>CM023615.1:601111-726111 GCA_013358685.1 Antennarius maculatus
GGATCAACACACATCTTAGTGGTCTAATGAAAAATATGATTTCTCTGGTCTCTTCATATATAAAGTGGTCCTCCCTAACCCTACCAACTCCTAGACTGTGGAAACCAAACGGGTCCCGAGTTGACTTCAGCCACAAACCGGTGAGACGGTGCTGAAACAGGCTGATCAGAATCAGTTCCTGTCATGATGTAATGAGAGGAGTGTTTGTGTAGCTCCAGCGGGTCTGCCTGAGAACACTCCCCTCCCCTTGGATAGGTGGGCGCTCATCCCGGTGATTTTCTTTGTGTCCAGTGGTGAACGCAGCAGTGTGTCACAATAGCGTCGCTCAGAGCTCCATGTGCAAGCTGCTCCGTTGTTGGTTGTAAAATGTCAACATAACTGCTGCTATTGTGGCCCATCCACACCCTAACCTCTAACCCTAACCCTAACCCTAACCCCTAACCCTAACCCTAACCCATCCAGAGAAGGACAGAAGAGACCTGGTTGAGTTTCCTTTTAAATGACAACATGTCGGCTACATTACCTGTAATGTGGTTTGTGTGCTTCACTACTTCACTTTGACTTGCTTCAGCAATGAGGGTCAGAACTAAAGTGGCTATGCCTCGACACTGACCCTTCTTAGAGGACCACTCCCAACCACATGGGACCCAGCAACTGCACCTGGGCCACAGGTGAGTGTCACCATGTTTTTATCTTATTATCACCCTCTACATGTTGGACTTCAAGCACAACTCAGATACACGCCACATACAGAAGTACTCCGATGACACTGCGATTGTGGCATGTATCCGGGAGGGTGATGGGGGGGTACAGGGCTTTGGTGCCTGACTTTGTGGAGTGGTGCCAGCAGAACCAGCTCCAGCTCAACGTCTCCAAGACGAAGGAGATGGTGCTGGATTTCTGGTGGGCACCCCCCTCTCCACTACCAGTGATCATGGAGGGCAGTGAGGTGGAGGTGGTAGGAAACTATAAGTACCTGGGACTGCAGCTAGACAGCAGACTGGACTGGTCACTCAACTGGGACTGTGTGTACAAGAAGGGCCAGAGCAGGATGTACTTCCTGAGGAGGCTAGCCTCCTTCAACATCTGTCCTAAGCTACTTCTCATGTTCTATCAGTCCGTAGTGTCCAGTGTGTTGTCATACACCATTGTGTGTTGGGGTGGGGGGGCCAGGAAAAGAGATATGGACCGTCTGAACAGACTCATCCGCAGAGCGGGCTCAGTGGTCGGGCTGAGCCTGGACTCTGTGGAGACAGTTCTGGGGAGCAGGACCATGTCTAAATTCAGGGCTATCTTGAACAACACCAGCCCCCCCACCCCCCCAGAGGTGGAGGGAAGGAGATGGGATGTCAGCCTGTGCTGCAGTGTAGTGGGGCCAAGGTGTGACGCCTTACATTGTAAGAAGGGTGTACCTTACCCACCATGTGGGCCTCCTGCTAATTTTCACTTGAACTTTTTATTTTTATTTATGTTATTTTATTTAATTTTATACTGTTTATATTTTAGTTATAGTTTAGTATAAGTCCTGTTAGTGCTACATGTGTCTGTTAGTTTAGTGTATGTCTTGTGGTGTCAGTGTTTGTTTTTCTCCTGGTGTTTATCCAGTATTTATTCATTATGAAATGAGCAGTGGATATGTACAATTTCCTCTGGGATTAATAAAGTATATATCTATCTGTCCATCTATCTATCTATCTATCTATCTATCTATCTATCTATCTATCTATCTATCTATCTATCTATCTATCTATCTATCTATCTATCTATCTATCTATCTATCATCTATCTATCTATCTATCTATCATCTATCTATCTATCTATCTATCTATCTATCTATCTATCTATCTATCTATCTATCTATCTATCATCTATCTATCTATCTATCTATCATCTATCTATCTATCTGTCCATCTATCTATCTATCTATCTATCTATCTATCTATCTATCTATCTATCTATCTATCTATCTATCTATCTATCTATCTATCATCTATGTATCTATCATCTATCTATCTATCTATCTATCTATCATCTATCTATCTATCTATCTATCTATCTATCTATCTATCTATCTATCATCTATCTATCTATCTATCTATCTATCTATCTATCTATCTATCTATCTATCTATCTATCTATCTATCATCTATCTATCTATCTATCATCTATCTATCTATCTATCTATCTATCTATCTATCTATCTATCTATCTATCTATCTATCTATCTATCTATCTATCTATCTATCTATCTATTCATCTATCTATCTATCTATCTATCATCTATCTATCTATCTATCTATCTATCTATCTATCTATCTATCTATCTATCTATCTATCTATCTATCTATCTATCTATCTATCTATCTCTGTCTGTCTGTCTGTCTGTCTGTCTGTCTGTCTGTCTGTCTGTCTGTCCGTCCGTCCGTCCGTCCGTCCGTCCGTCCGTCCGTCCGTCCGTCCGTAAGATATGAGTATGGTGAAGTTAGCTTGTATTTGGCTAACTAGTTAGCTTTGCTTCGGTCTGCTTTGTAATGTGGTTTGAAGCAAGTTTCATGTTAATGAGGGGGGTGTCGACAAGCACCTCTGCCCCCCAGTTGTGTGTCTTTGTGTGTGTGTGTAGCCTGTGTGTACATTCACAAACCAATGCAGTTGTATGTGTGACAGCTGTGTCCATTAAAAACAGTCTAATAACTGAGTCTAACGTGGGACCTGTACAGACGAAGGGGGCCACCTGCTGTGTGGAGCCAGTTGAGATGGGCGTGTATCTAATCAACATGGACCCCCCCCGTAGAGATTGTTCAACGCAAGTTCATCTGAGGAGGGACCCCAGAAGTAGAGTCTAACTACAGAGGGTCCCCTGAACACGTCACACGTCATGCCTGACACACGACTATTCGTCTCTGGGTCACACATTACAAAGCAGCCTATCCCAGCTGACAATGGGCAAGAGGCGGGGTACACCCTGGACAAGCTGCCAGTTCATCACAGGGTCACACGTGTAGACAGTCACTAATTCACACCTACAGAAAAGTCACCAATTTGCCAAAGCTGCCCTTTTTGGTGGTGGGAGAACCCCCCAGACACGGGGAGAACACGCAAACACCCCCAGAAGGGCTCTGGGTGGAACTGAACCAAGGACTTTCTTGCTGTGAGGCAACACCCCTGCTCACTACGCCACCATCCTGCCCTCACAGTGCATCATTCATTTTCACACCCACTTCATCTGCTGCGGCGGGTCACGGGGAGCTGGAGCCTATCCCAGCTGACTGAGGTGGGGGACACTCCGGGCGTGACGCCAGTGCACCGCGGCGCCACACGGGGACACAGACAAACACACACACACACACACACACACACACACACACACACACACACACACACACACACACACACACACTCACCCCTACTGGCAATAAGGAATGACCAATTAACCTGAAGCATGTGTTTCTGGAGGGGGGAGGAGGCCGGAGAACCCGGAGAAAACCCCCCCAGACACGGGGAGAACATGCAAACTCCCCACAGAGGCACCAGGTGGAATTGAACCCCAAGGACTTTCTTTCTCGGGGGCAGCTGTGCTCCCCACTATAACACCATTTACCATCACAATTAATATACATTAACGTGTACGAATGGCCCAGCTGTGCCCACTGATGCACTCACTGTGATTATTATACCTGACTTCAAATACTCTACATAAACATGTAATGACGTTACAGTACAACAGGTAAGTAGGGAGGTAAATACAGGCTATCAACAGGTTAACCATTCTGATTCAATTTTAGACCCGAGTCCCAAAGTAGTGTCTAATTCTGATGGACTGGATCAGTGGAGACCAAACCTGAGCTAAACAAACCAGTCTGTTAAATGATCTCACACACACACACACACACACACACACACACACACACACACACACACACACACACACACACACACACACACACACACACACACACACACATACATGCATGTGAAGGAAGCAAAACAGGGCCTGCAATTCCAGGTTGACTTTTAAACGTTACACACCTGGCTGAATGTGCTCACCAGGACTCGGTTGTCTCCACACACCTACCTGCTATGCTCAGACTGTTTTGCTTTTCACTTCTTCACTTTCACTTCTGTTGTAGCTCAGATCATGAGAGGACATCACACAGAATAAAGTGAAGAAAGCTGATAACAAAATCTAGTCCTTACTGACAGACACAACAGAATGTATTCAACCATGGCCACACACAAACACACCATTTACCTAGTCAGACACTGTTAATGTTACTACACTACCATTAGCACTAGTTATTGGTTCAAAAGTCCTATTTTCTCTAGACCTGCCCCAGAGGTTGAACCTAAAGCTAACAGCGCTAACACAACGTTTAATGGCAATGAAGAAAAGTAAATAGGCGGGGACTAATAGGAAGCCAATTAGTGGTGCTTGCTAGAGGATTCAGCAGTTTTGGTGATGGGCAGAGGAGGGTTTGATGGGCTGGAATTTTTTACCCAATCACTGATGGCATGGGAGGGGGCTTCTTAGTCTGATGTGTTCCTGATTGGAGAGCCCTGAGCGAGAGAGAGGGGATTCTGTGCAAACGCAAACATGACATTTCAGACAGCAAATACAAGTACAGTAAAACAGAGAGATCATTGCAGAAAGCAAACATTTTCAGAGAGAGACAGAAAATAACATCTGAATTTGCCAACAATGCCGATGGAGACAGAGCCGCCGGGGGCTGAAGGGGAGCGGGGTGAATGTGTGCGCTGTGGTTTGGCCTTTTTCAGAGCAGATTCAAGAGCCCATGACATGTTCACTCACACTGCCAGTAGTTAGGGACAGCATACCAAATACTTCACTTGCTTTTTCTGTAGCCACATAAATAAAATTAGCATTTAAAGAACACTCAAAACACTTTGAAAGATATGCTTGTTTGCTTCTAGACCCCCAGTCAGCTAAAGAAACGTCTGCTGTTTGGACCAAAACACAGCAGGAAATCAGCCTCAGTCAAAAGAAAAATGGATTTTCAACCAATAGCAAAAGACTAAAGGAATGACTGTGGTACAAAGGTTAAGACGACAGCCGATTGATTAGTCTGAAAAATGTAACTCTCGCAATATGACCATGAAAACCTACCCTGAAAATATGGACTCATAAACATCAATATCACGATTATTATTATTAAATTACTAACATTATTATTATTATTAATAAATTACTAACATTATTATTATTATTATTAATAATAAATTACTAACATTATTATTATTATTATCACTATTATTATTACTACTACTAAAATTATATTAATGGTTACTCTAGAAAAACTATTTCACTGGTGGTAGTTTTCTTTACGAGATCGATCACTTGACTTTTGAAGATACTTCCAATTTTACAACTGAATCAACAGAGTTTCATCTGAAATTTAATCTTCTGTTGAGTCTGTTATTTATTAGATTAAATTAGTGAATTTCCCTTGAGATTTAGACCTAAGATTTAAAGATTTATTAATCCCCAGTGGGGAAATTCTTTTTTACAATCAATACACACACACACACACACACACACACACACACACACACACACACACACACACACACACACACACACACACGCACACACACACACTCACAATAAGGAGAGATGGAGTGAATAATTGTAGTTTCTGGGGATGGAGGTCAGTACTGTGTGTCTCTATCAGTCACCTACAATACATTATTGACCTCCATCCTCAGATTCTGCAACAACCATTCACACCTGGGTTTAGCTCATTATAACAGCTCACATGAGGGTAGGTGGGACAACGACCCCCTGATGAACAGTGACAACTCCTAACAAGATTTATTGTGTAGGTGGTTTGTGCTCCAGCAGCAGTATCAGTATCTGGACTCCACCAGAACTGAAGACTCTCTGACAAGAGGTGAAACATCTTAAGACAAACTAGAGCAAGTCCAGTTGTTCCTTTTTGCTCTTCTCATTTTGGTCCTAGCATTGTAGACGCTATCCTTAAATTAGTAACTACAATACATGATGGTGAACATGTATTGAAGACAACAACCCAGGAGTCGGTGAACACAGCCTAACCTCGTCCCCAATTCATCGTCTGCATCAAACGTTCTATCTATAACCATAAAGACACTGACTCTATCTGAACTATCTGACTCTCTCTCTGTCGCTTTCTCTGACCCTGTTCTTATCTTCATTTTATTTATTTTACACCCAACCGGTCAAGGTGGATGGCCGCCCAAAACAGTCTGGGTCCTGCCCGGAGTTTCTTCCTCTATGAGGAAGTTTTTGTCGCTTATGCTCTGGAGGGTTCAGTTGGGTTTCTCTGTCTGTTAAAGCGCTTTGAAATGTCTGTTACCATGAGTAAGCATTTTATAAATAAAACTTTGATTGATTGAATGATTGATTAATGGATTGACGATGAGGTAATTGTTCCTATTCCACAAGATTAACATCCCATTCAATTTTAATCACAGTTTGTCATCAAATCTTTTGTGTAGTTTGACTGACATAACCCAAGAGGTTCCTGTTCATTGGAAACCTCCAAAGAGCAGAAGACCACTACTGGCACAGGAACAACTGGCTGCTCTAGCTGAAGATCTATATGAAAGATAACATTTCCAGACATGGCTTTAGACAGGTTTTGGATATCACCTGGGAAGGACTACCAAGTAGGTTTAAGTAGTGCCATTGCAACTCTGATAGCATTCAGGACAAAATATTTCAGCAAACTGCACAAAAACAATAATCTGGGGTCCAATGAAGGGCTGTCTGCCAGGACTGTGAGGTTTGCCTCATGACTTCCCTGATGTAACACAGCAATAGTGTCAATCCTCTCAGGGTCAAGCAGGTCACTATTACTCCCCTGACTGATTAGTGTGTGTCCATATTTGACCGTCAGATAGGGATAATGTATAATTTTTAAAAAATGGAACTAGAAGTATGCTAAGTCTGACAAATGCTGTCTTGGGCTATACCTATACCTAACACGAGTTCCTGAACTAAAAAAAATAGTTTTTAATTGGAAAAGTTATCAATGAATATGCATGAAAATGGTTAAGGTAACACTGCACACTATTGGTGACATTTTTTTTTTGGGTGCTATTTTTTTCCAAGCTATCTGGTGGGAGTCGTGCAGACATTAGCTGCTATCAGAGCTGAGTTTAGCCAATACTACCCCTCTTGTCCTGTGCCTACATCTGCACTGCTGGGGCATTAACAGTTTATGTGCTGCATGTAAGCACACTAGTAATATACATGTAAATGTTAGCTTATTTTTGCTTATTCTAGTCAGGACAGTTCTCAGAGCCTACAGGACCATAAATACTGCCTGCAGGGTTAGTGGTCATTGGTCCACTAATACCTCCAGAGCAAACTGCTGCAAAACCACAACTTATTGTAGCATTAATGACTCAGACTGGATATCAGCACATGTTGACGTCACATTAAGAAGTTTATGACTGTCAACTGAGGCCTGTATTTCCTTTTCCTTTTAGATCTAGGCTTGTCCTGACCTCCGTAGACTCACTCAGAACAAAGAAATGTCTCTCAGGACACTGTCCATAATCACCAAGCATCACTCTGTCAACAACTGAATAACACGGCAAACAATAATTAGAGTCATTGCCAGACGACGACTGACCTCACCTACGTATTAGTAGTAGTACTGAGCGGTGACACCCCATGTTATCTCCCCAGGTTGAAGACAGGAGCATTTTAAACCTGCTGGTTGTGCTTGTTTGAACACAGTCCTGCTGCCTCTCTGCTGCTGGCCCAACGGGAGGACCTACATCTGCTGCACAACCTACTGTCCAAACTTAGGACACAACAGTCAGGCATTGGGCAGTTTTGTGAAACAGAATCAAATCTTCATCTGACTCTGAGTAAAAACTAAGCAATCAAGTATGTCTTTCAAAATGTTGCAGTGTTCGTGTGATAGCCACACATCTCCCAGCAGCATTCTTTGGATAGTGCTGTCCATAACAGTGACAGAATCAGCAGTGGCCAGAAATACCATTTAAAGGAAGCTGTGCCGTTTTGTATTCTTTGTGTAGCCCTAGTCATGGACTCTGTTAGGAATGATAATACGGTTTTGTCAGGATAAGAACCATTTAATGTGTCCATCACAATCATGTGGACAGAGTTACAACAACCAATCCAAAGTTCTGAGGAACTGAATTTTTATTATGGCCTGCTTTTTAAAAGCCCTGCTTCCCTTTGCTGGGAACAACCAAACAGGAGAAAAAAACAAAAAGATGCAAAAGATTTACACAAATCTACATCAATAGCAACACCTGCAAACAAAGAACAGCTGGAGGGAAATGCAACACAACTGAAAGTAAAAAAAGAGCAATGAGGTGAGTCATTATTGAACTGAGTCTGTGCAGGACCAATAACCAGACAGCCCTCCTCACACCTTCTGTTATCTTGAACATTATTCTAGTATCCTTTTAGCTTCATTCAATTTTAGCTTTTGTATTTGTATAATTATTTTCTCTTGTCCTCCTAATCCTGATGCCGTTAGAAAAGAAAAGGCATTTTCAACCAATTTGCTGAAAGTGTGAAATGATGACTGAGTGATTTTAGGCACAAAGCCAGTCTGCACTAGTGCTTCCCTTCAGCTGAGCCCTCAGGCTGGTTATAGGTCACTGTGTAACATGGATGTGTGGTATAAGGCATACCCCGCCCTCTCCTTTAGTTTCATATCTGTAATGCCGTCTTTGGACACCAGTTTGTTAAAAACGAGAATCCCAATAACCATGTTAACCTGCCAAAGAGAAGAGGTACAGGATTAAACACAGCAAAGACAGTTTCATCACTTCAAGGGCATGCAGCGGTATCTGTGATGATGACGGCGATGCGGAGTGTAAGATGAAGACAGAAGCTGCACACGTAGCGGCTGAGAGCAGAATCCATCTCAGAGACAGAAGCTCTATGAAGCATGGGGGATAAATAAAGTAGAAAGGATGGACTGCTCACGTATAAACACATTACTGAATGTCCCGGAAAGAAAAATAACGCACCAATTATGAGCAGCTTAGCTTAAATGTGGGGGAGGGGTCTTTTGACTGTTATTTTTGTTATGTAGCTTGAGGAGGGGATCTGATTGGCCCAGGCCTCAATACAGCTTCCAAGTGGGCCAATAGTTCAGTAGTGAAGCAGCTTGAGTCACAGGGACACTAAACACAAGTGGTTCACTTGTACATCGACTGGAAGAGTGGATGTGATTAGTGAAACAAGGACAGGGTGTCACTGCAGCATGCTGGTGTTCATGTCCACGATTCAGTAGTAACAGTTTATGTATGAATGAGTTTCTTTATGTCTGTATTTTTATGGGTAAGACTAGACTTCCATAGTTATGTTACTAAGGACATCATATATAACCTGATTAACTGGAACAAAACTCTATATCCTCTGTACTGCTTTAACTTTGGAGCACATTGATATAGAGACACTGACCAAAAGCTATAATTAAGTAGCTATCAGGGGTTTATTATTAACTCAGAAACATGGATCAAATATCAAAGTTTAATTGTTAGACTAAATATTTGAGTTGATTTTGCATCAGGTCTTCAAAGTCTTCCTTCCTTGGAATAAGGAACGATAACAGGAATTAAGAAACATTTTTGGTTTTGCTGGAGCTGCTTTCAACTATTCAGGGAATTTATTCACTTCCTGAGGTTTCTCCCATCATTTTTTCCCCTGTTAAAAGGGTTTTGGGGGGAGTTGTTCCTTATCTGATGTGAGGGTCATACTGCTCGCAGTGCACAAAGGTCAGAGGGATATCGTCCATGTGCAGATTGTAAAGCCCTTTGAGACATTCTTTGTGCATCTGGGCTATATAAGAATAAATAAACTTGAAACTGCCAAATATGAAGAAAATATTTAACATATGAAGAAAAAGTCTTAGGAGGGATTTAAATTCCAAAATTGGGATTTAAATCACACACACAGATGCATGCTGGGATGTTTGCTAATATGCCATCCATGCTTCATTAGAAAAATTACTGAATGATTTGCGTTCTTCATTTTACATTCCTTGATGACAATTTCAGTTCATAATATGTAAAATAAAAACAAATCATTTTCAGACTTGGTCTGAACACAAACAAAATTTAAAGGTTTAATTGCATACATCATTTCATGATCTTTAAGTGTTCATAAAGCACTTAGATAAAAATATTATGTGAATACAAAGGGTGAAAAAACATGGGAATAAAGAATAAGGAGGAATTAGGAGGAAAAACAGGGAAAATAGAATGATAAAGAAAATGATAAAAAGAAGAAGAAAGGAACTCAAAATAAATAAATAAATGGAATAATAATAATGATAATAATCATCATCATCATCATCATAATAATGTATTAGTTAGGGAATTAAGTGTACTGTAGATGGGTAAGGATGACAAGAAGCAGGTAAAGCAAAGGAGACAGGAAAACTGATGTGGAATAAAGAAAGGAAAGGTAATCAAGGAAAGAAGATGGTAGTGAAGGAAAAGATGGAGCCTGTGGGGAAAAGGATGAGTGGAGGAGGATGTAAGCAGGCAGCAGGAGGAAGGCAAGCATAGGTAGAATAAGGAAAGACAGAAGATAAAGAGGCAGGCGAGGAAGACATCAGATAAAATAGGTCAAGGTCGACTCAGCCGACTACATTTATTTTCCTATTGTAGTACTTCATTTTATTTGATCTTGTGTTTGTATTACTATATGTATCTATTTTTTCAAGAAAAGAAGTAACAGCTACTTTTATTATTACTAGAGTTGTTAGTTTTATTATCACTATGAATCCTGATATGATACATGCAGACTTAATGGGATTTTTTTTAAAGGAAAATGAAAATTAGCTATTCTACAGTGGAATTAGACTTTGATGGAAAAATAAAAATAATATTGACAAACTGCAGTTGAAAGAGGAAATACCAAGACAACAGCTGCAGCAGGTCCAACAAATGCATAGAGAAGACCTCCTTCCAGAGACAGCCAGCAGCTAGGAGAGAGGGACAGGGAAATAAAGATGAATGGAGACGTGTTGGGAAAAAGTAGATCGAATGGTGGAATGAGACGGAAAACAGGATGGGTTGTGAAGAAGGGGGACAGAATAGAGAATGTTAGAGGTGCGCATTGTTAAAAAAGATGAGACAGAGAAAAAGAGAGAGGTTAAGAGCATTGCAAACATACTCAAAGCATGTGTAACATCTCTGCATAGATACCTAAAGAGGACAAGGGATTGTGGATCTACAGGAAAGTAAGCTTACTAGCTTGGTGTTCCATATCCTTTGGCCTTGGTGAATCCCACTGAGATCGCCACGACCAGCGCAGGGAGACCTGGACGAAAAATTTAAAAAAGAACACTGTAGCAGAAGAATGAGGGAAGCCCAGTTTCCTGAAACAGACAGAAAACAGATGGAGGCCCACCCCAGCCGAGACAAAGGAAACGCTTGCGTATGATGCGGTTCCTCAGGCGGCCGGTCACCGCCATGTAGGACTGCCAGGCCTCCGTCAGGACCCAGCAAAACGAGGACAGGAAGAAGAAATGAAGAAACGCAGCAATCAGGGTGCACAAAACCTGAACCAGAAGGGAGACAGGAGAGACCCCAAATGAGAATTCAAGTCCAGCAAACTGATAGAACTGTATGCTATCAAGACCAGGCTGAAACAGAACTCTAGAAAAGGTACTGACACCTGTGACAACACAGGTAAACCAGACTCTCCTGTGACCTACTCACTTTGATACAAGATGGAAAAAAGAAAAATGCTGCATCACAACATGAAAACACACAATATAAGCTAAAAGTAGACACTCTGGACGAACACGGTGATAGTAGGATGCATGTATATTATCACAGACAATTTACATCCTTACCTTATTCCTTGTCTGTGTCTGCCCAATGAGAATCAGGGCATTGGAGGATATGATGGACAAGCAGAAGTTGATGAGGATGACTGAGCGCTCAGATCGGATGTATCTGCAGGGAGAAGACAAAAAAAGGTACAACCACCAACATCCAACAGATACGCTGAGTGATAATCGAAAATAAACCATAGATTGGAAATTGCATCAAGTACGCGTTACTTAAAGAATGCAGGTTCTGGGTCTCTTTTTCACCATTTCTGGTAACATTTTGCGATGCCCCAGTCTCATGCCCCGTGTGTCCCTTGCCTCTCACCCATAAGTTTGCTGGGATAGGCTCCAGTAACCCCCCGAGACCCACAAAAGCGAGTGAATTAATGATAATGTAAGAATTTCACTTCTCCAACTGTGTAATAGTTACAGTGTATGTAAAATTAATCAGTTGATACAACGTAGACTTTTTGACCAGACTGCCCAACGCAACTTGACCAGGGAGCACTCTCTAATTTTTATACTTTCCTTTCCTTTGTGTTTAGGGTTACCTGTTAGACGCTCACCAGAGAGACTGTCAGGTCTCTATGCAGTAGCTGTTGAATGTTTTTAGTTTTACTTTCTCTTCTAGCATTAATCACAGCCTAATTTAGAAACGTTTCCAGAGCAGGAAGCTTCATCTCACCTCCATACAGACACATAAATGATGATGAGCAGCAACAATGTGAGCGACGACACTCCACAGCCCACAATAAGCGTCACAGATGGGAGCTGCGTCTTATCCATGTTCTGAAAAAAGAAGAGAATAAAATAGAGACTGTGAAAATGAGACATGTTTCCATATCTCATTCATGATGATTCAGCTCCGATAATCTGAGCTGAGAACCTCAGCTAATTAGACACGAGTGTCACAGCATGATGAGTGGAAATACTTGAGTGATAAAGCCTCAGCCATAAAAAACAAACCAGCAGTTTGCAGCAGATCACTGGTAAACAGATGTCAACAGGAGTACCATGACAGACAGATCCACCATCAGCCTGACTGGCTGGGAACTCACCTCCAACTTGGTCATTCATGGTTACACTACAGTTATGGTACAGGCAAATTCATTTATCACCGCATCTGCTTTGAAAGAATACCATAGAAGAACCTGCCAACAGGTAAAATTAATCACTTCATTATAAAAAGACAGTTTGCTTATGTGAAAAATGTTAAACGAAATCTAACCACTGCATGTGGTCGTCACTCCTGTAGTAGTCACCCTGTAGTAGTCACCCTGTAGTAGTACTGTAGTCACCCTGTAGTAGTCACCCTGTAGTAGTCACCCTGTAGTAGTACTGTAGTCACCCTGTAGTAGTCACCCTGTAGTAGTACTGTAGTCACCCTGTAGTACTCACCCTGTAGTAGTCACCCTGTAGTAGTACTGTAGTCACCCTGTAGTAGTCACCCTGTAGTAGTACTGTAGTCACCCTGTAGTGGTCACCCTGTAGTAGTCACCCTGTAGTAGTACTGTAGTCACCCTGTAGTAGTACTGTAGTCACCCTGTAGTAGTCACCCTGTAGTAGTCACCCTGTAGTAGTACTGTAGTCACCCTGTAGTAGTACTGTAGTCACCCTGTAGTAGTCAACCCGTAGTAGTCACCCCTGTAGTGCTCACCCTGTAGTACTGTAGTCACCCTGTAGTGATCACCCTGTACGTAGTACTGTAGTCACCCTGTAGTAGTACTGTAGTCACCCTGTAGTAGTCAACCCGTAGTAGTCACCCCTGTAGTGCTCACCCTGTAGTACTGTAGTCACCCTGTAGTGATCACCCTGTACGTAGTACTGTAGTCACCCTGTAGTGGTCACCCTGTAGTAATCACCGCGTAGTACTGTAGTCACCCCTGTAGTGCTCACCCTGTAGTACTGTAGTCACCCTGTAGTAGTACTGTAGTCACCCTGTAGTGGTCACCCTGTAGTAGTCACCCTGTAGTACTGTAGTCTCCCTGTAGTAGTCACCCTGTAGTACTGTAGTCACCCTGTAGTAGTCACCCTGTAGTAGTCACCCTGTAGTAGTCACCTTGTAGTAGTCACCCCTGTAGTAGTCTCCCTGTAGTAGTCACCCCTGTAGTGTTCACCCTGTAGTACTGTAGTCTCCCTGTAATAGTAACCCTGTAGTAGTCACCCTGTAGGAGTCACCCTGTTGTAGTCACCCCTGTAGTACTGTAGTCACCCTGTAGTAGTCACCCTGTAGTAGTCACCCTGTAGTAGTCACCCCTGCAGTACTGTAGTCACCTTGTAGTAGTCACCCTGTAGTAGTCACCCCTGTAGTACTTTAGTCACCCTATAGTATTCAACCTGTAGTAGTCACCCTGTAGTAGTCTCCCTGTAGTACTGTAGTCACCCTGTAGTAGTCACCCTGTAGTAGTCACCCTGTAGTACTGTAGTCACCCTGTTATAGTCACCCTGTAGTAGTCACCCTGTAATACTGTAGTCACCCTGTAGTAGTCACCCTGTAGTACTGTAGTCACCCTGTTGTAGTCACCCTGTAGTAGTCACCCTGTAATACTGTAGTCACCCTGTAGTAGTCACCCTGTAGTACTGTAGTCACCCTGTTGTAGTCACCCTGTAGTAGTCACCCTGTAATACTGTAGTCACCCTGTAGTAGTCACCCCTGTAGTACTTTAGTCACCCTGTAGTATTCAACCTGTAGTAGTCACCCTGTAGTAGTCTCCCTGTAGTACTGTAGTCACCCTGTAGTGGTCACCCTGTAGTAGTCACCCTGTAGTACTGTAGTCACCCTGTTATAGTCACCCCTGTAGTACTTTAGTCACCCTGTAGTATTCAACCTGTAGTAGTCACCCTGTAGTAGTCACCCTGTAATACTGTAGTCACCCTGTAGTAGTCACCCTGTAGTACTGTAGTCACCCTGTTGTAGTCACCCTGTAGTAGTCACCCTGTAATACTGTAGTCACCCTGTAGTAGTCACCCTGTAGTACTGTAGTCACCCTGTTGTAGTCACCCTGTAGTAGTCACCCTGTAGTACTGTAGTCACCCTGTAGTACTGTAGTCACCTTGTAGTAGTCACCCTGCAGTAGTCACCCCTGTAGTACTTTAGTCACCCTGTAGTAGTCACCCTGTAGTAGTCACCCAGTAGTAGTCACCCTGTAGTAGTCACCCCTGTAGTACTTTAGTCACCCTGTAGTAGTCACCCTGTAGTAGTCACCCTGTAGTAGTCTCCCTGTAGTACTGTAGTCACCCTGTAGTAGTCACCCTGTAGTAGTCACCCTGTAGTAGTCACCCCTGTAGTACTTTAGTCACCCTGTAGTAGTCACCCTGTAGTAGTCACCCTGTAGTAGTCACCCTGTAGTAGTCACCCCTGTAGTACTTTAGTCACCCTATAGTAGTCACCCTGTAGTAGTCACCCTGTAGTACTGTAGTCACCCTGTAGTAGTCACCCTGTAGTAGTCACCCTGTAGTAGTCACCCCTGTAGTACTTTAGTCACCCTGTAGTAGTCACCCTGTAGTAGTCACCCTGTAGTAGTCACCCCTGTAGTACTTTAGTCACCCTGTAGTAGTCACCCTGTAGTAGTCACCCTGTAGTAGTCACCCCTGTAGTACTTTAGTCACCCTGTAGTAGTCACCCTGTAGTAGTCACCCTGTAGTAGTCACCCCTGTAGTACTTTAGTCACCCTGTAGTAGTCACCCTGTAGTAGTCACCCCCGGCCCCCATGTCACTTGATGACTACACTGTATGACAGCAATCCCATCCCCCGCACGAGTCAACAGGTTAGGAACATGTGTAATGATCCATATTGTTCAGTAACTACAGTGATCTTCTCATTAATAGACATGATGGCTACAGTAAGTACAGGAATCCATCCAAGCACTGCTAGACTGAAAAAAAAAATCTCATGACTTCTGTGAAGGTTAGAATTTTGTGTGTATGCCTGTTAGAATGAGACAGATACAAGTGGATGGATTTTTATGGATATGGGACAGAAATTTTGAAGTGGATCTAGATTAGAAAGAAAAATAAATGAACAGAAAAATTCAGACCTGAGGTTATTTGAATATGTCTTTGCCTATCTCACTTCTTTTTCGTGCTTACCCTTCACGGCATGGATAGCTTCAAAAGGTTATGTTACGAATTCAAAATGTAATGAAAATGGAGACAAAGAGGTTTGAGGTCCAGGGCCAGAGAGAGCTGACTGGTGGAATGAAGGTAGAGTGTTAACGGCAGTGAGTGTAGATGTTAGCGTTAGCAGGACAACTTTACAGACCGACTCTGAACCCCAGAGAAACTCCAGCAGCTTGGAGCAGAAACACAAATAACTCCACTATAGAGTTACAGAAAGAGATTATTTAGCTAGACAATAGGCACATGTATGCAAACACACACACACACACACACACACACACACACACACACACACACACACACACACACACACACACGATGTACATATGGCATCTGTGCCACAGGACAAAGCCAACGACTAACTTCTAGTTCCAAGTCTAAATGATCCTTGAGTGACAGAACATTTTGTCTGGTCGGACACGTGAGCCAATGCAGCACCATCAACCTCCACTTTTCAAAATGTTAAAAATGTTAGCCATGCAATAACAGTTTTCAACCCTAACCTTGAAAATGGAACAAAAAAGAGAATTTCTGTTGTAGAGGAGACACAACTAAACCAATCAATCCCAAGTTACCACAATGCCTCAAAAAATGAAATCAAAACAGACTTCTATCCATCAAATTATAATAGCAAACAATTCAATAGTACAACACTAATCAGAGATTTGATGGTTGATGGTGAATCACCTGTACACCTCACCATTTTCGTTCTGTTTGATGATCGCTACCTATGCCACAACTGATGTCAACCAGAATAAAGTCTCACGTGTATTATTTGGAAAAAAAGGAAAAGACACAGGTTTTAATAGAATGTAATTTACATTATTCCATTTGAACTAACAAAAATATAGCATTCTTTGAGATGGCTGTGGAAACCTTGAATATTTAGGACAACTTTATCAACACGTTCAAGAGGCAGACAATAAGATGACTGGACGTCTTCTGGTGAGTCGGTTACCGCTGGGTAGGAAACATTTTCGTCTCACTTGCCCATCCCTCATGTCACCATGGTGACCACTTCAGTGTGAACATTATTCCACACCACAGGTATTTTGGTCACGAGGGAAAGTTATTATGAGAAGAATCACATTTTAACGTGAAGATGGCTGACGTGGAAAGGGCGTTGGTCTACCTCTGCTCTTATCACAACTGGTCTGTAGTGATGAGAGTCAGAGTGAAAGGTGGGGGACAGTTTAATAAAATAAGCTTCACAATCATGGGGGGACAGATGGACTTGGGAAACCTGGACAAAGGGGAGATTCACCCCCCACACCCCCCTCAAGCAAGGGATAATTGGCTGAGTTTATAGCCTGTCTTATCTCCAGGTTTGATGAGTGTGCTGGGGCCAAGTTAATTAAATCCCTCTGATTAATCTGTCCTGCATTAACTTCTTTCTCTTAAAGCAAATGGGAGAGGAAGAGGATTATAAGTGCAGCGGCACAGAAAAACCATCTGTGAGATGGACAAACTTCTACCTTCTCCTTGATCAGTGGCATCAGCTGGATCTCTCTTGATTTCTTTTTTATTTTAATTTAATCCAATTCATTGACTTTGCAGTACCACTGTGTTTGATGCATGTTATGTCTGTAAAGCTAAAACATTATGTTTTGAAATTGAGCTATGATGATCATTAATATTAAAAGTTGCATCACCCTGGGCTCTGAAGAATTGTGATGGATATTTTTAATCACCACTTGCAAATGTTTTCTACGGGAACCACATGAGTTATGGTGGCAATGTGTTAAACATGAAATCGTAATCCGACAGAATGCATTCGGATGAAATAACTGCAGACTAATTAAAATGAGAGGTCCAAGTGTCTAATGGTTGACTATCTGTACACTAGATGTTCACTAGTGAGGCTAGTAAAACTATAGGGATGCCTACAGGCACCAGAATGCACCTCTCAACACGGAGACGACTCGTGCTGTCCTATGATGATAGACATGACAATCACCTCTCCAGCGAAGGTTAGTTTAAAGGTATGACAATGCTTTACACTTTACTTATCACCAAAACTAATATAATTTAGAATTTACTTCATTTCACTTAAAACTCACAACTTATGATGGACTGTTATAGCATGCTGTGAGAAAGTTGAACGAATGCATTAAATACTACGAAAAGGGATGGAAACAGAAAAACAGTCTTGGCTGAGTCTTAAAAAGAAATCATACAAAATCATACGAAAATTCAGTATGGTGAGGTCAGGAAATATGTTTTGTGCAGAGCACAGTAAGTTGTAGAAAATAAATCACAGCAATAAGAGGTCAAAAATAAGTGTTAAACAAAAAATATTAATCAGATTAAGTATTTTTATATGTTCTGTCCATGTCTGTGTGGGTTCTCTCTGGTTTCTCCCACCTCCAATACATACAGCTCAGGTAAATTTATCACACCAAAAATGTCCACAGGTGTGAATGTGTGTGTGAATGGTTTGTTTGTTCACAGGCGACCCCACATTGAGCTGGCGTCTTATCCAGGGTGTACCCTGCCTTTCGCCCATAATCCACTGGGATTAGCTCCAGCAGACCTGTGACCCAAAAGGCAAATAAGCACCTGGAGATGAGATGACTGCAATCGTCTCGTCCACAATAACACTGATAGGTTTTTCTCTAAAGCTGTCTTTTTGATCAGCTGTATTCATCCAATGAACAAATGATTATAGCCATCAACAAACAACAAACCAATGGGAGTCTAGTTCACATCACACAATTTTAAATCAAACCAAATATTATGTCGAGTGAAAAATTATCAACAACAAATACAACCACTTCCTCGTACTTTCTGCCTTTGTTATGAATGATTGTAAATCTGTGATGTTTCCTAAAGCTTTACTCTGACAGTTACCTTATTTATAACAGCTAGCCTGACTATTTATAACCAACTCCATTTAAATTTGCTCTTGAAACACTGTCTGTCATCTAGCAACAACATTTTCACCAATTTGTCACCAAGTAGAAAAGTACTTTCTGGCGGTAACTGAACACAGCTAAACTGAAAAGACAGTCTCAGGTCTGGCTATCCTCTGTGAGTCAGGCTAGCTGTTTATTTCCTGGTACTTTGTAGGAGTGTCCTTGTGTCATGCCTTCCCTTTTTCTCTTGAGTTTTCCTTCTCTGTGATTGGTTCCATTCCCACAAAAAATCAACTGGACTTGCTTTAGGTTGGTGGACGACATTTCACCTCTCGTCCAAGAGGTGTCTTCAGTTCTAAGTAAGTGGTAGCGAGTCTGGACACTAACACTCCTGCTGGAGCAGAAAATGAGTTCAATAAAGGTTGTTGCTCATAATTATTTATGAGTTTACAATTTACATAATACATCAGATTTGTATTCAGATTAAATTGTTTGTTTGTCGGTTTAAACATTGATTCTAACTGGACGTTTCCTTCATTTCTTCATTTCATCTGACTTGCAAAAATTGAGTTGCCCCTTTATATGAATCACTGACCTTTATTGGCCTGCAGGCGTCAGCCATCACTGTTACTGTCAACTCTTAAATATGGGGTAATTGGACTAAAAGAAGGTACTTCACATCTACAGGCTCTTATCTGCAAATTTAAACTGAAGAAAAGACTTGTGCAACATTGAAAATGATACAGACTTGAATGATCACTAATGCCCTTTCCCCCACCCCCATCACAGAGTCTCACACGAGTGGTTCACTGGACTCTGGTTGGAGACTTTTGACTTTAACTGCAGATGACTCTTTTTTTTTCCAAAGCCTGCAGCAAAACTGCGTGAAGCCAAATAGACATAAGAGGCAACAAGAGATCAAATAAGAGATTAACGAGAGGCAGAGCTAAAATGAAACTGCATGACAACATGAAAATTGGTGAAATGAGAAGACTAAGTGGTGGTGAGGAGAGGAAGGGCAGAGCGAGAGGGGAACAGAGAGAAGATGAGATTGGCTGTTTGTCATGCTGGAGCTGTAGGAGACGAGCTGCAGACCGCGTGGCTGGACCAATCAGAAGCTACTATGTGTTGCAGTTGGATTAATTAACATGATAAGCATGGCCATCTCACCACATCACAGGATGTGTGTAGAGGAACAGCAGAAAGAGGAGACAGGCCTTTTCCAACATTCCTGGTAAAAGGAGTCAAATAACGAAGCTTCCCTGTTTGAGGGAAGGCCGGGGGGGTGACCGTCACACTAAAGGGTACGGCAGGGGCATTAGTCCTGCCCAACACAGCTGGTTCAACCAGTTTATGTTGCTGGTTAGGTTCATCTTAATGCAAAGCATTAAGAATTAAGTCATAAATCTAAACTTTAGCCCAAATCAAATTTAAAAAATATATCTAATGTCGACCCCAAACATATGCACTAAATAAACAGTAATAATCCATTTTAACAGTATTCTAGCTATTTCATCAAAATCACTAAGTGTACTGTAGGTCATATGGGCTGGCGATACGATCTGAATGAAACACTGCTGTGCCTTGAAATGAAGCTGCTCAACACACAAGTTTTTATTTGTTTGACATACAAGTGAAAATCTGAGATACTAGTCATGGTTTGGGACGCCACCGCTAGCTGGTGGATGGATACGACATCAGTGAGACCGCATCTCATTCTTTACCACGTGTTGGCGGATGGATACGACATCAGTGAGACCGCATCTCATTCTTTACCACGTGTTGGCGGATGGATACGACATCAGTGAGACCGGATCTCATTCTTTACCACGTGTTGGCGGATGGATACGACATCAGTGAGACCGCATCTCATTCTTTACCACGTGTTGGCGGATGGATACGACATCAGTGAGACCGGATCTCGTTCTTTACCACGTGTTGGTGGATGGATACGACATCAGTGAGACCGGATCTCGTTCTTTACCACGTGTTGGCGGATGGATACGACATCAGTGAGACCGGATCTCGTTCTTTACCACGTGTTGGCGGATGGATACGACACCAGTGAGACCGGATCTCGTTCTTTACCACGTGTTGGCGGATGGATACGACATCAGTGAGACCGGATCTCGTTCTTTACCACGTGTTGGCGGATGGATACAACATGAGTGAGACCGCATCTCGTTCTTTACCACGTGTTGGCGGATGGATACGACATGAGTGAGACCGGATCTCGTTCTTTACCACGTGTTGGCGGATGGATACGACACCAGTGAGACCGGATCTCGTTCTTTACCACGTGTTGGCGGATGGATACGACACCAGTGAGACCGGATCTCGTTCTTTACCACGTGTTGGCGGATGGATACGACATCAGTGAGACCGGATCTCAATCTTTACCACGTGTTGGCGGATGGATACGACATCAGTGAGACCGGATCTCATTCTTTACCACGTGTTGGCGGATGGATACGACATCAGTGAGACCGGATCTCGTTCTTTACCACGTGTTGGCGGATGGATACGACACCAGTGAGACCGGATCTCGTTCTTTACCACGTGTTGGCGGATGGATACGACACCAGTGAGACCGGATCTCGTTCTTTACCACGTGTTGGCGGATGGATACGACATCAGTGAGACCGGATCTCGTTCTTTACCGCGTGTTGGCGGATGGATACGACATCAGTGAGACCGGATCTCATTCTTAACCACGTGTTGGCGGATGGATACGACATCAGTGAGACCGGATCTTGTTCTTTACCACGTGTTGGCGGATGGATACGACATCAGTGAGACCGGATCTCGTTCTTTACCACGTGTTGGCGGATGGATACAACATCAGTGAGACCGGATCTCGTTCTTTACCACGTGTTGGTGGATGGATACAACATCAGTGAGACCGGATCTCGTTCTTTACCACGTGTTGGCGGATGGATACGACACCAGTGAGACCGGATCTCGTTCTTTACCACGTGTTGGCGGATGGATACGACATCAGTGAGACCGGATCTCATTCTTAACCACGTGTTGGCGGATGGATATGACATCAGTGAGACCGGATCTCGTTCTTTACCACGTGTTGGTGGATGGATACGACATCAGTGAGACCGGATCTCGTTCTTTACCACGTGTCGGCGGATGGATACGACATCAGTGAGACCGGATCTCATTTCTGTTCTTGGAGTAAAATCGTAGCTCATGTGTTCACCTGACTTTTGTGTTTCTTTAAATACATTATCATTTACATAACTTGCGTCATTAATTATGCACAGGTAAAGTCTGCATGTTTATTGGTTAAAAACATGTTTTTCTTCCCGTATTTTAGGGGGTTCTGGGGCTTTTTTACGAGGTTAGCTCAGTCCACTAGTTCTTGGGCTGTGAACTGGCAGTGTAGAGGTGCCAGTTCATCTCCTGAGCACTGCCGAGGTGCCCTTGAGCAAAGCAAAAGAATTTTGTCAACAATCATATAATACTTTTGATAATCTAAAAAAAAACCTTTCAAACTACAATCGTGTGCAGTAAGTGGTATAAATTAATTTCTCAGCATATTATAATAAAAAACATATCAACAAACATGTTTGTCCTAAAATATTCAGCGTAAAATATTTCATATTTAAATTCTGTATACAATATTCAAATGCACCAAAACATAAACTTCAAAACTTAAGGGCTCACTTTAGTTTGAAAGTAATAAATAAAACTGAAGTTGCCCTGTTCTTTTACAAAACAGGGAGTGCTGTCTTGCAGAAATATTTCCCTGATGGGATTTCCTATCTGTTCAGCTCTCCAACAAGCTGTTTGAGGCTACCTTCCTCCACCGTTTGGACTGACATCATATCTTTTACTAAAGAAGTGGTGACTACTTCGGCGATGTCTGTCCAGCATTTGCTTTTGTTGTCATGGGCAGTAAATCTAATCAGACATGCAGCAATGTCATTTTGAACCAGCATGCTTTGCTATGGCTAGCATTAGCTCTGTTATGTGGTGTGCTGCTTCAGCGTACATGAAGCACATGATGTGTATTCAATTTGTAACTTAATTAATATTTGTACTAATATTATAGTGAGTGATACAATGAGGTTAACCCCTAGCAGGGCACCATATCACAAGTGTCACAAGGCTCCATTCTCTCAATCAACACATCTGGTGAAAGTTGGGACCTTCCAGGGTAAGACCCAACCCGGATCTGCTGGTGGACCCAGAACTAGACCAGAGGTTCACCAGAAGCAAAGGGATCATGTCCGTCCTCCTCAGCGTGTTGGGGTGTGTCAGTGTTCATCACCAAAACAATGACTGATAAAATTCATAGCATCAGACAGCTTGTGGCCCAACGATGTGCTGGCAACACGTCTGGGGTGTACCCATCCCTCTCCCACAGCCAGTTGTGAAACACCCAGAAAAGTGAATGAGGATGAGACAGCTACGATCGTCTCGTCCGATAACATGGATGGATGGGGGAAGAGACAGATTTCTATGAGGAAAGGTGAAATATGTCCCCATTCTCTGGAGCCTCGTCTGCAACGAGGACAAGCACCCTAATAATGAACACACTCTGTCCCCAGGATAATTATACTGGTTTATCTACTAATTTTATTAGCAAGAGTCTTCAAAATTTATTTTGTGCAGTTTTTTAATGTCACTAAATGTTCGCTCTCTGAAGCTAATGTGATACTATGAGGAACACACATGTATAAAATACTCTAGGCTAGGACTGACTGAACACTCAGGTTGTCGTCAATAAGTAATAATGAATATTTATTGAATATTTAGTCTGTAATACATCAAAAGGACAGACAACAAAAGATAAATGAGTTATCAGATCAAAAATAAAAGCCATTAATACAACTGTTAGCCGTTGAACGACACATAATTCTGCTTTGCTCCATATTAGCAGTTTAATTTCTAATTTTCCTCCCGATTAATGTGTGATTATTTGATCAATATTCAATCTATAAAAGTCAATACCTAACCCATAAACAGGGACGTTATCAATCAATTTGTCAATATGTTCACGAAAAACAACTTCCATCAGTGCTGCAGCGACTAAAGCTGCAGTTTTACAGTTTTCACCACTGAGCTGCTGGCTTCATTCATAGTCAGAGAGTAGAGACCAGTACAGACCAGAGGAGACCAGTAAACACCAGTAGAGACCAGTACAGACCAGAGGAGACCAGTACAGATCAGAGGAGACCAGTAGAGACCAGTAGAGACCAGTACAGACCAGAGGAGACCAGTACAGATCAGAGGAGACCAGTAGAGACCAGTACAGACCAGTACGGACCAGAGGAGACCAGTAAACACCAGTAGAGACCAGTACAGACCAGAGGAGACCAGTACAGATCAGAGGAGACCAGTAGAGACCAGTACAGACCAGTACGGACCAGAGGAGACCAGTACAGATCAGAGGAGACCAGTAGAGACCAGTACAGACCAGAGGAGACCAGTAAACACCAGTAGAGACCAGTACAGACCAGAGGAGACCAGTACAGATCAGAGGAGACCAGTAGAGACCAGTACAGACCAGAGGAGACCAGTAAACACCAGTAGAGACCAGTACAGACCAGAGGAGACCAGTAAACACCAGTAGAGACCAGTACAGACCAGAGGAGACCAGTAAACACCAGTAGAGACCAGTAAACACCAGTAGAGACCAGTAGAGACCAGTACAGATCAGAGGAGACCAGTAGAGACCAGTACAGACCAGAGGAGACCAGTACAGACCAGTACAGACCAGAGGAGACCAGTAGACACCAGTAGAGACCAGTACAGATCAGAGGAGACCAGTAGAGACAAGTAGACACCAGTAGAGACCAGTCAGCAATCGAGAGCAGGCATGGAAACAACTCCAAACAAGTAGGTCATCTTTTAGATGAACTGAAACCACAAAGGTTTAGATTCTAATTACGTGACTTCCCCTTCATGTATGGTGCAAAACAGTTTTGCTAGAAACGTTAAGCGATTACTTTCTATTGTCACCCGCCTACTCTGTGACTCTAAAGACGACAAACTAATCATTCAAGCACTGAGAACCTCCAGAGTGAGGACAAGTGGAGGAACCTCCAGAGTGAGGACAAGTGGAGGAACCTCCAGAGTGAGGACACGTGGAGGAACCTCCAGAGTGAGGACACGTGGAGGAACCTCCAGAGTGAGGACAAGTGGAGGAACCTCCAGAGTGAGGACACCTGGAGGAACCTCCAGGGTGAGGACACCTGGAGGAACCTCCAGAGTGAGGACAAGTGGAGGAACCTCCAGAGTGAGGACACCTGGAGGAACCTCCAGAGTGAGGACACCTGGAGGAACCTCCAGAGTGAGGACACCTGGAGGAACCTCCAGAGTGAGGACACCTGGAGGAACCTCCAGAGTGAGGACACCTGGAGGAACCTCCAGAGTGAGGACACCTGGAGGAACCTCCAGAGTGAGGACACCTGGAGGAACCTCCAGAGTGAGGACACCTGGAGGAACCTCCAGAGTGAGGACACCAGGAGGAACCTCCAGCGGACATGGAACACGCAGTTTTCTTCAATGAGCACCAGCGACAACTTGAACCGCCCCACTGGAACGTGTTTCCTGCTGCCCTGGCCAACCCCCCCTCATTGGCAGCAGGTTGATCACCATGCTGTCTCCTATGTCTCCAATGCCTCAATGCACAGCGTTACCACGGCAACTGGTGAATAAACTGCTTGAGAAGCAGTTTCCAGTCTAATAATATCTCATCACACTTGATGAGTGGATTCCCAGAGAGGCGGGGGCCGTTTGGGTCCCTGAGTGAGGACCGAGTGGATTCCCAGAGAGGCGGGGGCCGTTTGGGTCCCTGAGTGAGGACCGAGTGGATTCCCAGAGAGGCGGGGGCCGTTTGGGTCCCTGAGTGAGGACCGAGTGGATTCCCAGAGAAACGGGGGCCGTTTGGGTCCCTGAGTGAGGACCGAGTGAATTCCCAGAGAAACGGGGGCCGTTTGGGTCCCTGAGTGAGGACCGAGTGGATTCCCAGAGAAACGGGGGCTGTCTGGGTCCCTGGGTGAGGACCGGCCCCTGTCATGCTGCTGTGTCCAGCTGCTGCTGCTGCAGAAGGCCGTGTGTGTCCCCCCCTGAACACCCCCTCACATTACTGGATTGTCATGCAGCACCTTCTCCATGGGGCCTTGTAACCATGGCGACAGCTAAATGTATGCTAATGAGGCTGACAATTGTTGGTGTTGACTGGAGACGGACAGGTGGGGGGGGGGACGCAGGTATGATCATGACTCCTGACAAGCACCCCCCCACTCACAGCGTCATGTGTGGATGTCAGCACCCATCAACACACACATGATCACACACATGTTCACACACATGACCACACACAGCTGCCCTTCCTGTGTGCACCCCCCACCCATACAACACACAAACCTCCTGTAGAGGCACATTAAGATAAAAAAGAACCCCCCCAACACACACACACACACACACACACACACACACACACACACAGTCCGTTCCCTCAAGATTAACATAATGACTTTGGTACATTGCTTTGGCATGTGGGGGGGGGGGGGGTAATGACGCCCTTAGCAGAAAGGGAATGAAAGAACAGCTGACGGTTCGCGTTAAACCCTCAAAAACACGCGTGTCCGAGCCGCTTACCGCCACCGGAGGAGGTGAACACACACTCACCATCTCGGGGTTGAGCCGCGCTAAGATGGCGAAGGAGGACAGCCGCTCACACACGCATCTGGTCCTGGACGAGTCGACGAGCACGGCTCTGCAGCCCCTGGTGGTCCAGGCGCCCAGCAGAGAGGAGCTGCGGGGACAAAAGCACAAAGAGCCGAACGCTGCGGTGAATGGAGGCGGTTAAAGCAGACCAGAGGTTCAGCCCCGCCGCGGTCCACCGGCCGTCTGATCCGCTTCACATCTCCGCTGCAGAGGAGCGCAGAGACGCGGTGGAGAGGAGCCGAGAGGCGGCGGGCTGGGGGCTCAGCCTGGACCCCAACACCTCTCATTATTATTATATTATAAAACAATAGTTATTATTATTACTACCATTATTATTGTGTTTATTATATTATTATTATTATAATTACTACTATTATTATTATTATTATTATTATTGTTATTATTATTATTTTGTATTAGCCATAATATGTACCCTAAGTAAAAACTGCAAATTAATTACAAAGGTATTATTTGTCTTCTCATAGCGGTCCATGTTTCATCCCCTTTGTGACCCTATCTAAATGTGATGGGTTAGACCAGAGCTCATAACGGGATGATGGATGCTGGGGTTGGAGCACCACCATCACACTAACCTCCACTGATTAAGAACACTTATTCTAAATATAATAATTCAACAGATGCATATGTCCTATGTGGGAGTTACATGTCCATGGAGGTAGTCCAACCTCCTGACAACTGTTCAAAAAAACTAAAGGTGTCAGTAAAACCATTAACAATGGCTGCATTCCAATTGTAGCTGTCAGTTTCAAGCTGTGTAGTATTTTGCTGGCTCATTGAGACACTTTAAGAAAAAAACAACTTTCATTTGTAACTTTCAAAACACCTGTCCTATTATGGCAGTGAAAAATGTCATTGTGAAAAATATTACATTCTGAATGGAGCACTTGGGGGAAAAAATGGAAAGTATCAAAGAGTTTTGGAAATAAGGTAAAGTTTGTTGTTTTTGAAATTAGAAAACAAAACCATTGTTCGAGTCAACACAAACTGATAATTATATGAGCAAACAGTAGGAGCATTCACTCGTTCGGTGCACTGAACGATCACACAGCGTGTGGGGGTCCCCAACACAAATTCTACCGGAAGATGTACTTTCCTGTATTCTGATACATCCATTCATCTATATTCAACCGTTAGTTGGGGCCGGGTCACAACAGTCTCAGCAGGGATGCCCATACTTCCCTCTCCCCTGACACCTCCTCCAGCTCCTCCGGGGGGAGCCCGAGACGTTCTCAGGCCAGCCGAGGCACATAGTCCCTCCTGCGTGTCCTAGGTCTTCCTCCAGGTCTCCTCCTGGTAGGACATGCCTGGAACACCTCCCCAGGGAGGCGTCCAGGAGGCATCCTGAACAGATGCCCGAGCCACCTCAGCTGGTTCCGCTCAAGGTGGAGGAGCAGCAGCTCTACTCCGAGCTCCTCCCTGGTGACTGAGCTCCTCACCCTATCTCTAAGGGTGCGCCCCCACTCTACGGAGGAAACTCATTTCAGCCGCTTTTATCCAGGATCTTGTCCTTTAGGTCATGACCCAAAGCTCATGACCATAGGTGAGAGTAGGAACGTAGACGGAAAAAAATTGAGAGCTTCGTCTTACGACTCAGCTCCTTCTCCACCACGACAGACCTATACAGCGACTGCATCACTGCAGAAGCTGCACCGATCCGTCTGTCAATCTCACGTTCCATCCTTCCCTCACTCGTGAACAAGACTCCAAGATACTTTAACTCCTCCACTTGGGGCAAAGACTCTCCACCGACCCGGAGAGGTGAGACCACCCTAAAACGGTTGAGAACCATGGCCTCAGATTTAAAGGTGCTGATCTGATGACCTTAAATTCCAGTTACACGACCAAGAGTTTGATTTTGAACAATAATTGAATTAAAGGGAATGTTTGGGACTTGGCAGAGCGCTGTTCTGGTTTTACATACTGAACTAACTTCTAAATCTGGTGATGGTGATTGACTGTAATGGTGGTCAGTAGCAGCAGCTCTGTTTGGATCTGATTTCATTTGCTGACAATAAGCAAGCAGAATGAATTTAATAATGAACTGCCAGTGCAAAGAAAGAATGACAATGTTGATTTGTTCAGCTCTTACCCGGACTATGTGATTCAATGCTTTGATGATTATTCTTTCCTAATGGTGCTTGATATTGATAGACAAAGGGTTTTAGGTCAAAGGATGTATGGACAGATGGATGGATGGATAGATAGATAGATCATTTTAATGATTCCCAAATGGATATATTAAAATGCTATGGACATTTTTTCCACTCCAAACACATAACCAGCTCAACATATAATACAATAATAATAATAAACTACAGACTCTTGGTGTTAAATGAAATGCTCATTATAATAACGCTCAGCTGGAGGAATAAATATCTCCTAAATTGATCAGTGAATGAGCTTTAAGTTCACTCAGGATACTGTGGAGTGGGTGGTTCTTGAGGAAAGGACAGTTTGTACTTTAGTCCCCATCCTTTAGTCCATAGTAGTGTCCTCTGAGTCCAGATTCAGGCCGAACACTGAGCCAGCCTTTTGAACCAGTTTGTTCATCCTGTTCCTGTGTTCCACAATGATGCTAGCCTTCAACGAAGAATACCATAGAACAACTCATTGACCACTTTGATAAAACATGTTGAAGAGTTTCCTGTTTTTATCCAAAGATTTTATCTTCCTTAAGAAAAACAATCTGGTCTGAGCTTTTTTAAACACAGCATCACTGTTCTTCCTCCAGTTAAATTTGTTGTCCAGATGTACTCCTAAATGTATGGTTCCACCACTTCAATTGGCTGATGTTCAATGACCACTGATTTTCGAAAGCAGTTATTAACTCCAGTGTTTTCACCACATTGAGCTGTAATTAGTCAGCATCACCCCAGCTAACAAAAGAGCTAATTTCTTCTTTCTATGCTCTGTTGGGCCCAGGGATGCAGTGTCATCTGCCAATTTTTACAAACAAGAAGGACGATTGTGCCTGTAGTCGGCCGTGTACAATGTGAATAAAAATGGTGATAAAACAGTTCCTTGCGGAGCTCCTGTTCTAGTTAAAATTAAGTCTGAACAAACTAGGGATGATTTACAAGGTAGTCTAAAACCCAGGCCATAGTGGTGTTGTGAAACTTAAAACTCAATGAGTTATTGGCTAAAATATGTGGTTGTTCTTCGAGGTGTTGGTAGACTGTATGGAGCATATACAATAGAGTATCATCCACGCTCAGCCCGCTTCTATAAGCAGATTGCAGTCGGTCCTGGAAAGAAGCCACTTGTTTCCTCACCTGGCAGAGGACACCCCTCTGGAAACATGTCATGATATGTGACGTCAGTGCAACGGGTCTCAGATTGGACAAGGTGCCACCAGCATTTGCCTCTTTTGGAATAGACACTAAGCAAGAAGTTTTCCACACAGCAGGGATCTCAGCACCTGACAGAGACAGCCTGAATATAGATGCAACACAGACCAAGTTCCTCAGCACAGACTTTGGGGGGGCAGACGAGCACCAGCCGGCCCCACTGAGCGATTGAGCTTCAGACGCTTAAGATGCTGCTGAACATCACTGACATCAAAAACCATTTCAGGACAAGTTTTCCATATTCCAAATAAAAGAAGACGACAATGCTTGGTGTTCATGAGAGAAACCAAATTCACTAAATAGAGCAAAGTATTGATTCATTCATTAACATTCATCTCACTCTGGAAACCTGTTATGTAAATCATGTATGAGTCTGACTCAGACTTTAGGAGTAAGTATATAGACTTCATGAGTGTACAGTATGTCAGGTTCTACCATTGCTGTGCTAATGGAGAGCCAGCTACATGGTCTGTCACATACTAGCTCTTCTTCATTAGCTGCCCCTCTGCTGGACTTCTCAGAACTTCCTTCAGCTTCCATAATGCCAACTATATTTATTGTGTTCACCGTCAGCATCTTATCATGTATAAACTACTGTTTTTGTTGGATAGCAGCATACAAGAAGGTTTTCAGTTTTGTTTCCTTCAGCTGAAGTTAATATTGTGGTTTTCATCCATGGTTATAGCCTTCCTGTCTAGATTGTTTAATGCGAACTACAGTTATGTGGGCTTTCTTCCACCACGTTCAAAAACTTAAAATGCTGCTTCCAAAGTCACCCAAACCACATTTCAACACTGATTTAAAATCCTTACTTCAAGCCCTAGTCATCATGTCCTCTTCCCAGCCCTCGCTGCTCTCTAAGATCCACCTGTAGTTGATCTAAGCAGAGCCCGACTTGTGATGAATGGTGATCGGTCTTTAGAGTCCAGAATGGTTTACCTGCTGATATCAAGTCTATTACTGCTTATAAAGGCCTTCATAAACATTCTTTCAAAAGGAAATATTTTATCATTTTTATTACCCCTGCCATAGATGTGATGCAAACTCTAGTTTCGTCAAACAAACACACCCATATATGTTAGTATGTACAGGCCACTGTAACACACACAAACACAGAGGAGGGGGCCTGTAAGCATGCAGTGATAGGTCAAGTGGCAGGCAGCTCCTTCATAGTGCGCCCAAATGAGAAACTTGTAAAAGGGGACGGTGCTTTGCTCAAAGACGCCTTGGCAGTGCTCCACAGGTCAGCTGACACCTCCCACTGTCAGCTCACACTCCAGGTGTTTTTTGGGCGGGAGCAGGAATCGAGCTGCCGATCTTGGAACGTTGGACGACCTATCATACCGCTCTGCTGCTTTACCGCTGAGCCACTGCCCCCCCAAGATGGCGTTGGTCCGTAAAGTTGCCCATGCTCAGTACAAATCTAGATTCAGCTGAAGTCCAGTGTTCTGGAACTTACTCACAGAAGAACAATACCCCAACATGAGGAAATGTGCTACCTCCTTGACGGCATTATTCGGCTCCACTTATTTATGTGTCAGCCTTTTACCACATGAAGACCATTAGGTAGCGTTCTGCTTTGACTGATGATCATTTGAAGTGTGCTTGAGGCTGTCTGTCAGCAGTTCCTGTCTGGACCAGATCGTTTTGGTCATGTTATAAGTAGCTTGCATGCTGCCAAAGTGTGAGCACCCATGCTCTAGGGTAGAACCCCCCCCCCAACTGAAAAGCATAATTGACGTCGATGACAGTGAATAAGTTAATTAAACTGCAAATGTCATTTTATCTTTTTAAACAAGAGTATGCACCCTTAAAGTGCTTGAATAGGGAATGTACTTCTGTGACTAAACACTGAAGAGTCGAATTCCAAAAATTAGAACTGACACATGTCACCTGTCAGATGAAGTGTAACATTTACAGGGCATTCATACGTGTTCTGTACTCCAAACTGCTGGTGGGTTGGTTGGAATACGAGTTAGACTGGATTTGCATGCTTTGAATCTAAATGAGATTGAATGTGTGGCCTTTTCCTTTTTAAAAGCATTTATAAACAAACGTGTCCCTGCCCCGCAAATGTCACCTCTTCTTCTGTAATTGTACAGCAGTAATTGATGAAAAGTCCATTGTGGTGAGCTTCAACCTGTTTGATCAACGGAGACAGCTCCTCAACGCCAGCACTTTGCACACCAACGGAGACAGCAGGGTTGATTTGTATTGGACATGAGGTGATAAGGGGCGGCACAGTAGTAGTAGGTTCCAGGTACAGCGAGGTGGCTCCCGGTTTGAGTCCTACTGCGTGCAGAGTTTGTCTCTCCGTGTCAACATGGGTTCTCTCTGGGTTCTCCGGCTTCTTCCCACCTCTGAAAACATGTACTTCAGATGAATTGGTCCGTTCCAAATTGTCAGTAGGTGTGAGTGTTTGTTGGTTTTTCATGTGGCTCAGCGGTGCACTGGTATTGGACCCGGAGTGTCCGCCTGCCTCTTACCTGTAAGTCCGCTGAAATTGGCTCCAGTAACCCCATGAACCGCAAAAGCAAAAACAGTGGTTAAGAAGATGAATGAACGACACCAGGTCTCAGGTGAAGGGCCAGACAAAGAATGGTTCAGAAGATCCCATGAAAAACAAGAAGAGAGAAGTGACCCTGCACAGAGGAAGCCCGGGGCTCATGTCTGGAACCAGGCCTCAACAGAGGGCCCATTAGTGGGCGCCTGGTGGCCGGGTCTGCCACGGGTCCCGGCCGGACACAGCCCGAAAAGGTAACATGGATTCTTCCCATTCATGTGGACCCACCACCCGCAGGGCAGGCTGATGGGGTCGGGTGCACTGCCATATGGGTGGCAGTGACGACAGGGGGTCACGACGGACCGGACAGAAGCTGGCTTTGGGGACGTGGGATGTCACCTCACTGGCGGGGAAGGAGCCGGAGCTTGTGTTGGAGGTGGAGCGTTACCAGTTGGATCTGGGGGGGCTTACCTCCACACATAGCCTCGGTTCTGGATCCAAACTCCTGGATAGGGGTTGGACTTGGTTTTACTCCGGAGTTGCGTCAGGCGTGAGGCGCAAGGTGGGTGTGGGGATACTCATAAGCCCCCGGCTGAGCGCTGCTGTGTTGGAGTTTACCCCGGTGGATGAGAGGGTCGCCTCCCTACGCCTTAAGGCTTTGGGGGGGAAAACTCTGTTATTTGTGCGTACGCACCAAATATCAGTTCAGAGTATTCGGCCTTCTTGGGGTCCCTAAATGGGGTCCTTGATGGGATCCCTGTAGGGGACTCCATTGTTCTCCTGGGGGATTTCAATGCACACGTCGGCAATGATGGAGACACCTGGAGGGGCGTGATTGGGAGGAATGGCCTCCCTGATCTAAACCCGAGCGGTGTTATGTTGTTGGACTTCTGTGCTAGTCACGGATTGTTCATAACTAACACCATGTTCAAACGCAAGGATGCTCACAAGTGTACCTGGTACTAGAGCACCCTGGGTCGGAGGTCAATGATTGATCTTGTGATCGTATCATATGACCTTCGACCGTGTGTTTTGGACACTCGGATGAAGAGAGGGGCAGAGCTGTCAACTGATTACCACCTGGTGGTGAGTTGGGTCCGTTGGCGGAGGAAACCTTTGGATTGACCTGGTAAGCCCAAACGAGTAGTGCAGGTGAACTGGGAACGTCTGGAGGAGGACTCGGTCCGCGAGGCCTCCAACTCCCACCTCCGAAGGAGCTTCTCGTGCATCCCTGTGGAGGCTGGGGGCATTGAACCTGAATGGTTGATGTTCAAAGCTTCCATTGCTGAAGCTGCAGCTGAGAGCTGTGGTCTCAAGGTCTTGGGTGCCTCAAGGGGTGGTAACCCTCGAACACTGTGGTGGACCCCGGTGGTCAGGGAAGCCGTTCGACTGAAAAAGGAGGCCTTCAGGGGCATGTTGTCCTCGGCAGTAAGATGTCCCTGGGGACTCCTGAAGCAGTTGCAGGGTACCGACGGGCCAAAGGGACTGCAGCCTTGGTTGTGATGGAGGCAAAACAGAGGGTGTGGGAGGAGTTCGGAGAGGCCATGGAGAAGGACTTTCAGACGGCACCAGTTACTCATGAAGATGGTCCGACACCTCAGGAGGGGGAAACGGGGGACCATCCAAGCTGTATACAGCAAAGATGGGACACTGTTGACCTCGACTGAGGAGGATGTTGGTAGGAACACTTTGAGGAACTCCTGAATCCAACTACCCCAACTGACCCGTCCTCTGTTGCAGAGGCAGAACTGGAGGATGATGGGGGATCAGAGTCAGTCTCCCTGGGCGCACACACCCACACCCACACACACACACACACACACACACACACACACACACACACACACACACGCTCAAAACAAACAGAGTGCATGAAAGGGGGTGCAAAATATTATCTTTTTCTGAGGGGTCTTAACAGAAAACAATTAAGAAGCACTGACCTAAACAACAAAGTACACCCCCTCATGGAAACAACACTTCCTATAGGCTATTACCCATGAGCTGGATAATGCAGCCTGCTGCTATACTGTATTGAGAAATGTAACACTGAATTTAAGGTGTTGATTTGACCTCCAAACATCACAGGTCTAAATCCAACTGAACATTTGTGGGATGTGCAGGACAAAGTCTAAACTAGTGTGCCAGATATCCCAGCACACCTTCAGAGGTCTAGTGGAAGCCATGCCTTTATGGGGCAGAGCTGTTAGGGGCCTAAACCATATTAGGTAAGTGATTATTTTGCTATGCCTGACGTGCATTTTTGCATGATTTCCACCCATCTTGTTTCTCCAATAAATGTATGAAATGCACTAAATATTTTTATCATGATTCTTTAAAACAACCACAAAGTGTGTAAACTATCAGTGACAGGATGATTTAGTGCACCCTTTGTGTATTATTGTGTAACGCAGCAGTCAGATTTTATTCCAGGTTGGACTCACTCATCAGGACAACAGCAGACTGACGACTGGTCATATTAAGTTTTTACATACAGTATTTAGTTTAGCATTTGAAGTACGTATGATACAACATACTGCAAACAAAACCAATTAATAATGTGAGTGTGAGTGCGACCAAGGGGCAGAAAGGAGCTGCCAATGTGCATTTTATTGATTTTAGTAGATTAAAGCATGGTGGGGGGTGTATGGCCAGACCGCCTCACAGTTCTTATCAACGTGACAAGGACGCCTCTTCAGGTTCCAATTTCTCTCACAAATATTAACTCATTAATCATAGCTGTTGTCCAAGATAGATTTTAATTTCGCATAGAATGTGTTACCTCTATACCCCCCAACCCCTCACCCGAGCAAATAGATTAGATCTTTATCCTTGCTCTGCCTCTGTCATTGTCTCACAGTGTTATTTCTTATACTTGCTGATGGTGGTGATATCTACCAGGTTACGAAGGTTAACATCACGAAAAATAAACAACACTTTGAACTGCCAGATAATACATAAACTGTACATTGACATAAATTTAACCATGGACTCAATTTACTTTAAGAATTCAGTAACATTGCCCAATTTAAAGTTGAGTAAAGGAGATCGTTGGTTTGTGTTGTATAACTATTCCGTATCGTAATGTCACCTTTTGTGTCTCTGCTTTAGGTGCAGGGCCAACATGCAACAGACCTTAAATATTAAAGTAGCTGAAAATCTAAAAATAAACAATAAATAAGATCAATTTAATGTGATGTTTTTGTTGAAAATATTGTACTCAAACATAATCCTAGCTGACCTTGTGCTCACCAGTGTACAGTAATCAATAAATCTGAGTATTGGAGGTAGTTTGCTGAAGATTCATGTGACGAGACAAATGGTGTGAATGCATGGCCCAAGGCACAAGATTAGAAGAGAACAAGGGATGAGTTGAGATGAGCACAGCCAAATGCAATCAGAAAATATTGAAATATTGGATGGATTGTGGATTGATGTAATGAGGATATTAAATGTATATTGAATGAGAATGATCTATCCAGCTTCCTGCAGCGACCTCTAGCAGCAGGAGTGCTTTTCTAGTTATAAATATTCAATGCACAATAATGACAGAGATATTTCAATATCTTGATTATTTAAATTTTCCAACACACACATATAATAACTCAGAATAAAATTTGCATATGGAGCAATGCCTGTGAATTAGTTCAGGTGGACAAAGTGCGCTGCCTAACTGTCATCACTCCTCATCAACACACCCCCAGGTTGTCAATGTTCTTAAGCCCAGACAGTTTTGAATTAAGTCTACGATCAACAATTCAAGAATTTAAAGTTTTCATACTACTTTAGACAACAGTAACTATCAGGTTCAAGGGTTTCAATTGAAGCCTATCCTCGCTGACGTTGTGCAGGAGGTGGGGTACACCCTGAACAAGTCACCAGTATATCACAGGGTCCCAGGAAAACAAACACCCATTCACGCTCACAAATCAAAGCTAAGGACAATTAAGTGACAAACTCATCCACGTCACGTTTTTAGTGGTAGGAGGAAGTCAGAGGAAGCGGAGAGAACCCACGCAGACACACCAACAGCATACCAACGCCACACAGAAAAGCCCCAGGTAGAACTGAAGCGAGGACCTTATTGCTGTGAGGCAACATTGTTACCCACTGCCCCACCGTGTTGCCCCACCCTTTATCTTTTTCCTTTTTTTCCTTGTTTTCTTTTTCTCTCTCCATCTATCTTTTATTTGTTCTTCCCCCAGATCATTATGTTCCAAGCCAAAGTTCTGCATTCGCTAGACAGACATCATGGATGTCCTGCTCACAGACCATAAAAATGTTTGCTTCTCTTTCATTCAGTTGATGCCTTACAATCATATTTTATTGTCTTAAAAATAAAGAAAAACTAGATCAGAAAATTTGTTTGATCAATATTTTGCTTTAAACCTCTTCTATCATCTCATGCTTGTCCTTCAGAGACTCTGAACTGCTCTCTGTTGTAAGTGTCGGGCCGGGGGGGGGGCGCTGTGAGCGACACTTTTAATTTTCCACAGGCTGCATCACTGTCCTATCAGTGATAGCAGGGGTAGCATTCTGCCAGAGAAGAGCTGTGAGTTGTCCAACACTCAGCAACTTTCACAGGGGAACAGGAGAGAATTTGTCAAGATTAAAAAAAATAAATAAATTGCTGCCTTTGACTTTGAGAACATGGAACATGGTGTCTGTAAAACACCCACCTACTTTAGGTGCTGTAGGAACTACATGTTGACTTGCAGGATTCTATTTTTTTAAATTTCAGAGACTGCGTTACAATTTAACAGACAACAACCCTAATCCCACCCGTCCCAGGGTACACGACACACACACAAAGAACGACTTTGTTCCGAATTGTAGAAAAGGACTCCAGGTGTTATGAAATGTTTTGGGGGATTCTTCCCTAGAATAAGTTTTCTAGAGGTAGAAAAGAAAGCACTTCTTTTACCCAGGGAACAACAGACGGGGGATTAGCAGACTTCCATTGCCATAGGATGAGTGTGATCAAGTTTCCAAGCAGGTCAAGTAGAGATGTGAACCCCTGTAGATGAAACACCTCAGACATCAGATAAGGTCTGGTGGGATGTACCTGCCACACACATGTGTTAAAGCCTCCAATAACTTTATCTAGAGATCTGACAGTGCTGGACGGTACCAGAACATGTGTCCCATCGTCGTTCCACCCTGATGACATCTCATTCAGTGTGGGTTAGTGTTTGGATAAATAACCAATCCCTACAGAAATGAAGCCTGTTTAATACTGAATGGTATCAGACACAGAGATGAAGTATGAAGGACATCTAGGCTACCCTCCAAGGTCTGTGCCTAAAGATGGATGCAGACGGCCCTGTTCTCATGGGCGTCTAGGCTTCTCTGTTGACGGCACTAGAGTTCACAATGATGGTGAAGATAATAAAAGTTGCCCAAGTGTTGGGTCATGCTCCAGTATTATATCAAGAAAATCATTAACAGCTATACTGTAAGTGGGAATGGGGCATGAATTCACCTGAATGGTTGAGATTGAAGTGTTTCTTGAATTGATGCTATATTCTGAGACGATGTTTTATCACAAAATCTGAAGAGTGGCAAATGTTTTAAGGAAAAGTACGAAGATTAGGTATTGTTAAGAAACAGGGACATTTCCATGGCAACAGTGATACCCACTGTGCCACTGTACTGCCCTAAGGTAGACCACTGCTTCACTGCTTCAAAGCACATCTCATGAAGGACAACATTTACTCTGTCAAGTCTAAATTATAATTACAACCCTGTGCTAAACTGAATACAAAAAATGCTTTTGGAACAATCCAACTTGTAGCCAGACATTTAAAAAAAATTCTTCCGTAGATGAATGATATGAGGTCAGGAAGCTGTGGGTAGAAAAGGAAGTAATCAGCAAAACTGAAACCTTGTGGGAAAAGCCCCACTAAAACTGCCAGGAACTCCAATGTCAGCTCTGAGACTACAGCCAGAGGTTCAAGTGTTACTGAGTGAAACAGAAAAGGTGACAAACAGCAGCACTGCCTCACCCCATGTTGGATATGATATATATTTGAATTTCAGAAATTAACACACACAGTTGCATGTGGGATACTATAAGTTAAGCTCACCCATGTAAGAAATGTTGGGTCAAAACCAAATGTACTAAGCACTTGGAAAAGGTACGACCACTCAATGTAATCAAAGCCTTTGTTTGGATCTGAAGAGAGCACAACTTCCTGTGCACCTGGGGAATGACTGGGATGAAGTGTGCTGAGAAGACACTGCATACTGAAGAAGGATTGCCCACCTGGTAGCAAACATGTTTGATCAGCCAGACGAGATCAGAGAGGAGTTTCCAGTCCAGTCTTTGCAAAAATGTAATAGTCATAGCAAAGAAGGCTTATTGGGTGTTAGTCACTGCAGTCTAGGGGGCTGTTGCCCTTCTTTGAAGAAGATCTTTCAAACCATGTCTATTACAAAAGTCAAAGTACATAAGTACATTCCTCCTGCTTAGGGTGATCACATCACCACCTTTGCTTGGCCCAGAAGAAACTTCAGAATCTGCCAATCCTTTTTTTGATTCTTGATGTGTTTCAAACCAATTATGTTTATCTGTTTGTCAAAAACAAGACTGAATGAGAGAAAGATTGTCTCTAAAACAGGAACAGATTGTCGAGTCTCTGACAGTCTAGGAAGCAGTGAAAAACAGTTTATCTGTGAGAACAGAACAGACAGTTTTCTGACATATTTGGATTCAAACTCGAAATGAAACTGTTGACGGCCACAGCACCGTGTGAAATCCTCCATTGGAGATCCCCAACCTTCTTTGTTAAGAAGAAGAAGAAGAATCCATCGTTATTCATCCCCTGTAGGGGAAATCGTTTGTCATATTCTGTTATTACAGCCTGATTCATTTTCCCAGCAAAAATATCTGAGTATAAAAACCCAGTCTAAGTGCTTGTTTGCTAGTTTGAACGGTTTCCTGGCAAGTTATGGGGGCAACATTTTATATTTTGTACCTGTTTGCCAGATGTCAATATCTGCCGGATGTCAATCCGGCAGATATCTGGGAACTCTTGGATTACCCCAGTGTTAGCGTTAGCCTCTAGTTTATAGATATCTTCAAAATAGTGTGTGAATTGGCCATTGATAGTCTGTGGGAGGGGGGTGGTTTTATCTGGGGCGATGTGAATGTCCGGGATAGCTGTCTTATCTGTTCTCTGATGCAGTCGATGAGCAGGACGTCTGCCTGCTTTATCATTGGTACAAACTGCATTTGCTTTGATTATAAAGAGGTTGTTGTGTGTTTCTAATGGGTAACAGTATCCTCACTGTGGTAGCAGATGCTCTCTGTGCAGATTGGAATCAGAAGGATCAGAAGCAGTCCTTCAGGTTGGTTCTCTGATCCGTCTGGATAAATCCATAAATTGCAAATTATGCATACATCGCAAATTGTTAAACAGGAGGTTTTCACGCTTACAAATGCTTTCAATGCCTCCTAGATGGTACTATATGATATGTCTGAAGTTATATTGATCTTAGAAAAGTAGTCCGTTTGTCTACAAATTCATTAGTAGTTTGTTTAATCATAAATTAGCTCTGATAGAAATGGAAGATACATCATGGCCCCAGGGAGACTATTCGTCACGCCCATTATTCTAGTAAATGTGTACAGTCCAAGCTGGTACCTCAGTATTTCTCATGCCTTTTAACCAAGTTAACAGATATCAACTTACATTACCTGGTATTGGGGAGATTAATACAGCAGTACTAAAAAAAGAAGTCCCCCTTTGGATGGAAATCACCACCAATCAGAGCAGAATACTCGAACAACCCAGCCTCTTTCTAATTTAGTGTTCAGTAAAATTATATCTGCTGACTGAAACCACTGAATGCCAGGAAATTCAGGTGTTCAAACAATCTTTACTTGATGTCTCTGTGACCTCCCTTTTAAATCTTCACCTTTTGTTCTGAGGCTCGGGGCCCCAGTCAGCTCTAACACCCCTTCACAGCTGTGCTGTTGGTGTTTTTGAGGTCTTACAAACCTGGTGTTAGAGTCAGAACTTCCAATTTAAAGAAACCCAGTTCACTTTTAAGTAAAGAACGAAATTGCATGTTCAGTGCATCAGCTAGCTCTTCACGTAGTTACCATTTGAATCTTTCAAAATCAAGAGTCACAGACAAAGCTGGAGAGCTGTCTTTTTTCACATATGGTCTGGAACCACTGAAGAACGCTGCGATGACAAGGTTTTATATTATGATTGCAAGATCTCAGCGACATCTTTAGCATCTGCTAGTCACACAAAGCAAAAATGTCTTGGTTTAAATAGCTGTTGAAACAGACAATCTCGGTAAATACTATTTTAACTGTAGTTTTCCTGCAGAGCTTCACACACACACACACACACACACACACACACACACACACACACACACACACACACACACACACACACACACACACACACACACACACACACACACACACACACACACACTTCCTCCATACATCATTAAAGCACTTGGTCCAGAAACAGAGGAAACTATCATTGCTGAGAGAAACACAGATTTACATTACTGATCACTTCTATCGCTGAACTGATCGGAGAAGAGATAAGAATGGAAGTTAATAAAGCGCTATTTTTTCTGTCATGGTGGATGTGAGGACAGATGGGAGACCAGCTCACGCTGGTCCTGCTTCATGTAACCAACACGGGGGTCAAGGACCAATTCATCACATTTGAATTTGTTACCTGTGGGAAACGAGCCAATGAAATTGCAGTTCTTATCTGATTTTTGGTGGAAAATGAATGTGAGGGTAAAGTTGTGACAGTGTTTTGACAGTTCATTGGTAATGTGTTGTGGATTAAAGCACATCTGGATGATTTGGAGTTTTGTTTTTTTGCTTCACATAATTATCAGCATTTTTGAGTATTCAGATGTTTTTTACAATACTGCAGTACAAGAAACTGGATGTACAGTTTTATCCGGCAGGGGTAAAGGGGTTTTGTGAGACCGCTGAGTAGGAGAGTAGCTTATCACACCGCATAATGTCGACATAACTGGGAGGTATGTAACCAAGTGGCAACAATTGCGGTATGTATTAATACACCGAATGAAAATTAAAATCAAAAATTGACTAAAGAAGAGTGGTTCTTACCTGTCGCTCTCATCCCAGGATATACAGGTCTGGTTGGTGGTGCCCTGATGGATGGAATCACAGAGAAAACATCATCACCGTAAAAGAGAACAATAAGAGTAACATCACGAGAACTTGTGGGATTGGTTCAGGACCAAAGTCACTCACGTTGTACAGGTGAGAGAACTCTACAACCACTGGGGCAGAGAGGGAGGCAGGGGTGGGCTTGATGGTCACTGATAGAACCCTGGAGTTGAGGACTGTGTTGTTTCTAGTGGAAGAAAAACATTAGTGGGTAACATGAACCACCTCAACTTGATGTCATTATCAGTATTATTATTATTAACAATAATATTAATATTAATAATAATATTAATAACAATAGTATTATTATTATCATTATTATTATTAACAATAATATTAATATTAATAATAGTATTAATATTAATAATAATATTAATAACAATAGTATTATTATTATCATTATTATTATTAACAATAATATTAATATTAATAATAGTATTAATATTAATAATAATATTAATAATAATACTATTATTATTATCATTATTATTATTAACAATAATATTAATATTAATAATAATACTATTATTATTATTAACAATAACAATAATGATATTATTATTATTAGTATTATTATTATTATTAGAAATGTCTCTGTAGCCTCATCCCAGAGGATGAGGTTAAATGTGTTCCACTAACCTAAGCAGTCCTGAGCATTTCAGGACATCATTGGACCATTTAGTTGTGTCTCAATGGGTATATTAGGTAGGAAGTCATTAATTAATTTGCAATAATAATTACTGCTGTTGTTGTCTAATGGTATCTAATGGGCTACTAAATATACAGCTTTAATAACTTTACCCATTATCCAAAATGATTGTCATGTCACATGTCATAATCCAGCATTGAAATCAGTACAACTAAAGTCCAGTCTGCTTAGAAAAGCCCCACATCCACATCAACAATGGAGTCTCTTACAGATGAGTGATTGGCTGTTTTGGGCCATTTTATTTTACCGTCTACCTATTTTTTTTTTCAAATGCATTCCAATTCCTGCTTTTCACAGGTACTATCAATCATGTGGAATGAGAGAATGTGAGGAGAGTGAATTGCTGCTCCAAGGACTGACAGAAAGATTCCAGTTGACCAAACACATCCCAGAGCCCGTCCTGCAGCGACACACACATCCCAGAGCCCGTCCTGCAGCGACACACACATCCCAGAGCCCGTCCTGCAGCGACACACACATCCCAGAGCCCGTCCTGCAGCGACACACACATCCCAGAGCCCGTCCTGCAGCGACACACACATCCCAGAGCCCGTCCTGCAGCGACACACACATCCCTGAACCCCCTGTGCATCGTCACACTCTCACCATTTCAAAATGCAATCAATCACCCTGAATACTGATGTCATGACGTCGCTTTCCTGAAAATCCTCTCTTTGTGGTCGGAATCAAATTCCAGGCGTGTGAGTGAAGCCTTCATGCATCCCAGTGTGCACACACACATTAAGAACAAGAGCAACACACACCTACACTGCTTTGAATTCACTGCTAATTGCTAATCGTGCACGGGGCCCTCCATCACTGATGTGATGTTTTGCAGTCGGCCCTGATCAGAGCCTATCCCAGTTCACGAAGGGCAGGAGGGGGGTACACTCTGGACGTCACATGACCACATGAAAGAACCAAACAGAACAGGATGAAAGGACCAACAGGACATAATGCTTAGTTTGATGCATTTTCTACACACTTGTTTCTCAGTGTCTCTGAAGCATTTCTACATGGATCTCCAACAATCAGCATCTGAGGGGGCATGGGATGGTAACTGCCCCCCCCCACCCCCACCCCTTAGTTGCAACTAAATTTTGCTTTAATAACAATTATAGATGACATTATTACAATTTTCCTTCGCACCTTTCACTGCAGTGACACAGTTTTTGCACCTAAAAAAGAAACCAGTTTTTGTGTTCAGTACAGATTACATTCTCATAACTGTATTTCTTTACATCTCTGTCCCCATCTGAACACTTTCCTCATTCTCCTGGTGACGCAGTAGCACCATGTCACCCTGACATCCAGACGCCTCTCATCATGTAGTTGTGAAGGATAGTGGATCTTACCTCTGCAGGGTCAGGATGCTGCCCAGGTTTCTGTACAAAATGATACCGGTTACAAACGTTGAGGGCTCGTCTGATTCTGTTGGGGGAAGAGAGGCAGATACACAGACACAGGGGTATCAGGGCAGGTGTTTGGAGACACTGATGGTTAACCCTTTCAGCGTGGTGGCCTGCTCTACAAACCAGAATGCAGGTCAGACATTCCGTTTCTACTCTTCTTGCCCCGGAGAACTCTCTGCACCGGAGCGGCCTACATGACCAGTCAGCTATAAATCAGACGGTTACAGTGTTCTACACTCACACACACTCACACACACACACTCACACACAGATGCATTCATGCACAAATGACATGACTAACTTAAATGAACTCAGTTATGTCATGTAGATTAAGCAACGCTCACTGTGACTAAATAAAGGGACTAATTATGATTTCATCAGAGAAGCAAAGTAAAGGTAATCTGGAGAGGACACACACCTCCCAAACACACACACCTCCCAAACACACACACCTCCCAAACACACACACCTCCCAAACACACACACCTCCCAAACACACACACCTCCCAAACACACACACCTCCCAAACACACACACCTCCCAAACACACACACCTCCCAAACACACACACCTCCCAAACACACACACCTCCCAAACACACACACCTCCCAAACACACACACCTCCCAAACACACACACCTCCCAAACACACACACCTCCCAAACACACACACCTCCCAAACACACACACCTCCCAAACACACACACCTCCCAAACACACACACCTCCCAAACACACACACCTCCCAGACACACACACCTCCCAAACACACACACCTCCCAGACACACACACCTCCCAGACACACACACCTCCCAAACACACACACCTCCCAAACACACACACCTCCCAAACACACACACCTCCCAAACACACACACCTCCCAAACACACACACCTCCCAAACACACACACCTCCCAAACACACCACACCTCCCAAACACACACACCTCCCAAACACACACACCTCCCAAACACACACACCTCCCAAACACACACACCTCCCAAACACACACACCTCCCAAACACACACACCTCCCAAACACACACACCTCCCAAACACACACACCTCCCAAACACACACACCTCCCAAACACACACACCTCCCAAACACACACACCTCCCAAACACACACACTTCCCAACATCCCCAAAACACTGAGCATCAAGTTCATCATTATATTTGACAGCCTCAAGTCATTTGGTGATATCCTATAGAGAAGACGACTGACCCTTAAATAAAATTTTTGCACAACAAAAGAACAAATAAATAATTTTAAAATATATTGAAAAAATCTGAAAATTAGCAGTTATAACAACTTGTTGTATATACATGTCTACATATATATCTATATCTATCTATATATATAGATATATATATTCTACTTAGGAAACTTCTCAGCAGGAAAATATTACGTTTAGTTACGAAAGAAATTTTGACTTACCAAAGGTAAAAATACAGTATGGGCTGATACTCGCAGCTCCCACAGGTTCCTGAACGCAACATTCTCATAGCTGCTCTGCCATTGGCTATTACCTAGTATCATCCTGGCATCCCATTGGCTAAGAGGGACCTCTGTGTGGAGCTAGATAGGTGTCTATGCAGCGTCCTCGTCATTCGGCCCTCGACCCATGAGGTGTTCTGATAGTTTTACGTAAATATATTAACTTTTAGAGTATTCACTATGGACCCCAAGAAAGTGACGGAGAAAAGAGGAAAAGAAAAGACGAAGAAAAGAGTTTTTTTGTCCGTATAAACAAAGCAAGAGATGATAGAAAAGCATGAAAAAGGGATGCGTTTGGTTGATCTCTCCAAAGAATATGGCCGTAATGCATCTACAATCACCACGTTATTAAAACTAAAGGATTTTTTTTTTTTTTTTTGCTGAGGATGGCGGCGCGTGAACACGCAGCGGCTCCTCTCTCTCCCGATACAGCGGTTTTTTCGTGTTTTTTGTGTCTTGTCTCTCGGTGTGTTTGTCCATCTTTGTCACGTCCATCTTCGTCATGTCTACTTACCCCAAGGCGCTCATACTCCCGTGAGTTTCTGCTCGACATGCGCAGAACAACTTTACTGGACTTAGACCCAGCAGACGCAGAAGTGCTGCGCGAGTGCAGCCTGCTCCGGAGGCCTGCTCAACCACCGACCCCCAGTCCCGCTCCGCACCCACAGTGGAAGCGCCACAAGCGGAACATGCGAAAGCAGAAGTGGGGCAAGCGCGGAGGCATCCAGGCTGGGCTAGCGGCTAGCTCTCACCGGCCGGCTATCCCGACCATCACACTCGCCAACGTACGCTCGCTGGACAATAAACCGGACTACATCCGCCTGCTCCGATCATCAACTAAGTCTGTGGATGAGTGTTGTGTCTTTGTATTTGTGGAAACATGGCTCACTGACAGCATCCCGGACTGTGCCATTCAGCTGGACCGGCTAACGTTCTACCGGGCTGACAGAACGTTTGCCGAGGGGGGGAAGACCCGCGGCGGGGGACTCTGTGTTTACATCAGGGATGGTTGGTGCCGCGACGCTGCTGTGGTCTCCACACACTGCTCTCCTCTGGTGGAGCTTACGATCATCAGATGCCGGCCATTCTACCTGCCCAGGGAGTTTTTCTGCCATATTGCTGGTGGCAGTACACATCCCTCCCACCTCCAGCAACAACAGGAGTGAGGCACTGAATGATCTCTACCATCTCATCAGTGAGCAGCAGACAGCCCACCCAGATGCCTTCCTCATTCTGGCGGGGGACTTTAACCATGCAAACCCCAGGAGTGTGTTTCCAAAGTTACATAGACATATCAACTTTGCCACCAGAGGAGCTAACATCTTGGACAATGTCTACACAACACAGAAAGATGCCTACAAGGCCCGGGCCCTCCCCCACCTTGGGGCGTCAGACCACACCACTGTTATGCTAACGCCCGCATACAGACCGCTTGTTAGAGTCGTTAAACCTGTGAAAAGGCAGATACGGGTGTGGCCTGATGGGTCGTCAGACACACTTCAGGACTGCTTTTCAACCACAGACTGGAGCGTATTCAAAGACGCAGCCACCCACAACAACACCACAGACCTCCAGGAGTACACGGAGACCGTCACTGCATACATGGGGAAATGCATGGATGATGTCACGGTCACCAGAACCATCTCCGTTCGAGCCAACCAGAAGCCTTGGCTGACAGGTGAAGTCCACAGGCTCCTGAAGGCGCGGAACACGGCCTTCAGAGCTGGGGACGAGGTGGGCCTAAGGACAGCTAGGGCCAACCTGTCACGAGGCATCTGAGTGGCCAAGAGACAGTACTCCAGGAGGATCACCACCCACTTCAGCAACAGCAGAGACACCAGGAACCTGTGGCGGGGGATTCAGTCCATCACGGACTACAAGCCCCCTTCCGCAGTCCTGCGACAGCTCCACCACTCTGCTGAATCAGCTGAATGACCTCTTTGAGCGCTTTGAGGCAGACATCAATGTCCCGGCACAGAAGAGTCCACCAGCACCTGACTACCTATCTCTTCCTCCCCCCATCAACTCAGGGACTGCGCACACGTCACTCCCCCTATGGGATAAAGACTGTAGAGATGTTTACCATCCCTTGTGTTTCGTCTCATACTTTGTACTGCCTGTGTTGTACTACCTGTGTTGTACTGCCTGTTGTACTGCCTGTGTTGTACTACCTCTGTTGTACTACCTGTGTTGTACTGCCTGTTGTACTGCCTGTTTACTGTGGGTCGGAGAGGACTGAAATTTCATCTGTGCTGTATGTTGTGCATATATGGTACACTTGACAATAAAGCTGACTTTTAATTTGATGGCATTGCGTGGGTGGTTGGAGAAGTTCAGAAGGAGGACTGGAATTCACTCTGTTGTTCATGGTGAGGCAGGAGCGCATGAACCGAAGAGGGCAAAAAACAATGAGGACAGCAGTTAAAAGGTTAATGACCATCATTTTATTCTTTACTCTATTCTTTGTTTTTCTACATTATGCACAACTCTCATTTATTGTGTAATAATCTAATCATAAAATGTATTTGGTACATGTTTTGATGTATTTTTATGCTTTATTAAACATTTATGTCTGAATTTTGAGGGCTTGGAACGGGTTAGGGCATTTGCATGGAAAACACGTCTCTACTTACGTAATTTTCTACTTACAAAATTTCTTCCAGAATTAATTAATTTTGTAAGTAGAGGTAATATATATATATATATATATATATATATATATATATATATATATATATATATATATATATATATATATATATATATATCTACAATTATATATTGTTAGTAATATATGAATAATATATGTTAATATATGGTCAGACAAATGGACTGACAAGCATAACAACCATGTCATCCCATTTGTTAGCACCTCAGAAACTATCACTATCATCTTATTTAAATATTAGCAATACTTATGACCACTACTACATTTAAATTTGTCAAGGATGTGATGAGTTCATAAATCGCCCCCCCGTAGAGGTGTTAGCTTGTTGGATAATGGCAACATGTTTTCTTTCTCTTTTTTTTTCTGGTGTGCTTTTCACTTTATACACCAACATTTATCCTGCCATTGTTTTCAATACGATCTGTAGAAGATATTGCAGAAAGAAAAAAGGCAAATGTTTACACCCAGGTGTCCCTACATATATATGTATGTTGCAGTGTGTATTATTCTAAACTGGCAGCACTGATCCATCTATCAGCAAACTGTGTAGCGTCAGCCAGGAACATGAGCAACAAACAATGACTACCTACAGCACTGAAAACAACAGGTCTTTAAAGGTGATGGTGGCGTTCTTCAGAGCTAGAGTTTGGTTCACTTCAAGTTTTTATTTACCTCGACCTTCTGTCTGTAAGTCATCAAGAAGTCAGTTCACATATACTATATATATAAGGAACCATCACCTTATCGTGGTGGAGAGGTTTGTGTGCCCTAAGGATCCTGGGAGCTAGGTTGTCGGGAGTCTTGTACTCCTGGTAGGGTCACCCAAGGCAAGCAGGTCTCAGGTGAAGGGCCAGACAAAGAATGGTTCCAGAAGATCCCATGAAAAATGGAAAAGGGAAAAATGTGACCCTGCCCGGAGGAAGCCTGGGGCCCACGTCTGGAGCCAGCCTGGACGGAGGGCCCATCAGTGAGCGCCTGGTGGCCGGGTCTGCCATGGGGCCCAGCCGGGCTCAGCCCGAAAAGGCAACGTGGACTCTTCCCACCCCTGTGGACCCACCACCCGCAGGGCAGACTGATGGGGTCGGGTGCGCTGCCATATAGGTGGCAGTGACGACAGGGGGTCACAACGGACCCGACCCCGGTGGCAGAAGCTGGCTTTGGGGACGTGGAATGTCACCTCACTGGCGGGGAAGGAGCTGGAGCTTGTTTTGGAGGTGGAGCGTTACCAGTTGGATCTGGGGGGCTTACCTCCACACATAGCCTCGGTTCTGGATCCAAACTCCTGGATAGGGGTTGGAACTTGTTTTACTCCGGAGCTGCATCAGGTGTGAGGTGCAGGGCGGGTGTGGAGATACTCACAAGCCCCCGGCTGGAGTTTACCCCGGTGGATGAGAGGGTCGCTTTCCTACGCCTTAAGGCTGTGGGAGGGAAAACTCTGACTGTTATTTGTGCATACTCACCAAATATCAGTTCAGAGTATTTGGCCTTCTTGGGGTCCCTAAATGGGGTCCATGATGGGATCCCTGCAGGGGACGCCATTGTTCTCCTGGGGGACTTCAATGCACACGTCGGCAATGATGGAGACACCTGGAGGGGTGTGATTGGGAGGAATGGCCTCCCTGATCTAAACCTGAGCGGTGTTATGTTGTTGGACTTCTGTGCTAGTCACGGAATGTTCATAACTAACACCATGTTCGAACACAAGGATGCTCACAAGTGTACCTGGTACCAGAGAACCCTGGGTCGGAGGTCAATGATTGATCTTGCGATCGTATCATCTGACCTTCGACCGTGTGTTTTGGACACTCGGGTGAAGAGAAAACAGAGCTCTCAACTGATCACCAAACGGTGGTGAGTTGGGTCCATTGGCGGAGAAAACCTTTGGATTGACCTGGTAAGCCCAAACGAGTAGTGCAGGTGAACTGGGAACGTCTGGAGGAGGACTCGGTCCGTGAGGCCTCCAACTCCCACCTCCGAAGGAGCTTCTTGTGCATCCCTGTGGAGGCTGGGGGCATTGAACCTGAATGGTCGATGTTCAAGCTTCCATTGCTGAAGCTGCAGCTGAGAGCTGTGGTCTCAAGGTCTTGGGCGCCTCAACACTGTGGTGGACCCCGGTGGTCAGGGAAGCCGTCCGACTGAAGAAGGAGGCCTTCAGGGGCATGTTGTCCCTGGGGACTCCTGAAGCAGTTGCAGGGTACCGACGGGCCAAAGGGACTGCAGTCTTGGTTGTGATGGAGGCAAAACAGAGGGTGTGGGAGGAGTTCGGAGAGGCCATGGAGAAGGACTATCGGACAGCGCCAAAGTTGTTCTGGAGGACTGTCCGACACCTCAGGAGGGGGAAACGGGGGACCATCCAAGCTGTATACGGCAAGGATAGGACACTGTTGACCTCGACTGAGGAGGTTGTCGGTCGGTGGAAGGAACACTTTGAGGAGCTCCTGAATCCAACTACCCCAACTGACCCGTCCTCTGTTGCAGAGGCAGAGCTGGAGGATGATGGGGGATCAGAGTCAATCTCTCGGGCCGAAGTCACCGAGGTAGTTAAACAACTTTATGGTGGCAAAGCCCCGAGTGTTGATGAGATTCGCCCGGAAATGCTGAAGGCTCTGGGTGTTGAGGGGCTGTCATGGATGACACGCCTCTTTAACATTGCGTGAAAGTCTGGGACAGTGCCGAAAGAGTGGCAGACTGGGGTGGTGGTTCCTCTTTTAAAAAGGGGGACCAGACGGTGTGTGCCAACTACAGGGGCATCACACTCCTCAGCCTCCCTGGGAAAGTTTACTCCAAGGTGCTGGAAAGGAGGGTCCGGCCGATTGTCGAACCTCAGATTGAGGAGGAACAATGTGGGTTCCGTCCTGGTCGTGGAACAACGGACCAGCTCTTTACTCTTGCAGGGATCCTAGAGGGGGCTTGGGAGTATGCCCATCAAGTCTACATGTGTTTTCTAGACTTGGAGAAGGCGTACGATCGGGTCCCCAGGGATATACTGTGGGAAGTACTGCAGGAGTATGGGGTGAGGGGGCCTCTCCTCAGGGCCATCCAATCCCTGTACGCCCAAAGTGAGAGTTGTGTTTGGGTTCTCGGCAGTAAGTCGGACTTGTTCCGAATAGCTGTTGGCCTTCGCCAGGGCTGCGCTTTATCACCAATTCTGTTCGTGATTTTCATGGACAGGATATCGAGGCGTAGTCGCGGTGAGGAGGCTTTACAGTTTGGTGACCTGAGGATTGCATCGCTGCTTTTTGCAGATGATGTGGTCCTGTTTGCGTCATCAGCCTGTGACCTGCAGCACTCACTGGTCCAGTTTGCCACCGAGTGTGAAGCGGCGGGGATGAGGATTAGCACCTCCAAATTTGAGGCCATGGTCCTCAGCAGGAAACCGGTGGACTGCCTACTCCGAGTGGGGGATGAGGTCCTTCCACAAGTGAAGGAGTTTAAGTATCTTGGGGTCCTGTTCACGAGTGAGGGAACAATGGAGCGTGAGATTGGACGGAGAATTGGGGCAGCAGGAGCGGTATTGCAGTCGCTTTACCGCACTGTTCTCACAAAGAGGGGGCTAAGCCGAGAGACGAAGCTCTCCATCTACCGTTCAATCTTCGTTCCTACCCTCACCTATGGTCATGAGCGATGGGTCATGACCGAAAGAACGGGTTTGCGGATACAAGCGGCTGAAATGATCTTTCTCAGGGGGATAGCTGGTGTCTCCCTTAGAGATAGGGTGAGAAACACTGCTGTTCACGAGGGGCTCAGAGTAGAGTCGCTGCTCCTTCGCGTGGAAAGGAGTCAGTTGCGGTGGTTTGGGCATCTGGTGCGGATGCCTCCGGGACGCCTCCCTAGGGAGGTGTTTCTGGCACGTCCATCTGGGAGGAGACCTCGGGGCAGACCCAGGACCAGGTGGAGGGATTATATCTCAACACTGGCCTGGGAAAGCCTTGGGACCCCCCAGTCAGAGCTGCTGGATGTGGCCAGGGAAAGGGAAGTTTGGGGCTCCCTGTTGAAGCTGCTGCCCCCGCGACCCGATTCCGGATAAGCGGTGGAAGTTGGATGGATGGATGTATATATGACATTGAATTGTATACAAAGGTTATTTTCCATATTATATCTCTAAATCTGGTGAAGGACATCCTGGGTCTCTTGCAGCTTCTTAAAAGTGTCTTTACTTAACTGCAGTGGAGAAATTATGATAGTCTTTTATATATACTGTATATTGTTTTTATTCTCTATATTACAACCCCATCAGAAGAACCTTGGCAAAAGTACATGCTGAACTAATACTAGGGTATTATTATCATTATTATTATTGTTTCTATCTTTCAAATTATAATTATTATTCCCTTTCCCCTTTTGTCTTAATTTTTCTCAGATGTATATTTTTCCTGTTTGTTTGTTCTGTGTGTCTGAATGCTACTGCAGCATTTAAATTTGGGATAAATAAAGTCCATCTTATCTCACCTTATCTTAAACAAAGGCACAGACAGACCTTCAGCATGATGAGGGTTTCTGTTTCCCTCTGCAGTCTAGAAAACGACACAGCTCAGCTCCATCTGTTCGGCCATCTGAAGATCAGCTTTTTTGCTCCAGAACATGACATCAGAGCAGAACGCAGACTGCAGGCTGCCAGCAGAGGAGGTAGCTCCCAGGCAACAGCTGAGCTCCCATGGCCAGTGGTGTGTGTGTGTGTGTGTAAGAGAGTAAAAAAGAGGATGGGTGGGGGGGTGGCGGTAGGGAGTGGGGGTTAAAGTGTTCTGCATCTTACTCATTAACTCTTTGGCTTCCCCTTCCAGTATTCTCAGCCAGACTGTCTGTGCCCCACAGGAGCCTGGGGGGCCTTTAAATAGTTTTCAGTAAGTCCTATGTTTGTGTACTGGGGCTAAAATGCTTTATAACTGCCCTTGTACATATGCTGAATGTTTGCATGTTTTGTTGTGTGAATACTACAAAACATGTAACTGGAAGACAAAGCTAACCTCAACCACTAAAACCAAACCAGTACATTATGTGGCTCATTTTATTTTCAGCTTCAAAACACCTTGATTTCCAAAGACGTTTTATCATATAGGGAGACGCCAACATCAGGAAGAAGGAACCCGAAAAGATTGAGAAGGATCAAGGGTTGAAAGAACAGCTGGAACATACAGTATGTGGAAGATCAAGGCTAACGTAGTCCCGGTGGTAGTAGGAGCACTTGGGGCAGTGACCCCCAAACTGGAAGAGTGGCTCCAGCAGATTCCTGGAACAACATCTGAAGCCTCAGTTCAGAAGAGCACAGTCCTAGGAACAGCTCAGTTCCTACACTCAGGTAGGAAGGGGTAAGAGACTCCCTTACCCCTGGGAGTCCCTTACTCCCAGGGGTAAGGGACCTCTGGGAGTCCCTTACCAGACTCCCAGGGGTCTGGTAAGGGACCCGACACACAGATACCACCCTAAAAAGGACTAGTGGACAAACATACACATGAACAGGGCCTGCAGGGTGGGGGCTAAGCATAAAAAAAATTCTACATGATTCAAGGGCCAAACTATCTAGAAATATTATCACTCACATCTAAAATGACCTTTTCTCCCTTTGTAGTTACGGATTTCTGACATAGAACAACTCTCAGCTTTGCTCCACATGTGATACCAAATATCACAGCTACTTGGTGTGTGTGTGTGTGTGTATTTACGTATATATACACTGTATATGTATATATGTATCTTCTTCTTCTTTTCCTTTTGGCTTTTCCCTTCAGGGGTCGCCACAGCGAATCAACCGCCTCCATCTAACCCTGTCCTTTGCATCCTCTTCTCTCACACCAACTACCTTCATGTCCTCTTTCACTACATCCATAAACCTCCTCTTTGGTCTTCCTCTAGGCCTCCTGCCTGGCAGTTCAAAACTCAGCATCCTTCTACCAATATATTCACTATCTCTCCTCTGGACATGTCCAAACCATCTCAGTCTGGCCTCTCTGACTTTATCTCCAAAACCTCTAACATGTGCTGTCCCTCTGATGTACTCATTCCTGATCCTATCCTTCCTGGTCACTCCCAGAGAGAACCTCAGCATCTTCATCTCTGCTACCTCCAGCTCTGTCTCCTGTCTTTTCCTCAGTGACACTGTCTCTAGACCAAACAACATCGCTGGTCTCACCACAGTTTTGTACACCTTTCCTTTCATTTTAGCTGAAACTCTTCTATCACACATCACACCTGACACTTTCCTCCACCCATTCCATCCTGCCTGGACACGCTTCTTCACCTCTTTTCCCCACTCTCCATTGCTCTGGACTGTTGACCCCAAGTACTTAAAATCCTCCACCTTCTTGATCTCTTCTCCCTGTAACCTCACTCTTCCACTTGGGTCCCTCTCATTCACACACATGTACTCTGTCTTACTAACCTTCATTCCTCTCCTTTCCAGGGCAAACCTCCACCTCTCTAGCTTCTCCTCCACCTCGTCCCTACTCTCACTGCAGATCACAATGTCATCTGCAAACATCATAGTCCATGGAGATTCCTGTCTAACCTCGTCTGTCAGCCTGTCCATCACCATAGCGAACAAGAAGGGGCTCAGAGCTGATCCCTGATGCAGTCCCACCTCCACCTTGAACTCCTCTGTCACACCTACAGCACACCTCACCACTGTCTTACAGTCCTCATACATGTCCTGCACCGCTCTAACATACTTCTCTGACACTCCAGACTTCCTCATACAATACCACAGTTCCTCTCTGGGCACCCTGTCATAAGCTTTCTCCAGATCTACAAAAACACAATGCAGCTCCCTCTGGCCTTCTCTGTACTTCTCTATCAACATCCTCAAAGCAAACACTGCATCTGTAGTACTCTTTTTTGGCATGAAACCATACTGCTGCTCACAAATGCTCACTTCTGCCCTTAGTCTAGCTTCCACTACTCTTTCCCATAACTTCATTGTATGGCTCATCAGCTTTATTCCTCAGTAGTTGCCACAACTCTGCACATCTCCCTTGTTCTTAAAAATGGGCACCAGCACACTTCTCCTCCACTCCTCAGGCATCTTCTCACTATCTAAGATCCTGTTGAACAACCCAGTCAGAAACTCTACTGCCACCTCTCCTAGACACTTCCAAACCTCTACAGGTATATCATCAGGACCGACTGCCTTTCCACTCTTCATCCTCTTCAGTGCTCTCCTCACTTCATCCTGGCTAATCTTTGCTACATCCTGGTCCACAACAGTCACCTCTTCTAGTCTTTGTTCTCTCTCATTTTCCACGTTCATCAACTCCTCAAAGTACTCTTTCCATCTTCCCATCACACTGCTGGCACCTGTCAATAGACTTCCATCCCTATCCTTAATCACCCTAACCTGCTGCACGTCCTTCCCATCTCTGTCTCTCTGTCTTGCCAACCTGTATAGATCAGTCTCTCCCTCCTTACTGTCCAACCTAGCATACAAGTCATCATAAGCTTCTTGTTTGGCCTTTGCTACCTCTACCTTCACCTTACGCTGTATCTCCCTGTACTCCTGTCTACTCTCCTCAGTCCTCTCAGTGTCCCACTTCTTCTTAGCTAACCTCTTTCTTTGTATACACTCCTGTACCTCCTCATTCCACCACCAAGTCTCCTTATCTACTTTCCTTCCAGAAGACACACCAAATACTCTCCTACCTGTCTCCCTGATCACATTAGCTGTAGTTGTCCAGTCATCTGGAAGCACTTCCTGACCACCCAGAGCCTGTCTTAACTCCTTCCTAAAGGTCATGCAACACTCTTCCTTTTTTAGCTTCCACCATTTCGTCTTCTGCTCTGTCTTTGTCCTCTTCATCTTCCTCACCACCAGAGTCATCCTACACACCACCATTCTATGCTGTTTGGCTACACTCTCGCCTACCACTACTTTACAATCAATGATCTCCTTCAGGTTACATCGTCTACACAAGATGTAGTCTACCTGTGTGCTCCTACCACCACTCTTATAGGTCACCCTATGTTCCTGCCTCTTCTGGAAAAAAGTATTCACTACAGCCATTTCCATCCTTTTTGCAAAGTCAACTACCATCTGTCCTTCTGCGTTCCTCTCCTGGATACCAAACCTGCCCATCACTTCCTCATCACCTCTGTTACCTGCACCAACATGTCCATTGAAGTCTGCACCGATGACAACTCTCTCACTTCTAGGTATGCTCTGCATCACTTCATCAAAGTCCAACCAGAATTTCTCCTTCTCCTCCAGCTCACATCCTACCTGTGGGGCATACCCACTAACAACATTGAACATCACACCTTCTATTTCTAGCTTCAGACTCATCACTCTATCCGACACTCTTTTTACCTCCAGGACATTCCTAACAAACTCCTCCTTCAAGATAACTCCTACTCCATTTCTCTTCCTATCTACACCATGATAGAACAACTTGAACCCTGCTCCTAAACTTCTAGCCTTGCTACCTTTCCACCTGGTCTCCTGGACACACAGTATGTCTACCTTCCTCCTCTGCATCATGTCAACCAACTCTCTACCTTTTCCTGTCATAGTTCCAACATTCAACGTCCCTACTCTCAGTCCTATACTCTTGGCGCTCCTCTTCTCTTTCTTCGTGCGAACGCACTTTCCTCCTCTCCTTCTTCTTCGAATATGTATATATGTATATATATTATATATATATACACACACACAACATGACTTTAAAAAATGAAAAATCTGACAATTCCATTATTAGCTCTTGATCACAACTCACAACACTCAGTATGCCAAAATATAGGACCAGGAGGAGCCAAATGGTGTCGTCAGAATGCTCCAGTGTATGCTCACACGCATCACAGGTACAGCGCTAGTGTTGACTGTGATCACATGTTCCTCCAGGAGTTTCATGGTGCACTAGTTGTTCATCTTCAACAGACTGGAATACGTAATTTAAAGCTCTTAAACTGTGCAGCATCTGAAAATGATCATACATTGAAAGTGTACAGTTTGACACTTCAGGAGCTAAAGCCTAAAATAAATAAAATAAGGCATTATGGGTTTGATTCAGTTTTGATCACAATTATAATGAAGTCTAGCTTATGCAACTTAGGTTCCTGCCATGTCTCAATCAACCTGTGTTGTATTTCTATGACATTAATTGTAGATGATTGGTCTTTATTGCGTCTTTGCACTCTACAGGAAGGAGGCAAATCAAAGTCTACCTCCAGTAACCCTTTGCTCTATTACATGTTGTTTAGAATGATTAGAATATTACCTCTCTGTGCTCTTTACTGAGGATGGTATTTGTTTTCTGTTCTTCATTTGAAGGAAGATTCCTAATTATTTTTAGATGTGAGACAAAGCACTCCATCAGTGTACACAACACGGCGTCGGAGAACCTTTTACATCCGTGTGAGATGTCCACGCTGTGCACTGGCTGCCGGTGTCACATCGCCGCCATGGAAACACATCTCCCAGCTGGAAAGGAAATTGTCTCTAATTGCCCCTGATTGCCTCCTGTTGACTTCTGATTAGGAATGACAGTCTCATTAGCATGCTAGCTGCTTACGTATGTGTGTCTTTAGGGTCAGAGCAGACTATCTGCTCAGGAGGACCAGGTCTTTAGGAGTGCAGGGGCCACTCCTGAACACCTTAATGACACCGAGGTGGCCTCTGCTATTTTCCATGGGGTGGTCTGCTGGGGGGGCAGCATCGCTGCAGCCGACAGGAGGAGACGGGCTGATCAGGAAGGCGGGTTCTGTCTTAGGATGCCCCCTGGACTCAGTGGAGGTGGTGGGAGAGAGGAGGATGATGGGTAAATTGTCATCAATGATGAAGAACAGTTCCCACCCCCTGCAGGGCACACTGGAGGTCACTGGAGAGCTCCTTCAGCGACAGGTGGCTTCACCCAAAGTACATGAAAGAACGTTATCACAGGTCCTTCCTGCCTTCAGCCGTCAGACTGTCCAATCAGCACTCGTCCCAGCAGACCACACACACAATCACACAATCACACACACAATCACACAGTCACACACACAGTCACACAGTCACACACACAATCACACAATCACACACACAATCACACAATCACACACACAATCACACAGTCACACACACAATCACACAATCACACACACAATCACACAATCACACACACAATCACACAGTCACACACACAGTCACACAGTCACACACACAATCACACAGTCACACACACAATCACACAATCACACACACAATCACACAATCACACACACAATCACACAATCACACACACAATCACACAGTCACACACACAGTCACACAGCCACACACACAATCACACAGTCACACACACAATCACACAGTCACACACACAATCACACAATCACACACACAATCACACAGTCACACACACAATCACACAATCACACACACAATCACACAATCACACACACAATCACACAGTCACACACACAGTCACACAGTCACACACACAATCACACACACAATCACACAGTCACACACACAGTCACACAGTCACACACACAGTCACACAATCACACAATCACACACACAATCACACAATCACACACACAGTCACACAATCACACACACAGACACACAATCACACACACAGACACACAATCACACACACAGTCACACAGTCACACAATCACACAGTCACACACACAGACACACAATCACACACACAGACACACAATCACACACACAGTCACACAGTCACACACACAGTCACACAATCACACAGTCACACACACAATCACACACACAGTCACACAGTCACACACACAGTCACACGATCACACACACAGTCACACAATCACACACACAGTCACACAGTCACACACACAGTCACACACACAGTCACACAATCACACACACAGTCACACAATCACACACACAGTCACACGATCACACACACAGTCACACAATCACACAGTCACACACACAATCACACACACAGTCACACAATCACACACACAGTCACACAATCACACACACAGTCACACAATCACACACACAGTCACACAGTCACACAATCACACACACAGTCACACAGTCACACAATCACACACACAGTCACACACACAATCACACACACAGTCACACAATCACACAGTCACACACACAATCACACACACAGTCACACAATCACACACACAGTCACACAATCACACACACAGTCACACAATCACACACACAGACACACAATCACACACACAGACACACAATCACACACACACACACACACACAGTCACACAATCACACACACAGTCACACAGTCACACACACAATCACACACACAGTCACACACACAGTCACACGATCACACACACAGTCACACACACAGTCACACAGTCACACACACAGTCACACAGTCACACACACAGTCACACGATCACACACACAGTCACACAATCACACAGTCACACACACAATCACACACACAGTCACACAATCACACACACAGTCACACACACAATCACACACACAGTCACACAATCACACACAATCACATACACAGTCACACACAGTCACACACACAGTCAGACACACAATCACACACAGTCACACACACACACACACACACACAATCACACACAGTCACACACACAGTCACACACACACACACACACACACACAATCACACACACAGTCACACACACAGACACACACACACACACACACATACACACACACACACACACACACACACACACACAGTCACACGATCACACACACAGTCACACACACAGTCACACAGTCACACACACAGTCACACAGTCACACACACAGTCACACGATCACACACACAGTCACACAATCACACAGTCACACACACAATCACACACACAGTCACACAATCACACACACAGTCACACAATCACACACACAATCACACACACAATCACACACACAGTCACACAATCACACACAATCACATACACAGTCACACACAGTCACACACACAGTCAGACACACAATCACACACAGTCACACACACACACACACACACACACACACAATCACACACAGTCACACACACAGTCACACACACACACACACACACACACAATCACACACACAGTCACACACACAGACACACACACACACACACACATACACACACACACACACACACACACACACACACAGTCACACAATCACACACAGTCACACACACAGTCACACACACACACACACACACACATACACACACACACACACACACACACACACACACACACACACACACACACACACACACACACTGTGGGTGAACGGTGTAGTTTGTAGCTTGTAGTTGGGAAATGTGATCTAGTGATTGAAATGTGTTATGAAATGTGTGTATGTATATCACATGTTAATATGTATATCACATGTTAATATGTATATCACATGTTAATATGTATATCACATGTTAATATGTACATCACATGTTAATATGTATATCACATGTTAATATGTACATCACATGTTAATATGTACATCACATGTTAATATGTATATCACATGTTAATATGTACATCACATGTTAATATGTATATCACATGTTAATATGTACATCACATGTTAATATGTACATCACATGTTAATATGTATATCACATGTTAATATGTATATCACATGTTAATATGTACATCACATGTTAATATGTATATCACATGTTAATATGTACATCACATGTTAATATGTACATCACGTGTTAATATGTAAATCACATGTTAATATGTATATCACATGTTAATATGTACATCACATGTTAATATGTATATCACATGTTAATATGTATATCACATGTTAATATGTACATCACATGTTAATATGTACATCACATGTTAATATGTATATCATGTTACGTATTTATGAACCGCCCCCCCGCTGCTGCAATCATGCAAATTTTCCTGCTGTGGGGCTAATAAAGATCTATCTCATCTCATCCTATCCTATCTCATCTCATCTCATCCTATCCTATCTGATCCTATCCTATCCTACCTCATCTCATCTCATCTCATCCTATCCTATCTGATCCTATCCTACCTCATCTCATCTCATCTCATCCTATCCTATCTGATCCTATCCTATCCTATCTAATCTCATCCTATCCTATCTCATCCTATCTTATCTCATCCTATCTTATCTCATCCTATCCTATCTGATCCTATCCTATCTCATCTCATCCTATCCTATCTCATCCTATCTTATCTCATCCTATCTTATCTCATCCTATCCTATCTGATCCTATCCTATCTCATCTCATCTCATCCTATCCTATCTCATCCTATCTTATCTCATCCTATCTCATCTCATCTCATCCTATCTCATCCTATCCTATCTCATCTCATCCTATCTTATCTCATCCTATCTCATCTCATCTCATCTCATCTCATCCTATCTCATCCTATCCTATCTCATCTCATCCTATCCTATCTCATCCTATCCTATCTCATCTCATCCTATCCTATCTCATCCTATCCTATCTCATCTCATCCTATCCTATCTCATCTCATCCTATCCTATCTCATCCTATCCTATCTCATCTCATCCTATCCTATCTCATCTCATCCTATCCTATCTCATCTCATCCTATCCTATCTCATCCTATCTCATCTCATCTCATCTCATCTTAGTGGGCAAAAACCTTCTGACTGACAAATAATCTCACTGCTGAAGAAAACAAGGCAGAAAACAGAAGCACGCCCCTCCACCCACCAAAACCATGACTAGAACAAACATTTCAGATTCCTTTCAGTCAGGTCAGTGATAACGGTTTAGATGACTTGAACATTTTCCACCAGCCTGAATACAGCGTCCTTGCATTCTAATCAGATGAGGTGTCTCAGTAATCTCAATGGAAGGTTCACGTATTAAAAATCTATTTTTTTTTAAAATTACTGGTGAATTTCCACTGCTAGAGACGGCACATTACTACTGTTTAGCAATTATTTATCAGAGAATATTTTTACTGTTAATGTCTGAAATCAAATATCTGATGAGAAAAAAAAGCATTCATCTTCCAATTACATGGCTTTAGAAAGAGCTGTAACTGTGTTTGTTGGGGTTGGGGTCTGGAGACCATGATTGTGCTTTTGTAACGTTGAGGTATAACCAGTGATTCTGTTTGGGTCATATCGTTGGTTTTTATGTAAAAACATTTTTGTCCACTGTGGCCGGTGTTAGGTGATTTCTTTTTTTTGAACATATTTCCCGTGCTTTAGAAAACACCTGTCTTGTTTCGGTGACAGCGTCACCACGACAACACAGACACAACACAGACACAACAGACATTTACAAAAAACTTCACTTTGTCAGCGCTTCGGTCCCGGATGTCTGTGTTGTGGTGTGGATGAAAGGAGTGACGCAACAAAAAGCGTCGCTGCCCGATGCCTTACGCCATATTGATCATGTGATTCCTGCTGGAAGATGCGCCGTGATTGGTTGGGTGCTTGATTGACAGGTAGTGGGTGGAGTTAAAAAGCATGACAGCGTGAGGTTTTCAAGTGAGCCTACAGGCCCCCGTGTGGGTGTGTTTGTTTCAGGACCCTGTACACACATACTAGTATGCATGCCAAAAACAAAGAATAATCATCAGTGGTAAAAATAATTTCCCTGAAGAAAGATCAATAAAGTGCATTTCTTCTTTCTTTATCTTCTTCTCCTATAATCCACAGTCAGCTCCTCAGTTTTGCTGACATTCACAATGACATTATCATCCTTGCACCAAGACGCCAGGGCTCTGGCCTGACTATGGCTCACCCCCATTGGTGATCAGACCAATGAGGAGTGTGCTCAGCACACATCTCTGGAATGCCCTGGTCAGTATCTACACAGCCTGGGAGCTGCTGTTAGGAAGTTCAGGATTCCATCACAGAGGGCGTTGATGAACCCAAGGTCTCTGAGCTTCAGAGGCATCATGGGATTGAATGCCTAACTGTAGTCAATGAACAGCATTATGACCTTCTGCATGTGTGCCCCCTGTCCAGGAGGGACAGGGCAGTATGGAGGTTGAAGGAGACAGCGCCTTCAGTTGAGCTTGTGGGCCTATGTGAAAACTGAAGTCAATCACTCGATCAATCAATCAATCAATCAATCAATCAATCAATCAATCAGTCAGTCAGTCAGTCAGTCAATCAATCAACTTTTATTTATAAAGCGCTTCAACAGACATGTCGAAGTTCTTTAACAGACAGAGAAACCCAACTGAACCCTCCAGAGCAGAAGTAACAGCGGCGGGAAAAAACTCCCTCATTGAGGAAGAAACTCTGGGCAGGACCCAGACTCTAGAGGGGAGTCATCCTCCTTCACAGGTTTGGTGGTAAAAAAACACAATAGAAATAGGAAAAGCCAGAGACAGTGGCAGATGGACCAGACAGAGTTGCTGAGTGAAGGGACAGAAGACTTTCACCAGGTTCACCATGTTGTGAAACGTGATATCACCGTATGAGTTGAACAACCATTCACATTTGTACTGTTGGTTTAATATTTCTTGTTTTGTCTGTTTTGCACAACCTTTGGAATTTCATTTGCACAGTGATTCATGACAAAGACTGTCCTTACACACTCACACACACTTCCACCCTTTACACTCCATGTGTATGTCTCAGTGGAGGTAGGCTGTAGCTGTGTTTGATGGCGTGTGACACCTCTTACCTGGTTTGCCAGTTGACAGAATGTTCTTGGGGATGGTTACTCTGTCCTCAGAGATGCGGGCCCACTCCACCATACCCCTCCAGCCCTTCATAGGGAAGCTAATGTCTGCATGACCCACCACCGGACGCTTGTGAATGCTCAAAACTGCAAAAGAACAATGGTGAGGGGTGGAAACTATTAATTGTACACCATTAATCACATTTTTTGGGGGCATTTTAGCTTTGAATGGATGTGACATCTGAAGATGTGTGATGGGAAATTGAGAGCACGTGAGGAGCAAACGGCTGAAATCAAGCCCATGGCCTATCATGGTTTTGTCCACCAGCACACTGGTATCTGTACGTCAGCTGGGATTCGCTCCAGCACCCCACGTGACCCACAAAAGTGGAAAAAGTGGTCAACAAGATGAATGAATGAATCCAAAGTAATACAGGTAAGAATAATAAAAAATACTAGATTGCAGAGAAGTATTGCTGGAAAATAAACTCACCGAATTCATATTATTCAATAATAAAATGAATTGGTATATATAGGATTTATAAAACCGAGTAAAAACAACCCTACTAACGGATGCTTCACACTCGTGAGGCTGAATTGCTATCAAACTGCATTATTTATTTTCTCTGCATGTGTTCAGTGTGACTCGAAGTTCAGGTCTGGGCAACTGGACTACTTTGGTTGTTGGCAAATGATGGAAGCAATCCCATGCAGGCTTTGATTATGTGTGAGGAGCAGTTCAGCCCCCCCCCAGCCGAGGTGTGATGTGTGTGGGTGGGTACTTGGCTCTAGACAGCGAGGTGGCAACAACACAAACAGGACCTCTCATTTGGCCTCAATTCCTTCAACCTTTCTCTCAGCTCAGAAACAAAACAAGCTCTTTATCTAGAGGTCAGAGGGAGCAGCAGAGACCGTATAATATCCACACTGAATTATATTTACATGTTGAGAAAAATAGAGCATTTATAGTTGTTTAGTGAAGGAAGGATGGGGTAGGTTGTGAATGCGGATTTAGAATTCAAGGACACACACTTCCCACTAGAGCTCTGTGGTCCCAAAGAGTGGGTCTGCTTTGGATTCACAAATGTACACAAGCAGACTTGTGGTCAGAGCTGTCAATTCAATTCAATTCAAAAAACTTTATTTGTCCCCGAGGGGCAATTGAAAGAATTGGTGTAAAAGTGCAAAAATACAGTGTAAATATAAATAGTGTAAACATAAACAATAAACATAAATAATGATTAAATAATAATATAAATACCCTGTTTATGTTAAATGAGGGAGACGCCATCTCCACAGTAAAGAACCGACTGAAGACTTTTCATATTAAAACAGTCTGTAAATAACCCATCCAGAGGCCTAGACTGCCAGGGAAACCTCCCGTGACATATTGAGCTCCATCAATATGCCAATTTATTTAAGCTCCGTCAAAATGTGTTACTAATCTCTTTTCTGCCCTGTAGTTGTTTGCTCTCTTTCCCCCTGTTGTCCGTCCATTTGTCTCAGTCTGCAGGTCCGTCTATCCATGGAGCTGCATGGACAGTCTCCTGGACCTGTGACTGTCCAACTGCTGCCATCACCGCCCACATCAGCATGTTTTTTAGTTTTAGTATTTCTGGTATAGCAGCTTTCTAATCACTGGCCCCATCAGCACGTCCCTCCACATATCATGAACCACTGGATTGATTGTAAAGCATTGTGTTCTCTCTGCTCATGTTGTGTCTGTCTTGTCTTTCTTGGTTTCCCCCCCTGCTGTGTCTTGTTGTCTCTCCATCACTCTCTTTCCCTCTCTCAGTCCTTGTCTCTCCCTCTCTGCCATTGTATCACTGTTTTTCTAACTCTGTCTCTCTCTTTCTCAACCGGACGAGGCAGACAGATACCCACTATGAGTCTTGGCTGCTGCTCAAGGTTTTTGCTGTTGAAAGCAAAGTTTTCCTTACCTCCATCACCAAAGTGCTAGATCACATGGACATGAGGGGCTCTATCTTTAACTGCAGGGTCTTTCCCTGTCTCAACTGGAAATTGCCTTCAGACAACTATTTGTTATTATTTGGCGCTGAACATATGATGATATGTTGCTTCGCGACTTTCAAGTATTCACACTTTTGGTTGATGGTGCAGCCCACTGATACTCCATCTAATGGTGAATTAGGTCATTAGTGTGAGGTTCAAGAGGTTCAAGACATAATTGGATGTGTAAGGGCCCGTTCAGCCCCAGGACCAAATGAGTGCCCTACTTTAGGGCACTTTTGTATTCTTGGATCTAGCTAATGCTTTGGGGTTAGTACCTCTTAGTGTTTCTTAGTGCTTTATGGGAGACATTTGATTACTTCAGAGTCCTTAGTAGTGTTGAAGTGCTAATTAAGGCATACCTTCCAGATTCAACTCTGTTACACCGTGGTGGAATACACCACTGCATGGGAACAGCTTGAGTTAGGCATTAAAGTGGAGTGTATAATGTCCTCACTAGCTTTCACACTGGTAATGGAGGTCATTATTAGGACCTCAAAATTGGTAGTGATTAGAGAAAAGCTGCAGGAAGCAATATGTCTTTCTCCCATTAGGCCTTTTATGGAAGAAATGGCAACCATGACTTCGACTTGTTCATGCACTAGCAGATTGCTGGATAAGTTAAATAACAATCTGATAAGGGTTAGATGGAGGCAATTGATTCGCTGTGGCGACCCCTGAAGGGAAAAGCCGAAAGGAAAAGAAGAAGAAGAAGATGGGCTACAATGAAGATGAAGCCAAATAAGTCTAGTAGCTTTTCAGTCATTAAATGGATAGTAGTTCTAAATTTCCCAGTTTGGGATAAAGTATATCTATCTATCTATCTATCTGTCTGTCTGTCTGTCTGTCTGTCTGTCTGTCTAGTACACAAGCGACTTAATATAAATAATGGGTGGTGCCCACAGTGTTGGAGAAATCAGTGGAGTCTGGTAAGATGGTATAATGGACGCATCGGTAATAAGGCAAAGTTTGAAGGGCTAAGGTAAGATTCCATTCAAGGCAATTCAAACATTGAGCTGGAAACATCCCTGGCGCTAAAATGAGCGAGTGGATGTCTGTGGGTGAGGAGGTGTGCTACCTGCGATGTTGATGGTTTGGCTTGCTTTGGTTTAGTTGGCTAATGTGCTGTGGTTACGTCATGGTTCATCCTACATCAACGGGGACAATCATTCATAGGTCAATAAACTGGTGTTTCTTGAGTTTTCCTCAGGGGGAAGTAGAGTCGGGTTGATACGGCAGGAGGAGTGTTCAGTGCCTGCCAACTGAAACACCCGTGAAGTGATGGCTCACCGCCACGACACAGCACTGTCTCCACATCAATGCCAACAAATGACATTGAGAATTAAGTAATAGTTATCCCAAAATGTCCAGGGAGAGAAAAGTTGATGGAGCTGGAGGACTGATGTGGTCCTCAGTGGAAATGAGTTTGACCCCCCCGCCCTACATCAACAGGGGGAGCCATGCAGAGCATAATGAAACGTGGTTCTCCAGTAGGGTCATGTTTCAGCTCATGAACAGGGCAGATGGACCATCCCTACGTAACGTATCTTGATGCATTAAATGTTGTAACATGGGGGCATGGGGGGGGGGTGATTCCAGGATTCTAGCTGTCTATGTTGAGCCTTCTTGAGGAGCCGGGGGCCTGACTTAAATCAAGACCGATAACAGAAGGTGCCCACTGCTGTATACTGCTGCTTGATTGGCCACTTGGTTCCTTATTCGACCACTGATTGACATCTTGTTAGCAAGCTAGCTAGATTAATTTGCGGGAGAGCTTCTTAACATGTTTTAGCTTGGATTATGGCACAAGGGATTAAAACATTTCCTCCTGTGCATTGGTAAATCATTGTGATGTTTACAAAGGGACATAAATACAATTCTACACAAGATGAAAAGTGCAGATTTGCCATTCATCTAATTTTACAAAGCTAACAGTAGCATGTGACTCTCAAACCCAATGCTTATTAACGATGAACCGATCGATTGATTGAGATCATCCAAATTCACATACAATTCATACACAACCTGGAAATGACAATTCACCTAAGATGCATGTTTTTGGAAGTGGGAGGAAACCAGAGGACCGGAGAAAAGTCACGCCGACACGGGGAGAACATACAAACACAGAACAGGACAGGACTCGAACCTGAAGACGTCTGGCAGTGGAACAAAGTGATAAATCAGTGGTTCCAAATAGTTGGTCTAGAATTCCTTCCTGTTTGTATCAACTGCTAAAATATCATCATTGGAGAAATGTTTTTCAAAACTCTTTCATTTATCCACAGCATTAAGTTTCCCTCAAGAAGCAACTCTGACACTATTAAAAACATTTCAGAAAAGAAGAAGTTCCTCTTCAGAGTTTCAATGATTTACTTTTAGATGATTTGGTTTTTCATTGTAGGATAAAACCTTTTGCACTTCCTCAAGTCACTGAATTAGATGTAGTAATAACACACTGTACTATAGCACACAGCACTGTTTGTTGTACACACACACACACACACACACACACACACACACACACACACACACACACACACACACACACACACAAATGTAACATTCTCTAAATTTAAAGACAACAAAAAAATCAAAACAGAAAACTCAACACATATAGTACAATCACTCACTTTTACTCGTATTATTTGACCACAAGTTTTCATGAGCATCATATCTTCATTCGTTGTTATTGTTCCAGGAATGAGGTCAGCTGGTATCACCTGCCTGGAATGATGACTGTTTCATCTCATGGTCAGCGGTTTGATGGGGTATCTTTTCTATAGATTTTAATGTTTCAGCAGAAATGCACATTGGTTTTCCCATAATGTGCTTTGATTGTGTTTTAAACTGTAGAATTTTCAAATGTGCTCAGTGAGTTTGATGTTCAGCAGGTGGTGGATCCTGAATGAGAAGACTTGTGTAACTGTGGTAACGGAGAGCTTTTGTGTGAAAGAAATGAAAACTGATTCCGTTCGTGCCTCATCGACTTTTCTTTTTGACTATGCAAAGATATTCGAAAATTTGACTGTGGTTTTGACCAATACAGGTTAGCACCAATAGGAGGAGGAGGAGGAGGATGGTGAAGCCAGGCAGACTTATGTATTGATATGTGAATGGAAGTACATTTTATGAAGGTTTCACTGCTTGTAAACCACTTTCCCTTCATGCACACCAGAAATAAAAGCTCTGACCAGATTGAAATGTTTTAGCGAGCAGAGACAGCAGTAGTGACAGTAGTGATCTCCAGGAAGGAGGCTGACCTAGGTTATCGGTGACTTCATACATGTCCTGAAAGTCCTTCATCCTCATGCCGATGACGTCCACAAAGTCCTCCAGCAGACGGAACAGCTCTCTGACGTTTGGCCCCAGCTGAGGAAACACATGAAACAGGAATAGAAATGAAGGATCATGGTTCGGTGTGAGTCTGATGAATTCCAAACACATTAAAATGTGTGAACAATTTGCGTAATGGGATGTGTTAATCCAGATTCTGTTCAGTTAATGTTCTATTGCAGAAGTTTTTTTTTCTTTTTAAATTGAGGTAAATAGGAAGTAACCAACGTGGTTTTTTATAAACTGGTCAAATTTTTTTTTAAAAATTGTCGGTCTTTTCTCAGTCTGTTAACCTAACTCTAACTCTAACCCTGTGAGCAAAGTTTGATGGAGGTTATATAATCTCTGCCTGATTGTATTCAAAATATTCCCAAATGTTTTGATTTGGAGGACATTTATAGATTTATAGATTACAGATTTGTCAACAGTCAGGAGACATTTTAAAGGTCCCTTAATATGCAAAATACCTTTTTTTTCATGATTAACTCATATAAATACCACCCCCGACTCGCATTTTGGTGTGAGTGCAATATGACAGCTGACTTTAAACCTCCCTCCAGGGAGACTAAAGGTGCTCAGAGTATCTAAACTTACTCACACACACACACACACACACACACACACACACACACACACACACACACACACACACACCTGACTGAAGCAGAACTAACTAGTTATCCAAATGCTAGCTGACTTCAACAGCTTGTGAGGAACTTTCAGCGTGTGGCTCTGATCCAGGTCGTTACCACACACTGCTACCTTGGCTTGAACAGACTCCACCTCTGAGATGACTGGCCCAGGGAGGGAATACGCAACTCAATCATTATGGTTCAGGATTTGTCAATCACTCTGTCCTTCACGCAGGATATTATGTCAGGTTCAGTGCTGTTATGAATCGAGACTTTTTCACTTTGGATTTTCTGCATTTTAACACACTGTTCAGAGTGTGTGGAGACCAATTGGTTTGTTTGGCATTGGTCTGATGTCTGAATGCTGAGTCGACTGAGGAAATGAAGGCTGCCGGGATGCACAGATAGAGATACGGAAGTGCACGAGTGCAGCAGATGAAGGTGGGATGTGTTGACTCACTTACGCATTAACTGGAGCTATGTCTGTTCTTCAGTAGACCCCCACCTACCTCTGTCATTGTGAAACGTTCCAGGTGGGCTGTGTGTCCACCTAGAACGTCTGTGGGAGTGTCTAACTCATCAGTTCTGCAGCTTGGTTAATATTAACATGAACAGAAATGAACAGATGTCATTACAGATGACCTGATGTAGAGACAGAGATACAAACCATTTGCACTTCCTCCCATCTCTCCCTGTTTTCTTCCATCAACAGATTGCTGACTGACTGCACAAAGTTCTGCAAAAGAAAAGACAAAACAGTTTGTGTTGAATGATGTGATTTTATAGCAATCAAAAAAACAAGAATTATTCAAAACCATTAAAGTCAGTTGTTATCTACTTGTCTCAATGTTAGTGAGAGTAAAGTCGCAGCAGCGTGATTTATAATGTGATTCATGAAGTGGCTTTATAATCAACAAAGGGAGGTCCACTGAAATTTCATCTACATCCTGTAAATATTCAGAAAACTGAATATTTATTCATTAAAGCTCCAATATTTTTCCAAAACTGAAACCCGTGCAATTCACCCTCATGTCTGCACTGCTAGGACTGTAGTACGCCCTCCTGAAGATCTCTGTCATGTTTCTCAGCACATCCACCATGGCCAGCAGGTCACCACTGTAGCTGGTCCCATCACTGGACGTCACCCTCAGCTTGGTCATCACCTCTGAGACCCCGTCCCCCACCAGACCACGCTGTGCTTTGGACAAGTGTTCCCGTGTCTGCCAGGGAAAGGGTTTGGGTTTTTTGCTTTGTTTGAGTTGATCTATTTTTGGAATATTTTTTGAAGACCCTGGAAATACGAGGATACTAGAAAACTAGTATGACCAGGACTGTCAACGAAAAGCATTTAATACTCACCAAAGTTTGTATACTGCGATAGTCGTTGGAAATACACTTCATGTAGGTGGGACTCTCCCAGTAGGCAATCCCCTCCTCATCCAGGGTGCAGCGCCGCAGGATAAGGCCTTTGTGTGGACACACACACACAAAAATATACATATATATACTGTATATATATGTGTGTATATTATATATGTGTGTGTGTGTTTTTTTGAACTCACCCATGGCATTGAGAGGGCAGCGTACTGCTGCTGTGTCCCCAGCTGGTGTCATCTTCCACACAACGTTTGAAACGTTGTCCTCATTGCAAATTTCATGAGGTTCTGTCAACACATGAAGACATGTGAACCTGACAGCAGTGTGTGTGTGTCAGCTACAGGTACAGGTACAGGTACAGCTACAGGTACAGGTACCTCTACAGGTACAGCTACAGGTACAGGCACAGCTACAGGTACAGGTACAGCTACAGGTACAGGTACAGCTACAGATACAGGTACAGCTACAGCTACAGGTACAGCTACAGGTACAGGTACAGCTACAGCTACAGGTACAGCTACAGGTACAGGTACAGCTACAGGTACAGGCACAGCTACAGGTACAGGTACAGCTACAGATACAGGTACAGCTACAGGTACAGCTACAGCTACAGGTACAGGTACAGGTACAGCTACAGGCACAGCTACAGGTACAGGTACAGCTACAGGTGCAGGCACAGCTACAGGTACAGGTACAGCTACAGGTACAGATACAGATACAGGTACAGCTACAGGTACAGGTACAGCTACAGGTGCAGGCACAGCTACAGGTACAGGCACAGCTACAGGCACAGCTACAGCTGCAGGTACAGGCACAGCTACAGGTACAGCTACAGGTACAGGAACAGCTACAGGTACAGGCACAGCTACAGGTACAGTTACAGCTACAGGTACAGGTACAGCTACAGGTACAGGTACAGCTACAGGTACAGCTACAGATACAGGTACAGCTACAGGTACAGGCACAGCTACAGGTACAGGCACAGCTACAGGTACAGCTACAGATACAGGTACAGCTACAGGTACAGGCAAAGCTACAGGTACAGCTACAGCTACAGGTACAGGTACAGCTACAGATACAGACACAGCTACAGGTACAGCTACAGATACAGGTACAGCTACAGGTACAGGCAAAGCTACAGGTACAGCTACAGCTACAGGTACAGGTACAGCTACAGGTACAGCTACAGATACAGGTACAGCTACAGGTACAGGCAAAGCTACAGGTACAGCTACAGCTACAGGTACAGGTACAGCTACAGATACAGACACAGCTACAGGTACAGCTACAGATACAGGTACAGGTACAGGCACAGCTACAGCTACAGGTACAGCTACAGATACAGGTACAGCTACAGGTACAGCTACAGGTACAGGCACAGCTACAGGTACGGGTACAGGTACAGCTACAGGTACAGGTACAGGTACAGCTACAGGTACAGCTACAGGTACAGGCACAGCTACAGGTACGGGTACAGGTACAGCTACAGGTACGGGTACAGGTACAGCTACAGGTACAGCTACAGGTACAGGTACAGGTACAGCTACAGCTACAGGTACAGCTACAGGCACAGGTACAGCTACAGGTACAGGTACAGGTACAGGTACAGGTACAGCTACAGCTACAGGTACAGCTACAGGCACAGCTACAGGTACGGGTACAGCTACAGCTACAGACTGGTAATCACCCTGTGACACCATCCACTGACCTGGACACCTTTTCTCATTACAGTGTCGGACCTCTTCCCGTTCTCCGGGGCAATGCACCCCACCAAAGAACGGCCCGTAGCAGATCCTGTTTCTCTGCTGGCTCCCCCCTCCACAGGTTTTGGAACAGCCAGACCACAAGGACCACGGCTGCCACTTTCCATCCACTGGCAAGAGCAACAAGTCTCATTAGACAGGGCTTGAGACACACAATATTTACTCTGTTTATTTGTGCTTCTCTATCGTACTGAATTTTTATCAAATATTTTGTTAGTTTGTATTTATTTCCCTCGAGTGAACAGAAAAACTCAACTTTGCTTGGGGCATTTAATAGACATAGCATTCTAAAATTAATGGAAGCTGGCAGACTGAAAGACAGAGTGATCCAAGCATTAGATCAGACCACGATGAAACACTGGCATGTAAAATACTAGTGATATGAAGTACATGTCAACTTCAGTTACTGTTGGGTAGTACTGCACAAAATTACCACTGACTTTTAAAGAGATTGGGATCATTTGCTTCGCCTGAAAAAGACTCTGATGTAAGAAACTGTGCTAAATGTCACAAAGCGACAGCGACTGTTTCTGCTTGTCTTCTGTCTTTGTGGAGGTGTTTAAGGTGATCACTAGAGCTGATCAATCACACAGGTGTGGACAACTGGACCTAATTAGTCAATTAAAGACTCTGGCTAAACAAAACTGATTTTACTTGGATAGAACTCTACTGACTTGTCAATTTATTAAAAAAAAAACATTTAAAAAAAACATTAACATATGAATGTGCCATGAAAAAGTCATTGGAGTTAATTTCCTGTATCAACTAAAATTAATACCATGGTTCCCACATTAATCTCTGCTAAGTAGCCGAGGCATGCAGATTTCACGCCAGATGTATTAACTGTGATGAATGTAATTCAGAGACTGTGATTGTGTTCAGGTACATTTACTTTGAAATATACAATGTATGACAAATTGTGCCAACAGTGACATCAAGTCTATTAAACAAACCACCTCAGCAAAATATCTTTAGTTACCAAACATCTTGGTGCAAACTTACAAAGACGCAACATTTCCAAATTGGTTAGCATTTGCACAAAAACTGCTGTCTAGACTGTTTTAACTGACTTTATGGTCACTCAAAACAGTCAGTCTTGGGAAGTCTTGGGAACTATTTGTCTTGACTGTGACTCGTGTTATAATTTGCGATTAATATAATTTTTTTGCGTGTGCAAAGGTGTTCTTTGTTAATAATGACATTATTTCAATCCTTATTATTGTATCTGAGAGATAACCGGCTTTAAAACACCAAGCACAAATTACTGCAAATAAAACATGCAATGTCACATGTGAACACACAGCAGAGACATTTCATCAGTCTAAGTCTAAGTGATGTCAATACATGTATGTAAATGCCTTTTTCTGATCACATTATGAACTGAAGTAGAGAGAACCTGCCTCAACAAAGAACCCACTGATTTGCAATGAAATCCATCTTCAAGTTAATTAAGTTACAAAAAAACCCCAAAAACAAAACCTAAACAGTTAAATTGAAGTAGCTCCTGGTCCTCCTGTGAATCTACTGTGTGAAAGACCAAGAATCAGACTGTGTGTTTCACACCCTGTGTGTTTCACACCCTGTGTGTTTCACACCCTGTGTGTTTCACACCCTGTGTGTTTCACACCTGGACACTCCCCGAGGAAGCAGTCAACAGTCTCCAACCATTCCCCTCTGCACTCGGAGCCCCCGTAGGAGGGCCCATTACACTCCCTGGTCCTCTGCATGGTCCCGTTCGAGCAGGAGGCGGAGCAGGAGCTCCAGCTGGACCAGTCATTCCACACTCCGTCCACTAGGAACAGCAGGAGCCAATGGCAGACAGAGAAGAAACCACATGACAAAAACACACGTTAGACTGGTAGTGTATCACGTGTTACCTGAAAGCACTGCGGAATATTTCAACTTGGACATATTAACTTGTCTTTAATATAAAGAAGTTTTTGTCTTTGCGTTGGAGAACTATTTACTGTTTGAACGTCCTGATCGTACATATATTTTTCAATAACCAAAATCAAAAGTAAAAAAGTCAAAGATGTACAGTAGTCCCTCATTACTCTCCGTTAATGTGTTCCAGGACCCCCCCATCCCCGAAAAACAAAATTCTGCAATATAGCTACAAACTATTTATTATTTAGGGTAATTTACACGTTTCTGAACCCCCCCATACTGATATTAAACCACCTTCTATCTGTATTACCTTTAAAACACTCTAATAGTTTAAAATACTTTTGTATTAAAGAAAGGTTGCAGGAGGAGCCATGAGTCAGAATGCAGTACACACACGGATGCTGTCAGCCAATAGCATGCGAGTACGGTATCACATGACTACCTACTAAAAATCCGTGATGCGGTGAAGCTGTGCATCTTGAAGCATGAATAAGCGAGGGATTACGGTAATCGTTATGCTAGTGTGGGACGTGTTCACAGGGCTGCCCCCAAAGACAGTCGTGAGAAACGTTTGATCCAACAATAATAATGTTTCTTCACTGAGTTATCAAACATGTTGATGAACATATTCAGCCCAATACCAATGTCTGCCATGGTCACAAATTACCCTTAAAGTGAATGAATAGAATGGCCGTACAAAAGAGTCTGGGTCCTGTCCGGAGTTTCTTCCTCAATGAGGGAGATTTCCCCTCCGCTGTCTCTTATGCTCTGGAGGGTTCAGTTGGGTTTTTCTGTCTGTTAAAGCGCTCTGACATGTCTGTTACTATGATTAATTGCTATATAAATAAAACTTGATTGATTGATTGATTGATTGATTGATTGATTGATTGATTGATAGAATTGACAGAATAACAGGCATATTGACTGTTTTTTCATCCGATAACATTTGGACACTTGCAGTGTAATATTGGAGTAAATTTCACATTTGACCAGGGAATAAAACCAGGAGATTTTACACACATAGATTTTGCCCAAACATGGTATCAGTAGAGTTAGTAGCAAATACAAACCATCAGTCTTTGGAGTGCATCTGGATAACGTTTGGATTCAGGAATTGCAACTTTTTGGACTTTTCGTCCATCACACATTGAATGTAGGACACATTGGCACTGGATGACAGAGTCATGCTGTAGGTGTCATTCCAAAGGTAGAGTCAGTGATTTGAGGATTTTGTCTTTACCTGGGCAGACAGCTATGTTGCAGAATTTGGTCTGTTTCTCTGGGCCGTCACATGGATCTCCCCCAAACTGAGGGGGTGTGCAGGTTCGTGTCCGGGATCTGTAACCTCGGCCACAGGTGGACGAACACAAACTCCACGGTGACCACTCATCCCAAGCGCCGTGCACTGCAATCAGAGCAGCTAGGGTATGATTTATAGACCAACAAACACACACACACACACACACACACACACACACACACACACACACACACACACACACACACACACACACAGTTGTATTGTTTTAGATGTCCTCCACTGAACTCTACTGTCTACTGTGTTCTGATAGTGTTGAGTCTCCCTGCCAGTCTGCGTGTGGGCCAGCCTGTGAACACCAGTAACGGTTATAACCACAATCTTTCTAAACTGCCAGAGTCTTTTCTGCAAGGTTAAGGTTGGAATCATCCCAGAAGCCTGAGGAGGGGGTCAGGTGGGTCTTGTATGGGTGAGACAGAGGTCCAGGAGAGGGCTTGGCAAGCGCAGGAAGGTGGCAGGAGAAGCAGGATTGGAGGGCTTACCTGGACAAACGGCAGAATTGTTGCAGGGTCTCTGCTCACGCAGCGGCCCACTACACTGGGTGCTGTAGGAGGAGGACACACAGAAACGAGTGCGACTCTGCCAACCCTCCCCACAAGTGGCAGAACACACACTCCACGCTGACCACTCCTCACCTGAAGCTGAGTCTACTGGGGGAGGTCGGGAGGGTAAAGGATAGGAGGGAAAAGGAGGAGAAGGAGAGGAGAGGGCCAAAACTAATTACCATGCAGGAGGCAGCCTCATTTACAAAAAGAGGAAGGGTTGAGGTGTGATAAAGGCTGGATCCTAGCTGTGTGAATGTTCTGGGGCAGCCTCCTTCAAAGACAGGACAGTTCCAGACTGTCTGAGGGCTCTGCTGGTGCATTCCAAAGGTTCCTCCAACTGTGGCTGGTAGATTGAGCTTCCTTTGAAGCTGAACCAACAACCCAATGAACTTCAGGACTACACACTATTATAATTAAATTAAAGATTCAGTTTTAAATCAATGATCCATCTTATTTAATGCCCAACGTTGTATGTTTTTTTGAAGGAGGTGCCTCTGAAACGGACCCTGCTTCTGTTCTGCAGGTTGTTTTTCCTTTGTGGCGCTGATGTCATATCCTTTGCATGGACCTCCACAGAAGCACATGCACTATCCTGGGATATGCCAATCATAGTTAAACAGAACTGACAGGTGGATCACATCATTTGACCAGTCAGTGTAGAATGGGCAGCCACAGCTGGGAAAGCACGGGGAACAAATCAGCAAATTAAAGTGATTCTTCACCCAACATCTCCAAGTATCAAACCTGAACTCCAGGCTGACGGGTTTGGACTTCACATCCCCTTGAGGAATACTGCTAAAGCCAGTTTTGATCCATATCAGTGATGGTAACTTACAGGTGTGACTTATTTGTGGTGTAAAAAAATCAAAAATCTAAAGAAGGGTCACAGATGCTGCCATGTTTTACGTGTGCAGCGTGAATGGAGACTTGTGGTCCTACGTTGGGGGTCTACCCTCCGCTCGCCCCAAGAAAGAGACAAGGGGAAGAGTCACGTTAACAATTCTGTTTTTCTCCATGTCCCTTGTGTTTTTTTAAGCTGGTATAAAAGTCTGGGCCCAGCTCCATTCTGGTGACAGACAGCAGGGTGCTACCAGGAAGCTTTATTACGAGCATATTTCAGCTGACACAGCATTAAGGGGTTTGGGTGGAGCATCACTCTAACAGAGAGGGAGGACTCTGTTCAGTGTTTTACAGATAGAGCACATCATCCTGTCACAACCTCACATAAAATACCATTTGGCTCCATTCCGTCAGGTTCATGTTGGAATGCGGCCGCTGCAGACCAGACACTGCTCTGGGAGATTTTGATAGATGTGTGTGTTCTGAATCAAACACTGCGTTGTGGTTCTGAGTGTGTGTGGCGTGTGTGTGTGTGTGTGGTGTGACGTGGTCACCCAAGCTGCCACGGTGGCTGATGCATGGGGTCCCTCCGCGTCCCGTTGTCTTACCTGTCTGGGGGCTCTGCTGTCCGCTGGGGGGCTTGTCTAGGTCGTCACGCTTGCGGCTGTCCACCGAGCGAAGTGATTGGCTGCGAGAGAGATGGCGACCTTTGCCTAAAGGGGGTGAGGCAAGGCCGGGGGAGGAGGGGCGAGGGTTAGCAACCGAAGGTCCGTCATTATTGGTTTATACGTGGGACACAACCGTGACGTGATTGGTCACCCAGAACAGCATCAGCCAAACTTGGGACTTTTGATTATTGATGTGATGCTTGTGTTTCATTTTGCATCCAATCACTCATCAATACTAAGACCCCTTGTTTGTGTGTGTGTGTGTGTGTGTGTGTGTGTGTGTGTGTGTGTGTGTGTGTGTGTGCTTTTGGTCTGTACCCCATATGTACAGTGTGTGATGTAGTAACTAGAGTGGAAACATCATTTCCCCTTGAGGAGATGAATAAAGGATTTGATTATTATTGTGTGAAAAAAAGAACCGTCTGGTAATGCTCTTCCTTCCTTCCTTCCTTCATTCCTTCCTTCCTTCCTTTCTTCCTTCCTTCCTTTCTTCCTTCCCTTCCTTCCTTCCTTCTTTCCTTCCTCCCTCCTTCCCTTCCTTCCTTCCTTCCTTCCTTACTCCCTTCCTTCCTTTCTTCCTTCTTTCCTTCCTCCCTCCTTCCCTTCCTTCCTTCTTTCCTTCCTCCCTCCCTCTTTCCCTTCCTTCCTTCCTCCCTCCCTCCCTCTTTCCCTTCCTTCCTTCCTCCCTCCCTCCTTCCCTTCCTTCCTTCCTCCCTCCCTCCCTCCTTCCCTTCCTTCCTTCCTTCCTTCCTTACTCCCTTCCTTCCTTTCTTCCTTCTTTCCTTCCTCCCTCCTTCCCTTCCTTCCTTCTTTCCTTCCTCCCTCCCTCTTTCCCTTCCTTCCTTCCTCCCTCCCTCCCTCTTTCCCTTCCTTCCTTCCTCCCTCCCTCCTTCCCTTCCTTCCTTCCTCCCTCCCTCCTTCCCTTCCTTCCTTCCTTCCTTCCTCCCTCCTTCCCTTCCTTCCTTCCTTCCTCCCTCCTTCCCTTCCTTCCTCCCTCCCTCCTTCCCTTCCTTCGTCCCTCCTTCCCTTCCTTCCTTCCTTCCTCCCTCCCTCTTTCCCTTCCTCCCTCCCTCCCTCCTTCCCTTCCTTCCTTCCTTCCTTCCTCCCTCCTTCCCTTCCTTCCTTCCTCCATCTTTCCCTTCCTTCCTCCCTCCCTCCTTCCTCCCTCCCTCCTTCCCTTCCTTCCTTCCTTCCTCCCTCCATCCCTCCGTTCCTTCCTTCCTTCCTGACTGAGCTTTCAGTCTCTCTAGTGATCTATCTATAAATACATCTATTTACTGTTTATTATGTTATATTCTTTCATATTGTGAACATACATGGTCTTGAAAATAACTGATAATTATTTTTATTTTTATTTCCATCGATCAAAGTCCCCTTTCCAACATGTACTCTATAAGTCAAGAAGCTGACTTGCAGAGGATGGACACACCAGCCAAACGAAATGTGAGAAACATAATAAATGGCAGTAAAGCTGATATTTAACACAGTTTAAAGAGCGCTGACTGACAGACGCAGGTATGTTACACATAAGGAACGTTACACACACACACACACACACACACTGAGGAGCTCACCCATGCAGAACTGGGAGTTGCAGGGTCGGCCCTCCTCCACCACTCCCTCACACAGGAACGACTCCTCAGGGGGGGACTGGCAGGTCCGGGTCCGGATCTGGATCCCGCCTCCACACTCGCTGCTGCATTGTGCCCACTGACCCCACACACTCCAACCACCTAGACACACACACACACACACACACACACACACACACACACAGTGTTACTGTCAAATGTTAAAGAGCTCAGTCATCAATCAAGCACAAGAGGAAATATTGAAACAAACAAACAAACAATCAAACAAACAAACAAACAAACAAACAAAAAACCCAACACAATTATTTCCCATCGTTTCTTTTAGAGATCATCTCTAACACAAGTATGAAGAGTTTCACTTTTGGTGACTCACCAAAGAGTGAGGCGTAAAACTGTTCCTCTTCCTGTCAGCTCCATGAACCACATCATCAGTGTGAGAGGTGATCACATGTGGGCACCACTCCGTAAAGTCCCAGTGGGGAACCCACACTCAGCCCACAGAGGAACAGAAGTGGGCCCTCCATGAGAAACCAGCAGTACGCTTCATGGGCTGAGTGTAGGCATTCCCTCCACCTCAGGTGTCAGGTGAACGCTGGTCCCACAGAGGGCTTCCAACATGGAGAGCATTTATTCTATTTATGTAACATCTCCCAGTACTCGTTTCCTACAAAAAGAAATTACTGTCCATCTCACTCCTCACAGTTTTCGTTCCATTCGTTCACAGCCCTGTAGCTCTCAGTCCTCATGGTGGTGACCCTGGTCCTCCACCAGACCCCTGGGGGTCTGACGCTCCTATGCAGCGTCTCAGCTGCTCCTAGCACTTCATGAACCTTCTGGACCAACCCTCTCAGTTTGGAGTCTGGAGCCGTGTTCAGGTAGAGGAACGGACTCAACACGCAGCCTCGTGTTTGTGTTCTGTGTTTCTTTAATGGTTTTCGAACTATTTTAGGTTTTCGAACCCAACAGCTATGCCAGAGACGAAGGCATCATTGTGAATAAACAAAGTAAACGGCAGGTTTGAACATTTTATTTCACTCAGAATCTTCCATATTTGTGACTTGACTTCTCTTTTGCAACACGCCGGACCATTTTAAACTTTACTCTGTGAATGAATCCTTCAAAGGAAACCCTGTCAGTCACAATGTAGTCAGCCTTGGCTATGATGAGTGAAATAAATACAAAGAAGACATCCGTATCTGAAACAAGGTTATCAAAGCTCAGTCAGTCTTGTGAGTTGTGTTATTACTGTGTTATTACTGTGTTCTTGTAAATATACAACATGATGCTGGTTTCAGTTTTGTGGGTGAACTATTGTGTGTTTCTTAACTGTATTTAAATAAAAAGGATTTACAACACAGGCCAGCTTTACCCCGTTAGCATGCAGACAAATTGCATCTTAAAACATATCACTGCATGACATTTAGAAACAGCAACATTTTTCAGTTTAACGGTGGATCTTTTCAGTTTTACACTATTTTCCCTGGAATTCATGACCTTTGCCAAAGCGCACCATTCTAAAGCAAAAACAAACATTTGAATTAAATTGCATTGAATTGTAAACTACTACTGGTATTCTGTACGGCTCATACCTGGAGTCATTTAAATCTGCTGATTGCACACACGCGTTGATACAAGCATCAAAACGTACAGAATTGAATAAAATACTGTAAAATGACCTAAAAGATTTATCTTGATTTGTACCAATATTTAAAAGTGTTTATTCTAGACAAAGACCCATGACAACCAACCAACCAACCAACCAACCAACCAACCAACCAACCAACCAACCAACCAACCCACCAACAAGGAAAAAGCCATGGATGAAAGCACGAGTTCCTTCATAGACATAAAAATAAGCACTTCTGTTTTCTTGATTTTCCTCTTATCCTATTGAATGTTGTTAGATTTTCGACTTAAAATGCTGACAAGAATGTTTGAAATATGTTTTAAAAGTCTGGCATCAAAAATCCATTGAATTAACATGTGAAAAATGTTAATTTCCTTCACCTAACATCTGCTTCGGTGACTTTTTATGGGTGAAAAGTGAGTCTGATCCGTCCAAATAACCTTGAGCTGTTCTCTTGAGTAATTTTGGGCTTTTATGAACAAATACGCTTTATGTATAAAAATGAAGATTAGCTGCAGTTTATAGCTAAGGACAGAGGCTCCTTCTATCAAATAAAAGCTTTGGTAAGGCAAGACAAAAAGAGGTGGGTGGGTCCATTTACAGATAACATTCATCCCCCCCCCCCCCCCCCCCCCCCCCAAAAAAAAGGACATAATGACAAGAATATAGAGCTTTTTGTCTCTCCTGAACAATAATCGACTCAGTAAGGGGGAGAAAAATATGGACAGAATAACACACTGGTGTGTTTCTCCCTCTTCAAGGGCATTTTTAGTTGTCTAAAAATGGGGGGGGGGTGCTTTTGACAAAACAGGCTGGTAGCAGGAGGGGGGGGGTGGGTGGGTGGGAGGGGGCTGAGATACTTCAACTGATCCTTCCTCCTTCACCCCCTGAATTTCCTTTGACTTTCAGGTCTGCAAGACACAAACGTCCATTCATTAGTGCGCCTGAGCACGGCTTCAGTTCACTAGTGAATGCGTGTGTATTGTGCATTTTTTTCAAGTGTGTTTTTATAATAGGCTTCCTGAAAGTCACCTTTTCAAAGAATGGGATGATGGGTCGGGTTTCTCCTGTTACAGCTCTGGCTTTTTACGCTCTGAAAGAATCAATAGCTGCCCAGAACTACATCTCTTCTGCTCGAATCAAACACACACATCCGTACCGAGCGCCAAGATAGGGCTCCAACACGTTTGTGTGCGAAGACCAAATGGGTGAAATGTGACGATGAAGCTGCACATATTGTGACATGAAGCAGTGGAGAAACACAGGAGGGTGAAGGAAATGTAATAAAGATAGAAACACGAGGAGCTGATGGGAGTAATTATAAAAAAAACCCTGAAATGCGGGCAGAAATGGGACGAATGGCTGAATGAAGGATAAGGCGAGTGCTGACACCCAGAGGACAGAAGCAGTCAGCTGCACGCTGGAGATAACGGCCAGTAGAATGGGTTCGGTGGGGATGAAGGGAGACGGGAAGAGAAAAAAGGGAAAATGTTCGGACAGATAAGAAGAGAGGGGGAAATGAACGGCGATTAAAAATCATGCCAAGAATGTTAGAATTCTGCATGGATAAAAAATGGAGGAAAACATTTATTTTAGTGTTTCAACATCAATATGTACTATTTATGAATGTTATCACACATCTATTACATGTTAAATTAATACAGTTATTAATGCACATCATATCGATACAACACATGCTCGTGCTTTGATTGCACACGTGAGGTCTTCAGGAAAGGTTAATGCGTTTACTTCCTGCTGTCTCTCTAAACACATGAATGGCAGCAGATCTGAACGCAGCAACATCCCATCGATCGCTCTCTTCACGCTGTGGGGAGCTTAACCTGTGGGTGAACCCACCACAAAGCACCAGCACACCCCCAGCACACACTGCACTGCTTTGTCAGGTCAATGGCGACATTAAGGAGGCAGTCACCAGAACAAAGTGCTGCTGCTCCGCCTCTAGCTGTTACCTGCTTTTTACTTTGACCTGTGGTTCATTTTTATAAATGTGTACCAACACATAAGAAAAAAAATATCCTGGAGGCTGTTTTATGGTCTGAATTCTTTGTTAGCATAGTTATACAAAATAAAACCGATAAAAAGAAAGAGTGGTGAGACAGAACCCATGAAAGCAGAAGATCCGAATCCCAGATTGGATTCATTGTAAAGGATTTCCTCGCGATTTTTTTCAACTTTTTCCACGTCCAAAGAACTTTCTTTTTGGGTGAGTGGTCCTGACATAGATTTGCTAGTAAACAACAATGAAAAGCAGCCAATCACAGTAACTAGGATGGAACTCAGACAAACCTCAACCCCTCTCCCAGGAACCCTCGCCGTATCGTGGTGGGGAGGTTTGTGTACCCTGAGGATCCTCAGAGCTATGTTGTTGGGAGTCTTGTACTCCTGGTAGGTCTGAAGTGAAGGACCAGGCAAAGAATGGTTCAGAAGACCCCATGACAAAACAAGGAGGGAAAAAAGTGACCCTTCCCGAGATCAAGACAGGGGGTACACATCTGGAACCAGGCCTGGGCAGAGGATCCGTCGTTCAACGCCTGGTGGCTGGGTTTGCCGGAGATTGTCCCCACCCCTGTGTGTGGGCCAATCGCCCGCAGGTTGATCCAACAGGGTCGGGTTATTGCCGTATGGGTGGCAGTGACGACAGGGGGTCACGACGGACCGGACCCCTGTGGCAGAAGCTGGCTTTGGGGACGTGGAATGTCACCTCACTGGCGGGGAAGGAGCCGGAGCTTGTGTTGGAGGTGGAGCGTTACCAGTTGGATCTGGGGGGGGGGGGCTTACCTCCACACATAGCCTCGGTTCTGGATTCAAACTCCTGGATAGGGGTTGGACTTGGTTTTACTCCGGAGTTGTGTCAGGCATGAGGCGCAGGGTGGGTGTGGAGATACTCACAAGCCCCCGGCTGAGCGCTGCTGTGTTGGAGTTTACCCCGGTGGATGAGAGGGTCGCCCCCCTACGCCTTAAGGCTGGTGGGTCTGACTGAAGTCTGACTGTTGTCTGTGCATACGCACCAAACTCACAGTTCAGAGTATTCGGCCTCCTTGGGGTCCCTACATGGGGTCCTTGATGGGATCCCTGTAGAAGACTCCATTGTTCTCCTGGGGGACTTCAATGCACACGTCGGCAATGATGGAGACACCTGGAGGGGCGTGATTGGGAGGAATGGCCTCCCTGATCTAAACCTGAGTGGTGTTATGTTGTTGGACTTCTGTGCTAGTCACGGATTGTTCATAACTAACACCATGTTCAAACACAAGGATGCTCACAAGTGTACCTGGTACCAGAGAACCCTGGGTCAAAGGTCAACGATTGCTCTTGTGATCATATCATCTGACCTTTGACCGTGTGTTTGGGACACAGTTGAGGTGGTTTGGGCATCTGGTGCGGACGCCTCCGGGACGCCTCCCTAGGGAGGAGTTTCTGGCACGTCCAGCTGGGAGGAGACCCAGGACCAGGTGGAGGGATTACATCTCAACACTGGCCTGGGAACGCCTCGGGACCCCCCAGTCCCAAGTGGATGTGGGGGGAAAGGGAAGTTTGGGGCTCCCTGCTGAAGCTGCTGCCCCCGCGACCCGACACTGGATGAGTGGGGGAAGATGGACGTATGGATGGAGAAACCTCAACCAAGGAAGAACGATCCTCAACATTTAGATCCCTCTAAAAACATTTGTGAAAGTTCTTCCTGTGGTTTCTGACTATGCAAAAACAAAACAAACATACACCAAACATACATGTAATGTAGCAGAACAGATCATGTGAGATTAGTATAAATTCTGAATTTTCAGTTTGACTTGTTTTGTATTTGATAAAGATGATAAAAATCTGTTACCTTTAGATTTAAGCCTTGAATTTTCAGTCCACTAAAATGTGACAGTTGTTGAAATTATTACTGTCACTCTAACATCTCAAATGTACAGTATGTGAATGAACATGAAATGAAAATAACTTTCAAAAGGTCCATCAATCACACACAGTCGAAATCATGATGGATTGTCAAGCAGACCAACCATTATGGTTAAATTAACATTAAAATTAAATTAAATTAAAATTGGAAGATCAGAGAACATTATCGAATAAAAGTTTAAATTTAAGGAACCCAGATCTTGTTGGGTGACATCAACCATCAGCTGGTTGTGTGTGTTGAATGTTAATAGAAATGTAAGGTGTGAGAATGACCCCTTGGATCCTTGACAGGGGTGTTCTGGTCTCTCATCAGGGTTTTCACTTTACAGACTTTAACATGAAAGAAGATTGTAAACATGAAATCTTGATGAATTAAAGATTTTTTTTTTCACACAAACCCAATTGCACAGCCTGATCTTAGGGATGACAAGGATTCACTTTTTCATTTATTTTACTGTAATTACATATTTTCTTTTCACACCTGCTGCTGTGATCATATGCATGTATTTAATGCGAAGGTGCTGGAAGAGCTGCACAATGCCACCTGTCAAACGGACAGCACATTTCCCTGAACCGTGTCAGAAAGGCCTGTATAAAACCTGACGTAACAAAAAGAAAAACACTGACCAAACCATCTGACCTCATTCGTCGAACTCCAGCTGATCGTGAGCCAATGTTTTACCTCTATTTTAATCAGCGCAGAAGGAGGAACCGTTCCACCCTCACCTTCCCCCGCTGGCTAGACATACATATTATGTGGACTGTCTTTGGTTTCAGGTGCAGCTATGCCAAACAGACATTTCAACTCGGATGGATGTCACTTTTCAGAGGGAACGATAAGAAGAAACTGAAAAGGTCTTTCACCACAGGGATCAGCTGCTTCTCTTACTTTTTGCCAAGTCTGACTGACAGCTCACAGAAGAAAGCTTTTTGCTGGGCTTTGTCCTTTTCCACACATCCATCCGCCAAAGATGACTGCTGATAAAATTTGAGGAGAAAAACGTTGTACGTGGCGTCCGCAATATGTGTTAGCTTGTCAAAGTGAAATTATTTTAGACAGTCTCTACCAGCCGTGCTCTGGAGGTAGTTTTTGTGTCTCTATGGATTTCCAGAGCGCTGCTGAGGAGAGCGTTCTCTTCTGGATGTTGTTTACAGGTTGTCCTCCCCCAGTGTCCCCAGTGCCGTCACCATTACACCTAAGTGTTCCTGTGGGAACTGCTGGAATCTCTTTCCTCCACAGACTTGAGTGGATTCCCCACCCCCTCTACCTTACCCAATACGGCTATTAAGAATCCGATCGCCCCCGCGGTACTTCAGTCCTGAGCTCTCTCCAGCTCCTCCAATCACTCATCATTGTTTTTTCCTCATAGTTACTTTGGGAGTGAAGTTATCTGTTCAATTTAAGACCCATATGGTGTTACAATATATGGAATATATTCAGAGGTGTCCGGGGATCACTAACCTTTAAACCTTCTATTCAGATGCAAAACAGATGCTGGCGCGCTCACACAGCTCTCTGAGCAATGCGGTTTACTCTGCCCACGCTTTCTAACACTCTCATACATCAGAGGTCCTCGTCTCCCCACACAGTGTGGGATGGTGACTGCATTGTGACTCAGAAACAAAGTGTGAGAAACAGGAGAGGATGAGGAGGTGGCGGCGGGGGGGGGGGGGGGGGCGTGAAGGAACCGCCTCGCAGGTCAGGGGGAGAGATGCTCTTCCAGCTGAGGATTCATGCGAGCAGAAATTCACTGCAGCCATGTCCACAGTCATAGACACCTCCTAGAACATCGGGCACAGCTAGCATCTGATTATAGTTATACACGTGCCCCCCCCCTTCTCACCTGTTGGCCAGCGACTGCCTCCTCATCAGACCTCCACACACGCTGCTTTCACCACACATTCTCAGCTAGATTGTGATTGCCTTGCTGATGTTGACCCGGTCCATCTCCGACTACCCCTCCTGTCCCCATCCTGGATTGTGTTCCGGGTTTTGTCCACGACTACAAGCTGGCCTTTCCCAATGTGGACTCTGTCTGCCTCTACCCTGTTCTGTTTTTACTGGTTTGTATGAATAAAACATGATTTCTGACCTGCCAGAGGGCGTTGCTTTGGGCCCAGGAGTCACTTCTGTTACGTAGTGTTATGTATTAAAATGACATCTGAGAAAAGATGCCTGGCTTCCTGTGACGTCTGCAGAAAATACTGAACGTGTTCATGCTAAAGTTAAAAAAAAAAGAGGTTAACATGCCACAAAAATATTCAAAAGAAAATGTCCATGATTTTATAGGAGGTGCAACTACAATAGGCAGAACACTGCAAACCGTTAAAGTGGCGTTAGGCAGCCGTATCTGGAGTGTCTCTTGTTTTCACTGCTCTTGTCTTTTCAGCGTTAACAGGATTATACAAGAACAGCCCCAAACTGATGAAACGTAGAAGGAGGGGGTTCAGAGCAGGGAAGCATATATTTTTGGGAGAAGAAGCGAATAAATAACTTTTAAAGATATATGTATATATTTTTGATTGAAAGTAACAGACTTAAATGTGAAAAAGTAACAATAAAATCGAAACGACATAGAGAATCACCTCATCTCACATGCCTGCAAATCTTTCCTCTGTTTTTGGAAACAACAGCTTTACATCTCAGTGTCCTTAACCTGTGCGAAGCTGTGTAACCTCTGCATGTCAGGGATTAAAATCTACATCAGCAGCCAGACCACAACCTGTTTGAGCCTCAGTCTGTAAAATGTATTGAATGAGATATTTGAGGAATGTTTCATATCCGTTATGTTGTAAATCAGAGGTCTTACCTTTATGTATGTATTCATGTAGTGCTTCCACTCACAGCTTTACAACAACAATCATCAGGACCGTTGGTGATCGTCTGCTAATGGGAGCAAAGTGAGACTTCAAATGTTGAGCGAGGATCTCTGATCATCTAACAATGGACAGCCAATATAAAATCCCACAAAGAGCGCTGTGCCTCTGTAAATTTCCTCCACACTGAGATTGGAAAACAAACAAACTAAGAAAAAAACGTATGTATGGAGCTGCTTTTGTGCTCGTGGTCATCTTCTTTGTGAAACAGGAAATTAAGCAGCACAAACTCTGGACGTTATCTCAGAAACGACATCATCACCTTCAATCTAATGAAAAGCCGGTAAATCCACACCACATTTCTGGAGGTGCACTGTAAATGTTGCAGCAGAGATATTTTCTCTTTTCATCTCATAGTTCACCTTCCATTCTACTGACGTCCTCCACTGTGTTGACCTGAGCTCTGATGATGGATTTAGGCTGATGTCCGCAGCTTCAGAGCTTCGTCCAAAGAGAGTTTTAACCATCAGCAATGTAACCGTCAGAGCATTAGTAGCTAAATAAGTTAGCTACTAACAGTATAGCACAACAAAGGTAACACCACACAAGTCACCGTCAACTTTCTGTGACACAACACAAACTGGAGAGAGAACCTGATTTAGCTGCAGTGGACTACATTAATTTCTCTTTGTTGAAGATTAGATTCCTGTCCTTATGGTGGTGGAGAGGTTTGTGTGCCCTGAGGATCCTGGGAGTTATGTTAGTGGGAGTCTTGTGTTCCTGGTTGGGTCACCCAAGGCCAACAGGTCTCATCTGTTTTAACACATCTGCCAAATCCACCTTAAGCTTGTGCCACTCCACCTTGGATTTGATCAACTCTTGACTTATCACCTACTAAATGGGTTGTAATGACATTGTCCACATACATGTTCCTGAATGAAAGGCAAAGTTTTCCTTTTGCACCACCAGACGTTTCAGATATCTGAGCTGGATAAGCACATCCACAGGATGCCAACACCTCCACAGGCATTCAAATCCACACTACAGTAACCCCTCATTACTCACGGGTAATGCGTTCCAGGACCATCTGCAACACACGAAATTCTGAGATATAGTGGCAAACTATTTATTTTATTATTTACGGTAACTTAACCATTAATGAACCCTTCCCATACTGATATTCAACCACCTTCTATGTATATTACCTTTTCCCACACTCTGATAGACTGTTTAAAACACTTTTGTGTCTCATGGAAGTGAGACTTCTGGATGCTGTCCACCAATAGCATGCAAGTACGGTATCACATGATTACCTACTAGAAATCCGCCATGTGGTGAATCCGGGCGTCTTGGAGTGCAAACAAGCGAGGGATTACTGTGGATTTTGTTTTTCCAATACTTACCAGCATTGGGCAAAACTGAATGCTCATTGACAAAACTCTTGACACAGTCAGGAACAGTGTGTACACTGATTAAAGTGTGTGTACACTTATTAAACTATGAATCAATTTTCATTTCTTTAACACGAAAAGCATTCAATGACCACATTTTAAAGATCCATGAAGTTCACCACTCACTAAACACTAAACGTGATGCTAACACAGCGTGTCCAAAACACGGTGGTGGGGGAATATGGTGGATTTTTGCTGCAGAAACACTGAAATGTATGAAAAAAAAGACCATAAATAAAATGATAAAAGCTGATTGCAGGAGCTGAAAACCTGCTGTCTGTGTTTGCCCTCAGTGCTTTAGCAAGCCTTGTGACCTCATGCAGCAGTGACATGAGTAACACGTGTTCTGCTCTCTTTATCATACATTTGGAAATTTGTGAATCAGTTTTTAAACATTATTAATATATTTTTAGGTACTGGAAATCACGATGCAAATATAAAGGAAACAAATGTATTTGAGGCAAAATGCTTTGTTGCTGAGTCTTTAATGAAACGCATTTTACACTAATCTATTAGTCAGTGAAGATCAAAGACCCTATCAATAACCAAACAAAGAGTCATCTGAAACAATAATCAGCCTTCAAACACAAACGTCTTGTTTGTTGTGTTTGTTGTGTTTGTTGTGTTTGATGTGTTTGTTGTGTTTGATGTGTTTGTTGTGTTTGATGTGTTTGATGTGTTTGTTGTGTTTGATGTGTTTGTTGTGTTTGTTGTGTTTGTTGTGTTTGATGTGTTGTGTTTGTTGTGTGGGTTTGTTGTCTTTGTTGTGTTTGATGTGTTTGTTGTCTTTGTTGTGTTTGATGTGTTTGTTGTGTTTGTTGTGTTTGATGTGTTTGATGTGTTGTGTTTGTTGTGTTGTGTTTGTTGTCATTGTTGTGTTTGTTGTCTTTGTTGTGTTTGATGTGTTTGTTGTCTTTGTTGTGTTTGATGTGTTTGTTGTGTTTGTTGTCTTTGTTGTGTTTGATGTGTTTGTTGTGTTTGTTGTGTTTGATGTGTTGTGTTTGTTGTGTTGTGTTTGTTGTGTTTGTTGTGTTGATGTGTTGATGTGTTTGATGTGTTTGTTGTTGTGTTTGATGTGTTTGTGAGTTGTGTTTGTGTTGTTGTGTTTGTGTGTTTGATGTCTTGTAGTTTTTGTGTGGGTTTGTTGTCTTTTGTTTGTGTTTGATGTGTTTGTTGTCTTTGTTTGTGTTTGTATAGGTGTTGTGTGTGTTGTGTTTGATGTGTTGATGTGTTGTGTGATGTGTGTGTTTGTTGCTTTGTGGTGTTTGTTGTCTGTGTGTCCTTTGATGTGTGTTGGTTGTGTCTTTGTGTGTTTGATGTGTTTTGTTGTGTTTGTTGTCTTTGTTGTGTTTGATGTGTTTGTTTTGTGTTTTGTGCTTGTTTTGGTTGTTTGATTGGTTGTGTTTGTTTGAGTGTTTTGTGTGTTTGAGGTTGTTTGATGTGTTTGTTGTGTTTGATGTGTGTTGGTGATGTGTTGGGTTTGTGTCTTTATGTTGTGTTTGATGTTTTTGATGGTTTGTTGTTGATGTGTGTTGTGTTTGTTGTGTTTGATGTGTTTGATGTTGTGTTTTGTTGTGTGTTTGTTGTCTTTGTTGTGTTGTTGTTTGTTGGTTTGATGTGTTTGTTGTGTTTGTTGTTTTTGTTGTGTTTGATGTGTTGTTGTGTTTGTGTGTGTTTGATGTGTTGTGTTTGTTGTGTTTGTTGTGTTTGATGTGTTTGATGTGTTTGTTGTGTTTAATGTGTTTGTTGTGTTTGATGTGTTTGTTGTGTTTGTTGTGTTTGTTGTGTTTGTTGTGTTTGATGTGTTTGTTGTCTTTGTTGTCTTTGTTGTCTTTGATGTGTTTGTGTGTTGTTGTGTTGTTGTGTGGTTGTGTTGTGTTGTTGTGTTGTGTTGTGTTTGTTGTGTTTGTTGTTTTGTTGTGTTTGATGTGTTTGTTTGTGTTTGTGTCTTGTTGTGTTTGATGTGTTTGTTGTGTTGTGTTTGTTGTGTTTGATGTGTTGTGTTTGTTGTGTGTTGTTGTGTTTGATGTGTTTGATGTGTTTGTTGTGTTTAATGTGTTTGTTTGTTGTGTTTGATGTGTTTGATGTGTTTGTTGTTTGTTGTGTTTGTTGTGTTTGATGTGTTTTTTTGTTTGTTGTGTTTGCTTGTGTTTGTTGTGTTTTGTTTGTGTTTGCTGTTTTTTGTTGTGTTTGATGTGTTTGTTGTGTTTGATGTGTTTGATGTGTTGTGTTCGTTGTGTTGTGTTTGTTGTCTTTGTTGTGTTTGTTGTCTTTGTTGTGTTTGATGTGTTTGTTGTGTTTGTTGTGTTTGATGTGTTTGCTGTGTTTGTTGTGTTTGACTGTGTTTGTTGTGTTGTTGTGTTTGTTGTGTTTGTTGTGTTGTGTTTGTTGTGTTTGTTGTGTTTGATGTGTTTGTTGTGTTTGATGTGTTTGTTGTGTTGTGTTTGTTGTGTTTGATGTGTCGTGTTTGTTGTGTTTGATGTGTTTTTTGTGTTGTGTTTGTTGTCTTTGTTGTGTTTGATGTGTTGTGTTGTGTGTTGTGTTTGATGTGTTTGTTGTGTTTGATGTGTTGTGTTTGTTGTGTTTGATGTGTTTGATGTGTTTGTTGTGTTTGTTGTGTTGATGTGTGTTGTGTTTGTTGTGTTGTGTTTGATGTGTTGTGTTTGATGTGTTTGTTGTGTTTGTTGTGTTTGATGTGTTCTGTTTGTTGTGTTTGATGTGTTTGTTGAGTTTGTTGTCTTTGTTGTGTTTGATGTGTTTGTTGAGTTTGTTGTCTTTGTTGTGTTGTGTGTTGTGTTTGTGTGTTTGTTGTGTTGTGTTTGTTGTGTTTGATGTGTTTGTTGTGTTTGATGTGTTCTGTTTGTTGTGTTTGATGTGTTTGTTGTGTTTGTTGTCTTTGTTGTGTTTGATGTGTTGTGTTGTGTGTTGTGTTGTGTGTTGTGTTTGTTGTGTTGTGTTTGTTGTGTTGTTGTGCTGTGCTGTGTTTGATGTGTTTTTGTGTTGTCGTACAGTGTTGTGTTGTGTTGTAGTGCTGTGTTGTGTTGCTGTGCTGTGTTGTTGTGTTGTGTTGTTTTGTTGTTGTGCTGTGTTGTTGTGTTGTGTTTGATGTGTTGTGTTGTGCTGTGTTTGATGTGTTGTTGTGTTGTGTTGTGGTGTTGTGTTGTATTGTGTTGTTGTTGTGTTGTGCTGTGCTCTGTTGTTGTGCTGTGTTGTTGTGCTGTGTTGTTTTGCTGTGCTGTGTTTGATGTGTTGTTTGATGTGTTGTGTTGTGTTTGATGTGTTGTGTTGTGTTGTTGTGCTGTGTTGTGTTGTGTTTGATGTGTTGTGTTGTGTTGTTGTGCTGTGTTGTGTTGTGTTTGATGTGTTGTGTTGTGCTGTTGTGTTGTGCTGTGTTGTTGTGTTGTTGTGCTGTGTTGTGTTGTGGTGTTGTTGTGCTGTATTGTGTTGTTGTTGTGTTGTGCTGTGCTCTGTTGTTGTGCTGTGTTGTCCTGTGTTATGTTGTGTTGTTGTGTTGTTGTGCTGTGTTGTTGTGTTGTTTTGCTGTGCTGTGTTTGATGTGTTGTTTGATGTGTTGTGTTGCTGTGTTGTTGTGTTGTGTTGTTGTGTTGTGTTTGATGTGTTGTGCTGTGTTGTGTTTGATGTGTTGTGTTGTGGTGTTGTTGTGCTGTATTGTGTTGTTGTTGTGTTGTGTTGTTGTGCTGTGTTGTTGTGTTGTGTTGCTGTGCTGTGTTGTTGTGTTGTGCTGTGTTGTTGTGCTGTGTTGTTGTGTTGTTGTGTTGTGCTGTGTTGTTGTGCTGTGTTGTTGTGCTGTGTTGTGTTGTTGTGTTGTGTTGTTGTGCTGTGTTGTGTTGTTGTGTTGTTGTGCTGTGCTGTGTTGTTGTGTTGTTGTGCTGTGTTATTGTGTTATGTTGTGTTTTTGTTGTGTTGTTGTGTTTTGTTGTTTGATGTGTTGTGTTGCTGTGTTGTTGTGCTGTGTTGTTGTGTTGTGTTGTGTTTGATGTGTTGTGTTGTGGTGTTGTTGTGCTGTATTGTGTTGTTGTTGTGTTGTGTTGTTTTGCTGTGCTGTGTTTGATGTGTTGTGTTTGATGTGTTGTCTTGTGCTGTCTTGTTGTGTTGTTGTGTTGTGCTGTGTTGTGTTGTTGTGCTGTGTTGTGTAGTGTTGTTGTGTTGTTGTGCTGGATTGTTGTGCTGTGCTGTTGTGTTGTTGTTGTGTTGTTGTGTAGTGTTGTTGTGTAGTGTTGTTGTGTTGTTGTGTAGTGTTGTTGTGTAGTGTTGTGTTGTTGTGTGGTTGTGTAGTGTTGTTTTGTAGTGTTGTTGTGTTGTTGTGTGGTTGTGTAGTGTTGTTGTGTTGTGTTGTTGTGTTGTTGTGTTGTGTTGTTGTGTAGTGTTGTTGTGTAGTGTTGTTTTGTAGTGTTGTTGTGTTGTTGTGTGGTTGTGTAGTGTTGTTGTGTTGTTGTGTGGTTGTGTAGTGTTGTGTTACGGTGACAGTGTTGCCTGTTGACTGAAGTGCGTTGCCAGCGTTCTGGATAAATGAACTTCTTGTAGGGTATGACTGCTGTTCTGTAGGTGTGTGTTTTCAGGTGAGTGTGTTTTCAGGTGAGTGTGTTTTCAGGTGAGATGCTGGGCGAACACACAGTGTAGTGATGCAGACTGTGTGAAAATGTAGCTTTAGTATCAACCAATGGTGAATAGCAAGTGAAACAAAGACTCACTAATCAACATTCTACTCACAATACTACATTTATTTTCATCTGTTGCTGTAAACATCAGACAGCCTGGCAGACTGGCTGTTTTTTGTTTGTTTGATTTTTTTAAGTGTTGAAGGCAGCTCCAACAATTCCACACAATGGACATTTGTTACTCTGGTATTACTGAGACCCTGAGTGAGGGCTACTGTGTGTTAAGTCGGACTTTAGACAGCCATCCATTATTGTGTAAATGTCAGTAATTCCAGTTTTGGTTTTGGTTTTGTATTCATTTAAAACACATGGTCCATCACTCAGGTGGTAGAGCTTATATTACATGAGGGTCAGACTACAAACTAACAAAATAGGTCAGTGTTCCTGGTTAAAAGAAAAAGAAATAATAAAGAAAACTATGAGGGTACAGACAAATCAAACAGCAATCATTATTGTTTGTATTTGCTTATTGTTTGTATTTCATTGTTTAACCATTTTCTCCAAAACACTTCTGGATTTATCCTAAAGTGAGGTATATTGCAGTTTGCGATGTGAGACCTTGCGGATTTTATGAGCTTTTGCCCAGACCTGTGGGGCTATTCCCACTTTAACAACATTCACTTTACCCCACAGAGTCTGGTTCAACTAGCCCCACTTTGGTTTATTTGAAAAAGGGGATAAAAGGTAAGTGTGGCTATCTCCTGTATGTCGGAGGCTTAATTTAAAATCTAAGTAGATCACGTCTTTAATAATCCATCTAAAGTTATGTTGTATTTGTGGATGACAGTGTTTATTAAGGCTTTACTTCAGACCTGGTCCAGTTAATCTGGTATTCACATATTGTCGTCATTAGAGCAGGTACTGGCTTTAACGGGTCTCTAGTCAGAAAGAGAATGTCGTCTGCGTAACAATTTAATTTGTATCCCCACTACCCACTGCAGTACAATTTAGGGTTCATCAGACCCCTGAACCACCACGCCCAAAACATCCCCACCAGACCAAGAGGGTGAAGGAGCAGAGACACACTAGGAATGCCCTTAAGATAGGTAACTATCTGAACTGGGCAGTTGTCAAGAACAACAAATCCAACCGCAAAAACAATAATAAACACGGAAAGGAAGACGAGTGGAAACCCACTGTTGTCTCCTACATTGCAGGATGTAAAATCCAAGAGAAACTTCACAAGATGCACAAGATTCCCATGCATTTCAAACCTGGTATCACACTGACAAAGAAGCTGGTCCACCCTAAAGACAAAACACTACACCACCAACAGAGTAATGCAGTGTCTGCTGTGCAGTGCAGTGAAGAATGCAGTGACCCATACATTAGGGAAATCACACAACTGCTCCACAAGTGTATGGATCAACACAGGAGAGACAACTCCTAAGGACTAGACTCAGCAGTCCACCTGCACCTGGAAGACACAGACCCTTTTGAGGGTCCTTTGAGGACAGTCAGGTCCAGGTTCTATCAGGGCTGGCAGATGGTTTGAAAGAGAAGTTAAAGAGGCCATTTTTATGAAACTGGAGAAACCATCTCTGAACAGAAGAGGATGAAGACACCATCTATCAGCCACCTACACTGTAGTACTGACCTCCATCTCCAGAAACTACAACAACCATTCACAGCCAGATGCAGCTAATAATAACTCACATGAGACAATGAGACAATGACTCCCTGCTTTATAGTAATGACTCCTAACAAGATTGTCTTGGTGGTTTCGGTCAATTGTTGTTTTCTGCTCCAACAGGAGTTTCAGTTTCTGGACTCTGTTCCAATCACTTTAAACTGAAGACGCCTCTTCCATGACAGGTGAAACGTCCTCAACCAACCGTAAGCAAGTCCAGTTGACTTTTTCTTTCTTGCTCTTCTTGAGAGAAATACTGCAAGTATATTATTCATGGGGAGTGTACCAGTCTGAAAATGCCTCTTCATGTACATTGGTTAGTACTGGACAAATTAGTATTAGTATTCTGCAGGGAACCCAATCTGTTTCAGGCAATTTTCCTGATTTGATGAACCAAATGACAGTTCTCTCCCTGTGTCACTGGTTTATGTAAGAGGTACCTGGTGAGGTAGATTTGGAAAAATTATGTTTGAAAAAAATAAGTTTTACACCAATAATTTCTTTGGAGTCTCTGCATAAAAACAATTACCGATTCCCTTGCAAGAAGTTAGGAGACCCCTCTGATCTTATTGCAGGAAATAGATGTGCAGAGATTTGTTCTTTGTTTTGTTCTTGCTTATACTATCAAACTATCCCATGCAATGTTTGATAGTTAATATATTTAATATTAATATTTAATATTAGTGTCAAAATAATCTCAATTTGTGAGTAGAATTTAAGGCAGTGGGAGTAATAGTCTCATTTCCTTGGATTAACTAATTACCATTAATCAATCATAGCATTGTCTTCCATTAGTGTATGAATGGGAGCTTTATGTTTAGGTGTTAATGTTCAGGTTCCTGAAAATTTGCTTTTATCAAGAGCACCGTCTACGACGTTATTAAAATCGCCATAATCACTTGTCCTTCTACATTCCCCCATATGCTATTAACCTTATGAAAGAAAGATTGCCCTTATTAGAGTATTAACTGCATGTCAGTTATGATGCTTTCAAGACATATAATTCTACCATTAGCATCATTAAATTCCTTTATCATTGAGATATTTAGCCTCTAATGTATCAATGCAAGTATTCCATCTTTTACTGGAAAAACAAGTTAAAAAAAAACTTCTTTGCCTCACCTTCGTTAAGAGGTGTTTAATGGATGAATGCCAAATCAATGTATTTATGTTTGAGGTATAAAAGCACTTTTTTTCCCATTTCACTGGCTTAGTTGGAACCCTGATGGAGTTCTGTCCCTCCCATTCCATGTAAATCCCAGTGTCGCTGGGAATGCGACCCTGAATCTCACTACTTTGTCATGAAAGTCCCTTGCCTAGCTCCCATGCGGCCAAAGGGAGATGTTGCCTTCACTCCACACAGCGTCCCCTTTCTCCCACACAAGTTTGAGAACTTAGAACACTTCTGCATTCGACTGCAAGAGACTAATTATCAATCTCAGCGGTTGACTGTCTTCCGGGTGAGATATAGGTGAGAGGTACACTCTTTCTACGCAGTGCCCAGTCCTTCTGGAGGGATTTATTTGGTGCACACCTTCATGTTTGTCCCTTCTGTGTCCTCAGTTAGTCCAAACAATCTCACTTTGTTACGACGGATTCCATTTTCACAATCCTCCACGCGGCCGGTTTCTATACCCTTCTTTAGTAACTCACGGTCAGTCACCAGTTCTAGCAGTGTGTCCTCTATGTCAACTTTCCGCTTCAGTCAGCTGTTCTTGCATAGCATTTACTGTGTTTTTCTACTGTAATCCTGCGATGCTCTGCTTGATTATTGACACATCTGTAGTGATCATTATAGTGTAGCACTGGCCTCAGTTTGGAACAGGCCTTCCCCATTTAGCCTTACATTATTTTGAAGAAGCCACTTCTGGGTTGAAAATGATGAAAAGTAACAGCAACTTGTCTTTAAACACAAACTATTTAGAAAACCAGGGGTAAATAATCTACATTAGTTTGGGGAGGTTTTCTGGACAACTTGTAGTCTGCGGCCATCTTGTTCGGGATTCTCACATACCTGCTGTATGTACTCTGTAAATTTCAAGAGAAAGGTCTTTGTGTGTGTGTGTGTGTGTGTGTGTGTGTGTGTGTGTGTGCGCGTGTGTCTGTTTTTTTCTGGGTGTGTGTTTGTCTCTGTGTTGTTGGAAGAATACATGGAACATATCTGTGGTAATGAGTTCTTTTCTTGGAACCGGCAGGTTTGTGTGTGTGTGTGTTGGTGTGTGTGTGTGTGTGTGTGTGTGTGTGTTGGTGTGTGTGTGTGTGTGCTATGGGTGAGCATTTTGACAGTATGTCACCTCTGGGTGTCATTCCTGGTGATTCCACCAAGGAGAGCAGCCATCCTGCAGAGTCACCACCTGTTCTTAACAAGGACACACACACACACACACACACACACACACACACACACACACACACACACACACACACACACACACACACACACACACACACACACACATCCAGCTCTGGCACACAGCAGCCGTAAAAGGGTAGATTTCAACGTACTTCAAAACATTCATCTTCATTGTCCAAGTCTCAAATCTGAGCGATGACACAATCGTACCACCATTAAATATCCTCAAACCCAAGGAGACTAGCAACGTGAACACACCTTCTAATTCTCAGTTTTCTCACACACACAATTTCACCCTTCAAAGACACAATGTAGTCTCTCAATAATTGAGTACTGTACTGAGAGAAACGGGGCTTCAGATCTCCTTGACTCCTTGATTCCTCTATAAAAGTTGTGTGATGAAGTGTAAAATAGAGAAAAGAGAAAGAGCCATGAACAGGGAAACAGTGACAAGTTGCCCATTAGAAAACAGAGGAACTCCTATCAAGTCTTGACATCATCTGTCGTCTGTTCTCCTGCAGTCACGTGTGGAGGGAGGGGAAGAAGTTCAGCGTGTCCTCTCTCTAATCCCCACACTTTTCTTTATGGCAGGAAATTAATGGCCTCTCGCACAGGGCATGTACACGCACACACATCTGTCAGCCTGCCGTGCTCATCCTAGAGGGCGGTTTTTATCATCACCTGGTGAGAGGCAGCAGTAAAATTGCTTAATTAAAGCATGAATGTTTAATAAGTCCCCCTGGCTGCGTGGAGAGGCACCTGAGATAGACCGTCCATTGACGGACAGCCACGAGGGAAGAGACAGGCGGGTCCTCTACCGGCGTCTCACCGAGATCACAGTCAGATGAGTGAGTCTTTACTCTCAGAACAGGTGAAGATGTCTGTCCAGGAAGTCACTGTTTAAAAATGTTTGTTCCTTTCAGCCGTGCCTTCAAATCTCAGCTACTTGGCTAATAACCTACACCTTAGGTGAGTCTAGCTTGTTCTGCTGACCTTATCTACGTAGAGAATGCTTTCTGGAGGTAACTCCAAGGTGGCATCAAAAATATTTCAAACTTTTACCTTTAGCTTGTACTGATCTGTAACATTTCTGTATTCCGATGGTTTTTTCCAACCAGCACTTTCAATACTGACAATGTGTGGAATTTACGTTTCCACACAGTCTGCATCACCAACCTGCACTTCAGCCTAAAAGTTCATCTCACATGTAAAACACATGGTAGAGTTCCTCATGGTTAATGCGTTCTAGGAACACACAAGCGATTAACGAATTCCGCGATAGAACAACAAACTATTTATCTCATTATTTAAGTAATTTAAAGGTTTCTGAAATTCCACGGTATAGCGAAAAACTATTTATTTTATTATTTACAGTAATTTAAAGGTTTCTGAACCCTCCCTATACTGATATTAAGCCACCTCCTATCTGTATTACCTTTAAAACACTCTGATAGACTGTTTAAAACACTTTTCTGTCTCACGGAAGTCCGAGACTCATGGAACGTAGTGCACTTCAGGATGCCGTCAGCCAATAAAATGCGTGTACGGTATCACATGACTACCTACCAAAAATCTGTGATGAGGTGAAGTCGTGAGCTTTGATGCGAGAATGCACGAGGGTGCACTATACCCGTCTCAGAACAAGCTCATTTAGCCACTGGCACTGACAATAAGCTTCAGTCAAGAAGTGCCCTGTCATGGTTGTGTTTAGTCTGAGTCATGCTGTCCTGCCCATCCCCCTCCCCTCCGCTCTGCTGTGATGGAGGACAGAGGCTCGTCTCCACACCTGTGCCTCTTCAGCCTGTTCAACTCCTTCCTCTGTTCTGTGGAGGAGGATTGGTCACGTGTCTCACCACTTTACCGAGTTAAGGTTAAAGATTAAATCAACTTTATTCATCACAGAAGGGACGTTGTTTGTTCACACTAGTTAGTCTATGTTGTTAGTTTTTTTCAGTCGCTAACAAGCGTTCGTCCAAACAGCAGACACATTTCCTAAACTCTTCACACGGACTCACACCTAGAAAACACAATTGACCAAATGGATAACTTTCTTCTCAAAAACACATTTTGTTAAATAAACACTAACTCTTCATTTCAAAATAGAACACATCTTTCTCTGCACACACACTTTACCAAAACACTGGAAATTCAACTCAAAATGACATCACCATGTCAAAGAATAAGACTTGTTTTCACTTCATAAGGTACATGCAGTCAATCAAAGTACACCAGGATTCAAAATACTGGGTATTGTTGGCATTAGAAAAATTACATAGACTTATGTTTCAGTTTTACTGGTATTTGTCTGCAAAATGTACAAAAATGTCTTGGTTGGAACTTTATGTCCACATGTAACGTTCACATTCAAAAACACTCCAGTAAAGAGCAAATCAGTTTTTTAACTTTATAGTTTATTACAGGAGGTCAAGTAAAAATACTGTTTACAACATGATAGAACAGAAAAAGCTTACAGTCAACAAAATAACCATGAAACACACAAGAGCATTCTGAATAAAAAAAATAAATAAAAAGGGGGGCGGGGGGTCTTACGTAAAAAAACACAGAATTACTGTCTCTAATCTCTAATTACTGTCTCTAATCTCTAATTACTGTCTCTAATCTCTAATTACTGTCTCTAATCTCTACGATCTCTGACATCATCCAAGGCGATGCACCTGGGATTGAACCTCTTGGTGTACCGGATCCCCCCCCTGGCAGTGATCAGCTGTGTGTCAATGGGGGGGCAGTGACTCAGCGGTAGAGCGGGTCGTCCAATGTTCAGGGGTTGGTGGTTCGATTCCCACTCCCACCCAAAAATACCCGGATTGTGAGCTGACAGTGGGGGGTGTCAGCTCACCTCCGACGCACTGCCGACGCGCCCTTGAGCAAGGCGCCGTCACCCTTACAAGTTGCTCAGTGTGTGTTCATGGCCTGTACACACTAATATATGCACGTATGAATTACTAACACTAGAGTGTTCCACTGATTTCCCTGTGGGGATAAATTGAGTACCGTATTTTTCGGACTACAAGTCGCAGTTTTTTTCATAGTTTGGCCGGGGGTGCGACTTATACTCTGGTGCGACTTATGTGTGAAATTATTAACACATTATTATATCATTTCACATGTTATTTTCACGCTAAACCTCAAGAGGGCGCTGTTAATAATTTCAACATTGCCGGTATGTTCTGACCCTATAACAGTTTCGGAGGATCGTTTTGAGCTGTTGTGCAGTTTGTCCCCGCAGGCTTCCGTAGCGTTACGTTGTAGTCCAACAAGTAATGACAGTTGTTTCCATTCACCGTCTCGTTTTTCTGCCGTGCCTGAAAGGCTCAGAAGTCTGTGAGTACATGCATTTATTTGTGGAGTGGATTTGCTGGTCGTGGTGTCGCAGTTCGTTTGCTGTGTGTATGTTATAGTTTGTCGTGCTATCGGCGCTAATGCGCTACCCCGTTAATGGGATTTTTCATGCTATTTTAGCATTGAGCTAATCGCTGTTTGCTACTGTTAGACTGTGTGGAGTTGATATTAACTAGTTTGTATTACGTTTTGTGTTTGTGAATGTATGGGAATCAAAGTCTGACATGTTGTTTTTGTATGTTTATTTCAGTTTTACAGCACTTTTCAGTAAAATATCATGTCGTTACTGACATTACCAGGCATGTCAGTCATGTGACGTCAGTATACCGTACACTTATTCAGCCTGTTGTTCTCTATTTTTATTTTAAATTGCCTTTCAAGATGACCTGTATGTTTTTGGTGTTGGATTTTATCAAATAAATTTCCCCCCAAAATGCGACTTATACTCCAGTGCGACTTATAAATGTTTTTTCCTTCTTAATTATGCATTTTTTGGCTGGTGCAATTTATAATCCGGAGCGACTTATAGTCCGAAAAATACGGTATATAAAATTAAAAAAATATTAAAACAAAATATTCAATTGTTTATTTATCAGCTGTGATATATATTTTTTGAACTGATAGATGCAGTATAAAAACCTCTGATTCTGCAGTGATAAGGTTTGGAATATTGTTGTTGCTATTGTGGGATGTTGTGTGTTAACATTTGTAAATAATAAAAGAATAATCCATAATTTTGTTGGGAGGTATATCTTGTCTGTTAAGGAAATGAAAGCATTGTGGAAATATGTTCACTGACTGCGTGTTGAGTGAAACCAACATAAAATGTGTGAACAGTTCGGCCACAAAAGCCTGATGCTGTGATAATTGTGTTTAGAGTTTTGAAAATGTGACTACTATTTGGACAAACGCTTGTAAGTTACTGAAGAAAACTGTAATAATTTCCCTGCTGGGATCAATAAAGTGAATTAAAAAAAAAACCAGCTGTGACTTTGACTTCCTCTTGTCATTTCCCCCCCTCGCTGTCACACTTTGGGCGTAATAAACTGTTGATCCTGATCTGTGCATCCTGGGTCCTGGCCTTGGCTTCGCCTCGTGACATAAACATTGACACGCTGCACTATAACACCAGAACTTTACAGAACAATTTGTTTCATTGCATAGTGAGGTACAATTCTGTGAAAATATAAAGTTTACAGGAAAGGACAGATCCCAAACCTTCCATAGAGAGAAAAATTAAAGGACAATGTATGTAAAATCCAAATATAACACAAAAAGTGAAATTTTCATTTGGTAGATTATATAATCTTATATCATTGTAAATCCTCTTCAGTCTCCTTTTAAATGATGTCACACTTCCTCACAAGTGTGGCACCATTTAAAAGAAGAATGAACAGGCTTTCCAAAAATTGATTAAGATTTATAAGATTTTGTTAGTTACAACAAATTCATACTACGGCTGTGTTTGGCCACATGTCGGATTTCTTCTTTGACAATGAACTATGGGATGACTCTTTTACAAAGTGTCGTCCAACCCTGTCAGCTTCAGGACAAATATCTCCACACAGCATTCATGGAGTCCAGCACTGAGGGATGCATGTCTCAGTCAATCAATCAATCAATTAATCAAATTGATGGAAAAAAGAACTATAAAGTTGAGTTTTATAGTTCAGTCAATCAATCTGATTGACTGATTGATTGATTGATGCAAATGTTAAGCTGAATATTGAGCCTGAACTCATCCTTTCAGGCTCAAGGAAACACCTTTTGAGTGGCGCCGTCCATCGCTGAAGGAGCTCTCCAGTGATGTTAACGTGTGCACACAAAGGTCAAGCATGCTGACCTCTGGTCTAACAGACATCATTCATACAGAATAGACACCAACACTGAACTTCCACGTCAGACTTAATCAGACCCAATGACGTCACTGGTGATGTCACACATCAAATGACATCACCAGTGACATCACCGGGGATGTCACTTTGTGTGTGAATAGAGGAGGGGAGTAGGAACACCCCCCCCCCCCCCCACTTTGATCAGTAAATTCTAAGGAAACTCAATAAATGAAAAAAAACCACGCAAACACAAGCAGAGCCGGGGTCGCGTTCATTAACGACTGACTAATGGTGGAATTTGAGTGAAAACCTTTAATGATCACGGCTAAGTTAATAGAATTATGGTAATGATTTGTGAACATGGAGACAAATGGTGCTTTCTCACCCAATTTTTCACAACAATCCTGCACAGCACTGAAAATCTCTTATCAGGCTTTTGTGTTTTTAACCGTTTTGAACAGTGTGTGAAAAATGTGCTGCATAGGTGTAGAGTTCATCAGGGCAACCCCCTCATAACCCCCTCACACTAACATTTGCAGCATATTTTCAGGTGGTGAGAAAGGAGTTTAGATTTTGACAATTTGTTGCTGAATGCTTTTTGTGTGAAGCAACGAAAAAGAAAGAAAGAGGAAAGACTTTAATACACTTTATAGATCCCAAAGGAAATTAGGTTTTCACTCTTGGTGCTTTTTGTTAGTATATTGAGACATGCACATATATGTGTGTGTGTGTGTGTGTGTGTGTCGGTCCCTGAAACAAACTCCAATGAGCAGCTTGTATGTGTGTGTATGTCGGAGGGGGTGCCTTGCTCAGGGGCACCTTGGCAGTGCTCAGGAGGTGAACTGACGCCCCCCACTGTCAGCTCACACTCCAAATGTTTGGCCCACCCGGGTCTCAAACCGGTGACATCTGGTCCTCGGTGCAGGACTTAGTGGACCGAGCTGCTGCTACCTGGACAGGTGGCTCTCATTCTGTTTTCCTGATCCATGGGGGCTTTTGACCAGCAGGTACGCAGGAAGGAAACAATCCTAACGTTGTACGCTACGTTTTTATTTGATTGTTTTGTTCTGTTTGCACATGCACACATTATTGTTTCCGGTTTACAACCCTGGAAATATCGCAAGCTCCTAATCCCTCATTACTCGCTGTTAATGCGTTCCAGGACCGTCCGCAAAAACAAAATTCCACGGTATAGCGAAAAACTATTTATTTGATTATTTACAGTAATTTAAAGGTTTCTGAACCCCCCCACACTGATATTAAACCACCTTCTATCTGTATTACCTTTAAAACACTCTGATAGACTGTTTAAAACACTTTGTATAAGAGAAAAGGAGGAACGGTGAGTCTGAACGCAGCACACACAAGGATGCTGTCAGCCAATAGAATGCACGTACGGTGTCATGTGATGCAGTGAAGCCGTGCGTCTTGAAGTGCGAATATATCATATATCATATGATATTTAATAAATCCCACAGGAGGCAGATGACAAACACTCTGATCTTCTCAGGAACCTGTGAAACGGATGTCGTGTCAGCGTAATGTGAAACGAAGCTGACAGGAATATCGCAGCAACAGGACACCGTGGGCATCAGGGGGCACATTTCTGGGTGCATCAGGACTTTTTATCAAAACCCTGGTTGGTCTCATCAGAGAGGAAAAGCACCGTTATGAAGCTGTGATAACCCGTGTGAGGGGGGGGCTGGAGGACACCAAGAAAATAAAGCATGTAATTATCACAAATAAGTGTGTGTGTGTGTGTGTGTGTGTGTGTGGCTGCCCACAGGGGCCACAGCAGGCACAGGGGCCACAGCAGGCAAAGGGGCCACAGCAGGCACAGGGGCCACAGCAGGCACAGGGGCCACAGCAGGCACAGGGGCCACAGCAGGCACAGGGGCCACAGCAGGCACAGGGGCCACAGCAGGCAAAGGGGCCACAGCAGGCACAGGGGCCACAGCAGGCACAGGGGCCACAGCAGGCACAGGGGCCACAGCAGGCACTGCTACTTCTACAGCATTGGGCGTGTCTCTTCCCCCCCACACGATCCATCCATGCTGACCACCACAACTCCCTCCACAAATGTTCACACACACACAACAAAATCAGCTTTATTCTCTGCCACATCCAGTCATGGGGGGCCAGCGTGTGGCTGCACCAGCGACATTTCACTGTGATGTTTGTGAGCATTCTGGTGAGAATGGAGAGGAGATAAAGCACCAGACCTACTGTAGGAGATAAAGCACCAGACCTACTGTAGGAGATAAAGCACCAGACCTACTGTAGGAGATAAAGCACCAGACCTACTGTAGGAGATAAAGCACCAGACCTACTGAGGAGATAAAGCACCAGACCTACTGTAGGAGATAAAGCACCAGACCTACTGTAGGAGATAAAGCACCAGACCTACTGTAGGAGATAAAGCACCAGACCTACTGAGGAGATAAAGCACCAGACCTACTGTAGGAGATAAACCACCAGACCTACTGAGGAGATAAAGCACCAGACCTACTGTAGGAGATAAAGCACCAGACCTACTGAGGAGATAAAGCACCAGACCTACTGAGGAGATAAAGCACCAGACCTACTGTAGGAGATAAAGCACCAGACCTACTGTAGGAGATAAAGCACCAGACCTACTGTAGGAGATAAAGCACCAGACCTACTGTAGGAGATAAAGCACCAGACCTACTGTAGGAGATAAAGCACCAGACCTACTGTAGGAGATAAAGCACCAGACCTACTGAGGAGATAAAGCACCAGACCTACTGTAGGAGATAAAGCACCAGACCTACTGTAGGAGATAAAGCACCAGACCTACTGTAGGAGATAAAGCACCAGACCTACTGTAGGAGATAAAGCACCAGACCTACTGTAGGAGATAAAGCACCAGACCTACTGTAGGAGATAAAGCACCAGACCTACTGTAGGAGATAAAGCACCAGACCTACTGTAGGAGATAAAGCACCAGACCTACTGTAGGAGATAAACCACCAGACCTACTGTAGGAGATAAAGCACCAGACCTACTGTAGGAGATAAAGCACCAGACCTACTGTCGGAGATAAAGCACCAGACCTACTGTAGGAGATAAACCACCAGACCTACTGTAGGAGATAAAGCACCAGACCTACTGAGGAGATAAAGCACCAGACCTACTGTAGGAGATAAAGCACCAGACCTACTGAGGAGATAAAGCACCAGACCTACTGAGGAGATAAAGCACCAGACCTACTGTAGGAGATAAAGCACCAGACCTACTGTAGGAGATAAACCACCAGACCTACTGTAGGAGATAAAGCACCAGACCTACTGTAGGAGATAAAGCACCAGACCTACTGAGGAGATAAAGCACCAGACCTACTGTAGGAGATAAAGCACCAGACCTACTGAGGAGATAAAGCACCAGACCTACTGAGGAGATAAAGCACCAGACCTACTGAGGAGATAAAGCACCAGACCTACTGTAGGAGATAAAGCACCAGACCTACTGTAGGAGATAAAGCACCAGACCTACTGTAGGAGATAAAGCACCAGACCTACTGAGGAGATAAACCACCAGACCTACAGTAGGAGATAAAGCACCAGACCTACTGTAGGAGATAAACCACCAGACCTACTGTAGGAGATAAAGCACCAGACCTACTGAGGAGATAAAGCACCAGACCTACTGTAGGAGATAAAGCACCAGACCTACTGAGGAGATAAAGCACCAGACCTACTGAAGAGATAAACCACCAGACCTACTGTAGGAGATAAAGCACCAGACCTACTGTAGGAGATAAAGCACCATACCTACTGAGGAGATAAACCACCAGACCTACTGTAGGAGATAAAGCACCAGACCTACTGTAGGAGATAAACCACCAGACCTACTGTAGGAGATAAAGCACCAGACCTACTGTAGGAGATAAACCACCAGACCTACTGTAGGGGATAAAGCACCAGACCTACTGTAGGAGATAAAGCACCAGACCTACTGTAGGAGATAAAGCACCAGACCTACTGTAGGAGATAAAGCACCAGACCTACTGAGGAGATAAAGCACCAGACCTACTGTAGGAGATAAAGCACCAGACCTACTGTAGGAGATAAAGCACCAGACCTACTGTAGGAGATAAAGCACCAGACCTACTGTAGGAGATAAAGCACCAGACCTACTGAGGAGATAAAGCACCAGACCTACTGAGGAGATAAAGCACCAGACCTACTGTAGGAGATAAAGCACCAGACCTACTGTAGGAGATAAAGCACCAGACCTACTGTAGGAGATAAAGCACCAGACCTACTGTAGGAGATAAAGCACCAGACCTACTGTAGGAGATAAAGCACCAGACCTACTGTAGGAGATAAAGCACCAGACCTACTGTAGGACTCCTCAGCGCTCCACAGAACGGAGACCTTCATCTTCCCCAACTACAACTAGAACCAATGCAGTCACCGACTGCACCATCCCACGACACCCCTGAATTCAAAGTTTTACCCTGACCTACTTGCATAGGTCAAAGACCAAAGCTAGAGCTCTGACCTACTGTCATTGATCAAAGCACTAGCTTTGATCTATGGTCTTACTCACACTGGCCTTCTCCCTCGTCTTTCTATCTTATCCGGTTCCTGAGTGTACAAAAGTTTAAATTTGACCTTGACCTAGTTTTCTCAAGGCCATCATCTCATTTGATCCCCTTTGCTGCCTGACTAGCGGTTGTGAAGATATTTGGTGGACAGACGGACGGACGTTCGCCAGCAGCTGGAGAAATAAGTGAAACTCACAATTCTTTCTTCTCATTTCCACACGCTGTCAGTCTTTTAGCCACAACTGGTCGTCTCTTACTTTGTGACGTCTCCATCACAGTGAGTACGTCAGGCACCACTGAGTACACTGTTAACCAAAACGTGAAATGATTTATCTCACACTTCCTGAAGTGAATGTCCCAGTAGTTAAATCTCACAGGGAACAGACGAGTCCTATTTCCTGTCTTCGGTCTGTTTCAGTTACTGATGTTCAAGTCAAAAATAGAGATATTTTTAATCAGTAGTCAACTGATTAATTTAGGTTTCTAAGGTCCTGAAAATTTACACGCTTGTCAGAAACATCAGACGGGTTTCCAACAAGTTCAACTGAACAAAACTTTCTTTAGTTGCGATGAAACTTTAAATCCAGAGACAACAAGTCTCCTGACAGGGTTACCCAATGTGTTTCAGGTTTAAAAAGTGTCTGGCTATCAAATGACTCATGAAATGGACCAAACACCCAAACAGACGTTTAGTTTAATCATAAAAATACAAAACTCTTTTGTAGTGAGAGGATAATAAATCAACATCCTCCTTTGGGTTGGTGCTTTCAGTCTTTGAAATTATGTTCCTCTGTGTTTTGTTTTTTTCCAATCTTAATGAAATAGTCAGACTTCCTGTGCAGCTGTAACTGAACATAAGGTGGATAACGCCTCACGTCGTCTGCCCTCCTTCGCCTCCATCAGACTGTTTCTGAGGCTGGTTCTGGTGAACACACTCATGTCTTTTGTTCAGATTGACTCATGTTCTTTCTCATCTCCTCACATCTTTCTGACTCGTCCTGTAATCACTCACCGCCATCCTGCTGTCCACTGGGGGGCCAACAAATAATGTTTCTCTGCTTCATGCCACACCAGTTTGGGATGAAGACCCAAAATCCCACATCTCTGCACACACAAGTACACACTGGAGGTTCACCAAAATGACAATATTTCTGTACCAAAGCTACCACTAATATGGTGTCCCTAAACCTTCAGCTCTGGCTATTTGAATGTCAGAGGCGTCTAAAAATAGCTCCGCTCTCATCTTAAAGGTTAAAGTTTTCTCTCACACACAGAATCTTGACCACCAGACTACAGGGAGCTACGGATCAAAACTAGCCTTCTGGCTAATTCTGGCTTTTTTAACCATGTATAATCATATGGTTTATGTAATTGCATTGTCCCCTTCAAAAGTAATCCAAATGATTATTAACTAGCAGTACTAGTCAAAGAATATAGTGAGCTGTCTGCCTCGATGTTACATTTCCAATAATAGAATAGTTCTTCCAAAAAATGAAACTTGGGTGATCTCCTCACTCAGTGTTTAAAAGTCCCAATATCCCAAATTATCTGAAAATTCATTATTTACATTGTTTGGAAAGTCAACATCTTTATTGCATCTATTAAAGTAAAGCCTACACACACACACACACACACACACACACACACACACATCTTCACCATCCTCTTTTCATCTTCAGCAACAAATCTAACCCCTCCAGCCAAACATCCAGAGACTTCTTGCCTCCTCCGTTTGGGCTCCTCTCGAGGTTTCACGGGCTCCGTCTAAACCCTGGATAATCACCTCCTTCTGTGTGGGTTGAAGCACTCAGAGAACACGAGCTAGAATCCCTCTGTGTGCACCGCCATCAGTGTGTGGCACACTTCTTTTTTTATTGTTCACACCTTACAGCACAAACTGCCCACACCCTGCTGTTGGGTAACATACGTAGGATTACCTACATGAGATAAGCAGAGAGGAACCGGGACAGAACTTTATAGATATAGTTCATTGATTGATTGATTGAAGGGATATTAGCCACTCTGGAGACAGGAGGAGCATAAGGCAGGAGATACCCGCCACGTCTTCTCTATTAGCTCACTTCCCACAGCTGGCTCAGTATCAGCCCACTGGGGGGGGGGGACGATTGGGTGGCAGCATTGGTGCTTCAGAAGAGGAGGAAGAAGATGAGGAGGACGACAGAGAAGGTTTGACCTTCTCTGTCCCAGTAAGCCTGCTTCTCCCAGGCTTACTGGGAGGAGCAGAAGACAGTAGCAGTGGAATGAGGATGAAACAAAAGGTTATGGGGAGAAAGGGGAGCCGACAAACGTTCCGTCCCCCCGGCCGCGGTCCAGAGGAAGCCAGGATAGAGATGTCAGGACACATCCTGTCAGCCAGGGGGGAGCGAGCCGGGACAATGCAGCAGGCAATTAGACTTCAAGTCACAGGGCCTCGTCCAATCACAGCCCTGCCTCTCTCCTTCTATCTGCCTCTTTTGCTTCTTCTTACATCACTCCTCAGCCCCCCAGCCCTGATCTGAGCATCCCCTGACCTATCCAATTTCAGTGCTTGATTCTCCACAGGCTTCACAGTCTGATCGAGTGTCCTTTCCCAGACCACAATGGTGCCAGCCTCACAAGGTCAGCGAGCTCACTTCCATCAGATGAAACTCTAAACCCCCCCACTGCAGACCGCCGTCCCTTTCTCTCTACAGTTCAGCCAAAGCATCCCGTTTGCTTTGAGCCAAGGTCACACCATTACCACCACTTCTTCCAATGGGGTTTCTGAGTTCGCTTACATTTAATAATCTCCAAGGAGAATTCTTGTCTGTTCTGAATTACAGAAACACATAAATCACTTGAATACTTTTGGAAATAGTTGGAATACTGGACAATAATGAATAATAATGTAAAACAACCACGAAAGCTTTCTGACTCACCTTTAGCCACTGACTCTTTTCCCGTGTCTTTAACGCCAGGTAAACAGTTTTCCAGGTAAACTCCATCGTGATAACAGCCGTCCCCCTCGCTGAGCAAGGGTGGGGGCTCCCAGCACAAGCATGGAGTCTGCATGATCCCACAGGGCCTGTTGGAGGTGCTGGAGGCCAGACAGTCCTCCAGCCACTGACACAGCATCTGACACGCCGCCTGGCTGGGGTTCCTCTTCCCCACCACCAGGTACTCCGTTTTGAACTCGCTGGTGGCGGTGGAGCTGATGGGGGTGCCTTCCCGAGGAGCCCCCCTCCTCATTTGGAGGAACTGCTTTCCAGCTTCCAGAAAGGCCACAGGGGTGGAGGTGTCGCACAGCCTCACCACCTCGTTGAAGCTCTCCATGCCCAGGTAGGTGCGCGTGGTCTCCAGGAAGGAGTCGTACTGGAAGGTGCGGAGCTGCGACGGCACGCAGTCTCTGGTGGGTTTGGTCACCTTGATGAAGATGGTGTAACGGCGTGGGTCTGGGTTCTGGAGAGTCCAGGAGCAGGGCATTGTGGGGAATGCCGATGATGACAAGAAGAAGCCAAAGAAGCGGTTCTGGATTAGGGTGAAGCAGGAGTCGGACTCTGGACCTGAAGGCGCTGCATAGCACCAACCGTCCAACAGCAGCACGGGGGTAACGTAGAGGAGCAGCACTGAGAAAGGCCACCTCCCCTGGCCCCCAACCCAACAAATAATGCCTGTCATGGTTTGCTGATGAAAGGACGGGTAGGTGGTCATAGGTTGGTATCTTGTTACTGTTCCAGAGGACTTTACTCCCAGATTGGCACAACAAAAGTAGAAGAAAAGAAGGTGGAGGCAGGAAGTTACAGGTTGTTCAGGAGGGGGGGAGCGATCCAGAGACTGGTCGATGCCTGCATCAGTGACCCCAAGACTCTCAGAACCTGTGAAATGGTGGAGACCAGATATGGATTAGACTATTTTATCACAGAGAACAAAAGTGCACTAGATGTGTTTATCGCTGCAGTAACAAATCTTTATCAGCTTCTGTATTTTGTGATTTAAAATTAGTGACCCTGAAGGACAACAGTTGCTTGGCAGGCAAATGAAGACCACCAGGGATTTAGTGAAGTTTGATTATGTGAAGTTAGATTGGTCTCTTCCTGAGAGAAAACTGTTCCTCAGATAGCTGCTCCCATATTTCATCTGCCAGCTCATTAATTTGTCCAATTATAAAATTATTAAAAAAAAAAGCAACACCTGCAGTCTTTCATTAGTCGACTCCATCAGAGATGAGCCAGAGACTGCAGTGATGACGTTCCTCTCTGTTTGATTACTAAACCCACAGAAAATACCTCAATATTATTTTAAAATATGTGTTGAAACCTTATTTTACTTTTTGGCCCACATTCTTCTCATGTCTTTAACAGTACATACATGCTCAATAGCTTATTAAAAATGAGTTGTTAAAGTGTGACCGTGTGGCCTTCATTGCACCATTCTTCAATGTAGGCAGAAGTGGAGTCATTATGGTTTTGTCTCTGAGCAACGCGCTGCAGGAGTCTGACATGAGGGGCTAGACGTCCTGGATCTTTGGTAGAACATAGGGAAGCTATCTGCATTCACACACTGGGCCACCATGCTGTCAGCAGACACAAGACGACCCTTCATTACAATAATACTGCAAAACGTCTGGAGTTGGAACAATATTTAGGATGATAGACAGTACTATGGCTGCATATCTGTGGTAGATCCTATTTTGACGTTATGTTTGTCAAAACCTAATGGCATTCATGGAATTACACGTAAAAATATTTTAGGGATTCCATCACATTATAGGAAAAGATACTTCAGTCCAGGTAATCCAATTTGGCCTTTAGGTTTTATCCTAACCTGAAATCTAAATTGATTTCACAAAGAGACAGTGGATGTCAGGGGTAGGGTGAGGCCCCCCACTGATGAACCACTATGATCTCTAATGGGAATAGTCAGAACGTAGGGAGGAGCATCGGTGGAATGGAGATGTAGTTCCTATAAGTGTTAACCAAAAGAGTCAACTTAGAACCAAAAACTGACAGTGTAAACACAAAGACCTTCTGGTCAGATGTTAGGGGGAGAGAAATACACGTCTGCACAAACAGGGTTAAATAAACAGAAAAACAACCCCCACCCCCCCGAAAAAACAAAAGAAACCCTCAAACATATTTTAAACTGACTGTCCATCTGCATGTCAACACATTAGATTACGTATGACCCATAGCGCCTAGAGAAACAGTTTGAAAGGGGAAACCCTGGGTTTGTGGAATAAAACCTGCTTCCGACCAGGTTAGCTTCAGAGTCTGTTACTATGGTAACAAAGCCAGAGGTTCAGTTTACCTCGCTTCATGAAACCAGTCAAGGTTACTGCTCTAACTCTGGGTTAAGTTACTTCCCTTTGTGAAACCAAAAACCCTGGTTTTCCCTGATTTCAGGGTTAACTTACCCAGAGTTTAACTAAACCTGCTTTGTGAAACGGGCCCAGAGTGTCAAACATGACATATTTTCGACATAATGTTTTCGACTGGAACTGTTGTCTATCCTGCTGTTTGCTCCAGCATGAATTTTTCTTTGAAACTAGTTTTGTCTCATCTTTTGTGAGTTTTGTTATTCTATTCTGTTAATATCTCCAAACTGCACTGACATCGTGAACAACAACAAACGACCTGACGCAGATCCATGAAGTGTGAGTCAACACCCTGAACAGCTTCCTGCTGTTGTTCCTGATCATAAAGGTCTCTTAAAGGTATTCATCCTGTTTAGTGAAGCGTGTGATGTGATTGCGTGTTTTCTTTCACTCTGAGTTAAACCTGTGTGTGTGAAACACCACTTGACCGTCACACACACTCCTCTCAGACGTGTTGCTTTGATTGGGTGGTATTGATGGGGTGTGTTTTCATTGGACGAGCAGAAGAGCCATTCAGACACAGGCTGATGTGTACAAACCTGGTATTTAAACATAATAATGGATCAGTCTCCCACTAAATGATGCCTGTTCATTTCTGGGGGGCTGTAAACCCTGAATAAATTAACCCTGTAATAAAAATAAAAGACAAACACACACAACACAGTTCGACAGAAGCAATAACAGGAACAGCTGGAACAACATTTTTTATACATGTCAGGTGTTGCACATAGGATGTCACCTTCAGAGGGGTGGTACACACATGAGTACATCACCCAGAGACACGTGACTGAGGGGGGGGTAGTGATGACTGCACACTTGAGAAGGTTCCTGTATTTTGTTTTTACTGTTTATTGTCCTGACGGCTTTGGGGTAGAAGTTGTCCCTGAATCTGGAGGTCCTGGTTTAGTGGGACCTGTGGCGCCCAGCAGAGAGCAGCGGGTTAAAGAGGTGCTGTCCTGCCATTGGCCCACAAAGACGTTAGGATCGTCTCCATGGGGGGGTCGGGAGACGGACACCAGCAGCTTCTCCTTCTCCTGAAGGCCAGGATTATTTCTTTGGTTCTCATGGTGTTCAGTGTGGGGGTGCTCACTAGACACCACTATGTCAGCCTGCTGCTCCGTTACCATCAGTAGTCATGGCGACGGCTGTCACCGCAGCAGAACACGTGCTAATTGGCTGAAATGCCTTCAGTATTTTAGGTGTAAATGTGTGTTTCATCACTGGAGTCAGTCTGCGTCACGGCTTGGTCTCTCCTCTGTTGGTTCAGTCTGTCTGGGCTTCACACACACACACACACACACACACACACACACACACACACACACAGGAGAACCCTCACAGAACAGGACTCAAACCCAGACCCGTGTTGCTGTGGGGGGACAGCACTGCCCACTGCGCCCCCATTCGGTGTTATTCAGAAGACTATTTCATATTACAGACACAGTGCTGGATGTAAGGTCAGGTGATTGGGACACACTCGGAGCAGAAAGGTCCTCACTGGACTAAATTTGAGTTTTGTGTCGCGATGGAATATTCATTGCGTTCAGCCTGTGGCTGGAGCAGAAAGCAATTAAAAGAACAAAGGTATCGCATTAGCCCCGAGCCCAGAAGCACCAGTCGGTGTACACAAGCCCAGTGGGCCGGCTCTGAGAGGGAGACGGAACAATGGGCCAATCACAGCGCAGCAGCACACCCTCAGACGGGGACGTTAGGAAGAGAGCTAGAGACAAAGACAGCATTGATGAGAAAATGATAGAGTCAGATGGAGCATCACTCCTCACATCAGCAGCACAGGGATTACAGCTGATCAGTGGAGCCACACACACACACTCACACACACACACACACACACACACACATTAGAGCTACAGGCAGGAAGCCAAGAGGCTGGGACACTCCGACGGAGTTCCTCCTCTCTGAAGAACAAACTGCAGAATCTCTGATAGACATCATGTAATTCTTCACCAGTAAAATGTCACTGACAGCAGCCTTTGGTGTTTGTATTGATCGTCAATGATATTCAGATGATCAGGTCTCTGGTGGGAATCAGAAACACGTGAGAAGACAGAGGAAAAGGAAATAAAGGTAGACGAAGACAAACATGCACATAGAACCTAAACATCCAAAAAGTCCAAAACGCTCTGATGTCGTTGCTACGGCAACTTCTCAGATTGGCCAATAATGTGTCCCAGTCTGAACAGAGCAAGATCCCATTTGGACACTCGGTAAACACAGTGTGAACAGTCAGCCCTAGAAATCAGATATGAAAGGGAACTGGTTGTAATCTGGTTTGCCTGCAGTCTGAACGCAGACATCGGCCCCGCCCCGCCCACACTTTAATTCAATAACTTTATTTATCCTCAGGGGGTAACTGAAGTCACATGAAGCAGCAATATTGGTGCAAAAGAAAAGAGGCTATCAGTGCTCCAGGAGCGGCCGGTCAGCCGCTGCGTTCACACTGCAGCCAAACTGGATTCCAATCAGATTCCCTTTCATATCCGGCCTGACGTCATCGCCGTGGTAACCACACGGACACAGGACAGATGAGCGAGTACACCGCTATCTGTATCTGTTCAACCGTCTAGATGATCCGTATCTGTACTCGGAATGGGCGGGGCTTAAACCGGAAGTGGGTGTGGTTTGACCGGAAATGGGTGGGGCTTAAATCAGTACATTATTTTAAGTCTGAAATTGATATGGATTGATCAGAAGCTGATATATTTACTATTTTAAAACTGTTTACAGAACAGCCTCAAAATTGAAGTTCAAATCAATGTTTTTGATCACAAAAGTAGGAGAACTATTTACAGAACAAGTTTTAATGAACTCAGAACATGACGTGTATTAATGAATACAACACATGCAATAGGAAATTATGAACTACAAGTATGCATGAACAAGAATTGTCATACTCAACACAACTTTATATATTTTCCTTTTTCTATTTATGATCACACTTATTTTTAATTATTTATTTTTACCACCTAATATTCTTACCATTTTTTCCACACAAAGTTAATTTTTATTAAGGTGTGTGTGTGTGTGTGTGTGTGTGTGTGTGTGTGTGTGTGTGACTGAGTGATTAACAAGACTGTAGCTTTACCCAATGGGCTGAGTTCTCTTTTGTGACTGCATTGGTGTAACATGTCTTTATGTAATAAATGTCACAAAGACTTTGGTTGATATTTGAGGGTCACCTCCTGGAGACCCACACATTCAGCTGCACAGTGACACCAATGTCGTTTATACAGCAGGAGCTGCTGTGATGCTTTCAACCTTAAAATGACCTGCTTTGACACATACAAAGCAATTTCTTTAAAATTGATTTGAATTAAAAAAGAAACACTAAAAATTTGGTTTGTCCTTAAATTTACAGTTAAAATATATGCAATTGTAGAGTAGTTTGAAAGTCTGTATTTCCTTAATTCATAGAAGGTTGAAAGAATTTAGAGAGCTATGACATCACAATGTGACTATTGGATGTTTGTGTTATTCTCTGTCAAATAGTCACATAGCTAACCAAAATGAATACGTGTGAAATAATCCCTACACACCACTGGAACATCAGGTGATATCTACTGTCCACTTATTTAAATCAACCTTTAAATAAGTGGACAGTAGAGTCACAGAAATGATAAGTTGATAATAATAATAATAAAAACTATAAGTTGATAATAATTATAATGATAAGTTGATAAATACTAATAATAAGCTGATAAATAATAATAGTAACAATAATTGATAAATAATAACCGCTGCTAATGGAGGAGCACACATCAGCTCTAATGAGTGGATCCTGCCTCTACTGTTCTGGATGGAACCAGTGGAGAAGCGGCGATGCTTCGGTCCTGTGGACACATCGATCTTCTGGCCGCTGATGTTTTCATCTCCTCTATCAGCACATTTGCGCCCTGATGGCTGCAACAACAGATCCTGTAAAGTCTGGTGAGGCTCCAAATGAAACGGATAATGATCAGCCTGCACTGATGAATGTGTTTACCGCCGTAAATGTCAGAACCTCTCTCATACGCAGAGGGAAGACGTCTCACACACACGTTCACAGAAGCACACACACACACACACACACACACACACACACACACACACACACATCACTTTTAGGATACACATTTCATTACAGTTCTAACAGAGCTCAGTGTGAACCTTCAAATGAAGTGGGACATGTTTAATTGAGGAGTGAATTAGAATGAATTAGTAACCACGAGGGCATTGAAATAAAATGAATAAATAAAATATCTATTTAATGTCAAGGAGGACATTTCTTCACGTATATGTTCAGCCTCCATGAAGAACAGGAGTCTTTGAGGAACAACAAGTCAACACAGACAGAATTTCAATGTTTTTCATGCGTCTGCTTTTCAACAACTTCTGAAAGAGTTGGTGGATAACATCATTTAAACTGACATAATGTTATTTAAAGTAACTACTAGAAGGACCAACTCTTCCTGTGTTCTAGGTCGATCCAATTTGACCAACTGTATCCAATTCCAGTTAAAAGAAATAAATTATTTTGGTTCTAACAAGAACATTTAATACAACGCTGACATTGTCTCATTCCAAAAACAATCTCAAAATCAAGGTCAAAATAAAATTTAGTTCTCAAACCCACAAAATCTAATTGACACAGTGATGTAAAAGTTTATCTGACCTTCATGAGGTTTTTTTTTTCCTGTTTTTTCCTTTATGGAAACAACAGGAAAATAGACGTTTAATAAGAACCTTTAAAAGCCTTTACGTTTCTTTTTCTTTTACAGTGTGACAGGATACAGGACACTTTACCAGAAATAAAGTATGATAATGAAGAAAAGTGTGAAAAGTAACCCATAAATAACACGATGCACCTGAGGTGGTGTGAGATGATGTTCCACTCTTGAACAGAGGGGGGCAGTGTGACCCTTAAACTGTCTGCAGGACTAAAGAGGAGAAGAAGACACAGCTTTAGACCATATTCAGGTTTCAAGGGACAGTAATCCTAATTCTGAGAGCAATCTCTGAGGCCAGATGGTGTTAACCGTACAGGAGTGAGTGTGTGTGGCCTCCTCCACCATCAGAGTCCCTCAGTCAGAGGGGTGTGTGTGTGTGTGTGTGTGTGTGTGTGTGCAGACAGAAAACACACGTCAGCGTTGTTTACAACACTAGAAACACTAAAGCACCATGAGTGTAATTGAACATGTCTATTATTAGGTTACTGTACACAGTGTGTGTACTGTAGCTTCAGCAGCACACGGATCACACACACACACACACACACACACACACACACACACACACACACACACCAGGCACAGCCATGTTGGAGCGGATCCACAGTTTCATTCTGCCTTCATTGGATTCCACCAAGATGAGAGTTTGTGACGTGTGTGACCTCAGATTACAGGCTGGACACACACCCACACACACACACACACACACACACACACACTAAACTGTGAAAGTGCTTCTACAAACACACTAATGGGCTGATAATGACAAACACATCCGTGTGAGATTCTCCCCCCAAACTGCAGTCAGAGACACGCAGGAAGAAGCAAAGATTAGAGCCGTGTGTGTGTGTGTGTGTGTGTGTGTGTGTGTGTGTGTGTGTGTGTGTGTGTGTGTGTGTGTGTGTGTGTGTGTGTTATCTCTCCACTTTAATACCCATATCTTTCAGTGGGGATGTTTCTGATGGCAGTGTGAGGGTCCTTTTTCTCTACTTATGCCATAAGTCTCTATATAATGGCCACTTTGTTCTACAACCTAATCGCATTAATATGAAAGGCAATCGCCCTGGAAAGCAAATCAAATCAGGTCTGATCACATTCAGATGAAAATGAGTTAATTTAGAGAAGCGGTGTGTTTGTAAGAGACGGGATTAAATCTGAAGGAGGACCTCACTGCTGCTCTTAGAAACCTCTGATGGAACTTGTGCACGTTAAGGATTTAGTTTTACTAGTCTCATTAAAAATTTCCTTTTTTTTTTTTTTTTTTGGAACCAGCATGTGTTTATGCGTAGGTGTCTATGCATTAATGTTGGTAATATGTCACTATGAAAGATAATCCAATTACTGGTCCATACATCACCTCCAGGATGACTGCACATGTTTTTTGAACGTTTGGAGGGTCTACAGATGATCAATCCATAGTTGTGTGGTTCATTAATGTGTGTTTGGTGTAGAAAGCAACAAATGAAGTGAAACTTTTAATAGAATGTGATGACTTCTATTCTACATCCTTACTGTTTGGGTAATAGTGAAAAACAGATGTCCAGTGAGTCAGGGGACACATTTATCATGTATTAACCTACTCTTTAATTAAACCTTCCTCTGCTTCTGTGAACCGAACCCAAGAGTTTGTTGGTTTGTGACCAGAATGGTTCCATAGACTGGTTAGAGTAATTCCAATATTAATATCATGTCAGTATTGTGTGTAGGTGGTTGAAATCCAATGGATTTGACCCAATCAACGGGAACATCTGCTGTAATCCATGCAGTTACTGCACTAAACTCTTCAGAAAGTCTGCACTAGCTTCAGAACCCTGGTTCAGACACAGTTTGTGAAAATAATGGTTTTCGTTTCTGTCACTGCTGGATTATGTTAAAAGTCAGATTTAGGGTTTTAGCAATCTCAGTGGTTAGAAGTCAGGACTTCTAACCATCTTTGTGTCACGAGTGGCAGGATATGGACCCAAATGCAGGACACCAAAGGTAAATCTTTCTTCCAAGATTTATTCAAAACTCAAAGAATTCTCCAGACAGACAAGAAACAGAACAGACTTCCAGGAACCAAACTAGAGAAACGAACCAGCAACTAGCTCTCATCCCACCTGGCTTGAAAAGCCTGATGATGATTATACCAATGAAGTTCAGGTGGGAATGCCAGTAACTGGTGTGGGGAAGCGCCTCAGGTGTGGAGAGGACCAACAGGTGTGGAGCCGTGGCTCCACCCACGAGTTTGGCCTCTCTCCCTGAGCTAGTGCTTTGATCTACCTATCACTAACTTTGATCTATGGTCAAAGGTAGTGCATAGCTTTGACATACCCTGAAAGGTCAAAGCTATGCACAAGTCAGGTACTACTTTCGGGGTACCCTGACCTACCCTTCGTGGGACGTTGCAGTCTCTGACTGCCTTGGTTCTTCTTATATCTGTGACACCATCATTGATTATGAGTGGAATTATATACTGAACATTTGGTTTGTGCCAAATGTATATTATTAATCACCTCCCAGTGCAAACATATGATAACACACATTTGCACAAATCATAGGGAATGTGTAAAACAGAATTATCTGTGTGTGTGTGGGATCGGAGAACACACACACACGGACACACACAAAGGGCGGCAGTGACTCAGCGTAATAGCCGTTTGTTAACACAGCCTTAGACGATGATGTCACATCATTGTGACACATCATTCACAAATGGCCTCCCAGCCTGAAAAAGATTGTCTCTAGTGCGTTTGTATCGTAGCCTGTGCTACGCCGTTCCTTAGCACACAATACAACTGTAGTTTCAGAAGCCTTCCCTGGATTTATTCATACTGTTTGTATTCAAAGAACTCATGCGTTATTCCAGGACTGATGATCCCATTCATTTTATAACATCCATGCTTCATGCCGTCTTTGTCACTGCCTTTGTTGGTGCATTGCTGCATCTCCTCTCATCATCATTTGATGGTGAGTCTGTGAAAACGCCACTTGACCTTCAATCCATGAGAATGCATACTGTTGTAGAATAGAAGAGAATTCCTGAAAAACACCTGACTAAAAACCGGAACAAGGAACAGGAAGGAAGGAAAAGAAAAACAGGATGAATGAAAATACAAAGAGGAGACCAGTCTTCTGCCGTGTAGCTTTGTGTTTAAATCAGGGTGCAGACACTGGAGTGGCTGCTGGATAAGTACATTCTGTTTTCCTCAAGACAAGGCACATGTCAAACAATGTGCTCTGGAATTACAAACTTTGTATGTCACCCCAAGTACCACCTCATTATCCAACCATCTGTCAGTACCACAGTCTTGAGGCAAAGGCTCCACACACACTTTGAAATGCACCGCACTTCCTTATTTGAGAAACCTGCTCTTAAAAAAAGGAATAAAGTAGGAAGACTTTATAATTATACGTCATGTTTGACTTTAGGTGGTGCAGTGGGTAGTGGGTAGTGGGTAGTGGGTAGTGGGTAGTGGTAGTGGTAGTGGTGTCCCCTCAAAGGGTTTGACTCCTGTTCTGTGAGTTTGTATATTCTCCCCGTATCTCTGTGGGTTCTCTCCAGGTTCTCCAGCTTCCCTCCCACCTCTAAAAACCTGCAGTCTAGGTGAACTGGTCTCCATCAAATAGTCTATAGGTGTGCCCCACAATAAGTTGGCATCTTATCTGGGGTGTACCCCACTTTTCGCCGGTAGCCAGGTGGGGGAAGCTCCAGCAGACCAGTGACCCACAAGGCGAACAAACAGCTGTAGATGAGACGACTGCAATCATCTCGTCTACAAGAAAATGAACGGATGGATGTTTGACACCACTGGGAGGACCTTCCTTTCTTTAAAATACACTTATTGTAAGACACTTGAGGTGGAAGCATCAGCTAAAATATTAATATCACACAACACCCCTACCAACTGTTCAGCTTTGGGTCCTTGCAGGACTAGAAGAAGTAGAATCATCCTTTATCAGTCCCGAAGACAGGAAATTCTCTTTGCACTGTCCATACAGGGTTAAACATGCACATATATGTGTATCTGTATGTTGTGTACAGGCCCCTGAACAAACACACAACACACTAGGGGCCTGCATGCAGTTAGTATATAGGGGGAGGCAGAGTGAAGGGTCACGTGAGGGATTGCGCTCCAAATGAGCAGCTTGTGGGGGGAGGGGACACCGCCTTGCTCAACGGCACCTCGGCAGAGGCCAGGAGGCGAGCTGACACCTCCCACCGTCAGCTCACACTCCGGAGGATGTGTTGGCGGAAGCGGGAATCGAACCGCCGACGGCTGGGCGATGTCTGGTCTAAAGACGTCTGCTCTACCGCTGAGACACCGACTACAGCTGATGGTCTCTGAGTCTGGCACCGCGTCAGTCAGAGATTTCATCCACACATGGAGGCTGTGAGATTGACTGTCACTCCATCCCACATGCCACCCATTCATTCTTAAATGTCATATACTTTGAGTAAAGTCCTCTGTAAGGCTCCACTGACTTATCCTCATCACGACTGTCTCAGACACTGTCAGGATGTTTCAGAGCAGCAACCGCACCGATCAAGAGCACCACCATTTAGCATTTAAACTCAGAGGCTTGGAGTGGCCTTCTCTCCTCCGCCAGCATTGATCTGAGTCTGGGTTCTCCTTTAATCCTACAGGTAGTACTGGCTTAGTTGGGAATTACCAGCAGTCCTGGTTCCGTCCTGCTTCAAAGCGGTGACGTATTGTAACTGTCAGGGTTTGTTCATCCATCCGTCCGTCCACAACCGTTACAGATAGAAGATGAAACAAAAAGCACATGACTCAGGCAGCAAAGGGGATGAAAATGAGATGATGACCTTGAGAAAACTAGGTCAAGGTCAAATTTCATCTTTTGTACACTCAGGATAGAAAGACGAGGGAGAAGACCAGTGTGAGTAAGACCACAGATCAACGTTAGTGCTTTGATCTACCTTTGACCTACCCTGAAAGGTCAAAACTATACACTAGTCAGGTATTACTTTCAGGGTACCCTGACCTACCCTGAAGGTAGGTCAGGGTAGGTCACGGGATGTTGCAGTCTCTGACTTCCTTGGTTCTAGTTTCCGTTTTGGTTTCATATTAGAATGCTTCACATGTTTAAGGTCAGGGGTGAGGCCAGTTGTCTGGTACGGTTTGAAGCCATCTCACCTTCCTGTTGGATTCAGACAGGGATATCTCACCAGAATGCTGTAGTTCCATCAAACATGATTTGAATGACAACACCTGTGGCATCTCGTATGTTCTGGGTTCCGCTGAGCTGTGTTTGGTTTTATGACAGAAACAAAGTTACAAAAATAAGATTTACAATACAGATTAAAAAAAAGTTGGCCTTTAAAAAACCAATTATCTCCCTACATTTTATCCAACAATATCACCGTGTCAGTTTTTTTAAACATCCACAGCTAAGTGACCATATCTACAACCAGACTTTGCAACATCCAGATAGTGGCCATCGTCAGGCAGTGTTCTGTTGGTTGAGATTGGATTTGCGTAAAGTTCAAAAAGTATTTTCTGATGATCAAGGCAGTCGGGACTGAACTATCACTAGAAGTCAACTTCAATAAGGTGCTAATCCAGCCTGATACAGTCAAATCCAATCTCTTCTAATCTGAAAGGTGGTGGACGCGTCATGATGATGATGAGAACTGGAATGCGGAGTTGAATAATGACAACACTGGAGTTGCAGATGATGGAGGATAACACGTGATGAATGGAACAGATAAGAGATGGCTGCTTCTCAAAATAAAGGAGAGAGAATACACACCGACAAGGGAGATGCTGTGAAACACCCCCATCCAGCCTCTGGCTGCAGAAGTGTTGCGTGATTGGCTGCACCATCCAGACATATTACAGGACAGGATCAGTGTTCTTTTATTCAACAAATCAAAAACTATCTGCTTGGCCTGCATGTGCTGCTAAAATATGGCCCTTGGACTTGTCCATGTATAATCCCAACCCCAGCTCATTTACATGAACCGCAGTCGTCCGCTAATCTCTTCCTGACTCCGGTCAGTCGGTTCAGATACCAATGTTTGTTTGTCTGTCAACAGATTTAAGTTGTAATAAAATCAAACTTTGTTCTGGTAGCTGCAGAAACTCATTCAGAAGCTTTTCCACTAAAGGGAAGCATGTTGACAGGAACAGACAAGTGATTGTGGTGTGAAGTAAAGGTGCTGACAAGGTCGATTTTAGGATTAAACAACCTCTACAATCCCACAGCAGTAAAATCAGTCTCAGCATCAGGACCGCAGTCTAAACCCTGTCTGCTCAGCGATCATCCACTAGAATAAAGAGCTCAAGACGAGTGGATGAATGAGAAATGTTTCCAGTTCAATAGGTGCCATCGTTTGATCAAGACCAATATAATGCATTTCACACATTTCCTAGTTCAAATTAGGTAAGATTCCATTTCCTGCCCTTCCTGTATCAGATTAAAGTATGCCCTCCATCCCATAAGACACACTTTCTGAGTTTGACATAATTTCACCTACAAACACGCAGGTTGTCTTTGCTTTTATAAGTTTAACCTGCACCCAGCCCACCAATTACCCCAAATTAAAAAAAGATTGATTAAATTAAATTTTTTAAAAAAATAATTAAAATCAACAGCCCAACCACAGGATCATATTAGACCAGTTTCAAATGTAATAAAGACCTCGCAGGCTTAGTTTTACCTAGAACCTCATTGAAACCAGTAAAATAGTTTTGATGAGCAACAGTTCAATCTACTGAATGTATTAGACGTGGTTTTGTTCCACAAGCTCCTGTGTGGCTGTGTGCCTTTGAAACCCATTCAACATTTAAATAGTCAGCAGGGGAGCGAGTCGGGGTGGGATCAGCTGTCTCTCAGTGTCAGGATGTGACTGAGATGGAAAATATGCTTTCTCACCATCACATGCGAAAACATTCCAAACAGTCTAAATGTGCTTGTGAGGAGAAAAAAACTGGCTAAATTCATCCTGAAGCTACTTTTGGTGTTAAAAAGACATTTCACAGGTTGTGATTGTGGGGTTTCCTGCATATTTTTGGGTTAGAGATGAGTCACCGGAATCCATGGAGCGAACATAGAGGAAGTCTGTCACACAGTCAGCGTGTTGAGGGCCTGTAAATCAGCATGTGTGGCGACACGTATCAGCAGCCGCTGGGATCCACTCTGTGTGTGGAAGAGCCACAAGTTAGAGCATCCAAACAACTAGAAAGACTGAGAGGATTACTAGCAGAAAATACATCATCAATACAAATAAAATATTCTGATTGGATCGACTGAAGTCAGCTGGCGGTGGGTTAATCAGTGCAGTGAGGAAT
>CM023615.1:731111-966111 GCA_013358685.1 Antennarius maculatus
ATGGACAAAAAATGGACAAAATAAACATTTGATCGATGACTAACTATTCATAACCAATAAATTCTGACCACCTCACTATAAATATGCAATGAAGCAGAAACAACACACATTTAAAATAACAATGAAAATTAAAAATACAAACAAACAGAAAACAGAACCCAAAGATTTCAAACGCAAACTGTAAGTAAACATAAGTTAATATGAGTTGAACTCATATTTGAAAGTTTGACTAACAAACACCCCCTCCTTGAGTCGTCACCTTATCGTGGTGGAGGGGTTTGTGTGTCCCAATGATCCTAGGAGCTAAGTTGTCTGGGGCTTTGTGCCCCTGGCAGGGTCACCCATGACAAACAGGTCCTAGGTGAGGGACCAGACAAAGGACGGCTCACAGACCCCTAATGATGAGTACGAACAGTGGAGCACGTTTTCCCTTGCCCGGACGCGGGCCACCGGGGCCCCCCTCTGGAGCCAGGCCTGGAGGTGGGGCTCGAAGGCGAGCGCCTGATGGCCGGGCCTGCACCCATGGGGCCCGGTCGGGCGCAGCCCGAAAGGACAACATGGGTCCCCCTTCCCATGGGCTCACCACCTGTGAGAGGGGCCATAGGGGTCGGGTGCACTGTGAGCTGGGCGGTGGCCGAAGGCGGGGACCTTGGCGATCCGATCCCCGGCTACAGAAGCTGGCTCTTGGGACGTGGAATGTCACCTCTCTGGCAGGGAAGGAGCCCGAGCTGGTGTGTGAGGTGGAGAAGTTCCGACTAGATATAGTCGGGCTCACCTCCACACACAGCTTGGGCTCTGGTACCAGTCCTCTCCAGAGGGGTTGGACTCTCTTCCACTCTGGAGTTGCTCATGGTGAGAGACGCCGAGCAGGTGTGGGTATACTTATAGCCCCCCGGCTTGGCGCCTGTACATTGGGGTTCACCCCGGTGGACGAGAGGGTAGCCTCCCTCCGCCTTCGGGTGGGGGGACGGGTCCTGATTGTTGTTTGTGCTTATGCACCGAAAAGCAGTTCAGAGTACCCACCCTTTTTGGAGTCCTTGGAGGGGGTGCTGGAGAGCGCTCCCACTGGGGACTCCATCGTTCTGCTGGGGGACTTCAATGCTCATGTGGGCAATGACAGTGAGACCTGGAAGGGCGTGATTGGGAGGAACGGCCCCCCCCGATCAGAACCCGAATGGTGTTCAGTTATTGGACTTCTGTGCTCGTCACGGACTGTCCATAATGTCCATAACACCATGTTCAGACATAAGGGTGTCCATATGTGCACTTGGCACCAGGACACCCTAGGCCGCAGTTCGATGATCGACTTTGTGGTCGTGTCATCGGACTTGCGGCCGCATGTCTTGGACACTCGGGCGAAGAGAAGGGCGGAGCTGTCAACCGATCACCACCTGGTGGTGTGTTGGCTCCGATGGTGGGGGAAGATGCCGGTCCGACCTGGCAGACCCAAACTTATTGTGAAGGGTCTGCTGGGAACGCCTGGCGGAATCCCCTGTCAGAAGGAGTTTCAACTCCCACCTCCGGCAGAACTTCACCCACGTTCCGGGGGAGGCGGGGGACATTGAGTCTGAGTGGACCATGTTCCGTGCCTCCATTGTCGAAGCGGCCGACCGCAGCTGTGGCCGTAAGGTGGTTGGTGCCTGTCGTAACCCCAGAACCCGTTGGTGGACATCGGCGGTAAGGGATGCCGTCAAGCTGAAGAAGGAGTCCTATTGGGCCTTTTTGGCCTGTGGAACTCCTGAGGCAGCTGATAGGTACCGGCTGACCAAGCGGAATGCAGCTTTGGTGGTTGCTGAGGCAAAAACTCGGGCGTGGGAGGAGTTCGGTGAGGCCTTGGAGGACGACTTCCAGACGGCTTCGAGGAGATTCTGGTCCACCATCAGACGTCTCGGGAGGGGGAAGCAGTGCAGCATCAACACTGTGTATAGTGGGGATGGGGCGCTGCTGATCTCAACTCGGGACGTTGTGACTCGGTGGGGAGAATACTTCGAAGACCTCCTCAATTCCGGCGACACGCCTTCCCATGAGGAAGCAGAGTCTGGGTTCTCTGAGGCGGGCTCTCCTATCTCTGGGGTTGAGGTCACCGAGGTAGTTAAAAAGCCCCTCGGTGGCAGGGCCCCGGGGGTGGATGAGATCCGCCTGGAGTTCCTAAAGGCTCTGGATGTTGTGGGGCTGTCCTGGTTGACACGCCTCTGCAACATCGCGTGGACGTCAGGGACAGTGCCTCTGGATTGGCAGACTGGGGTGGTGGTCCCCCTTTTTAAGAAGGGGGACCGGAGGGTGTGTTCCAACTACAGGGGGATCACACTCCTCAGCCTCCCTGGTAAGGTCTATTCAGGGGTTCTGGAGAGGAGGGTCCATCGGGAAGTCGAATCTCGGATTCAGGAGGAGCAATGTGGTTTTCGTCCTGGCCGTGGAACAGTGGACCAGCTCTACACCCTCCGCAGGGTCCTTGAGGGGGCATGGGAGTTCGCCCAACCCGTCTACATGTGTTTTGTGGACTTGGAGAAGGCGTTCGACCGTGTTCCTCGGGGGGTTCTGTGGGGGGTGCTTCGGGAATATGGGGTACCGAACCCCTTGATAAGGGCTGTTCGGTCCCTGTACGACCGATGTCAGAGTTTGGTCCGCATTGCCGGCAGTAAGTCGGATTCGTTTCCAGTGAGGGTTGGACTCCGCCAAGGCTGCCCTTTGTCACCGATTCTGTTCATAACTTTTATGGACAGAATTTCTAGGCGCAGCCAAGGTGTTGAGGGTGTCCGGTTTGGTGGCCTCAGCATTGTGTCTCTGCTTTTTGCAGATGACGTGGTGCTGTTGGCTTCATCAAGCCGTGATCTCCAACTCTCACTGGAACGGTTCGCAGCCGAGTGTGAAGCGGTTGGGATGAGAATCAGCACCTCCAAATCTGAGACCATGGTCCTCAGTCGGAAAAGGGTGGAGTGCCCTTCTCCGGGTTGGGGATGAGATCCTGCCCCAAGTGGAGGACTTCAAGTATCTCGGGGTCTCGTTCACGAGTGAGGGTACGATGGAATGGGAGATCGACAGGCGGATCGGTGCAGCGTCTGCAGTGATGCGGACTCTGTATCGGTCCGTCGTGGTGAAGAAGGAGCTGAGCCGAAAGGCAAAGCTTTCGATTTACCGGTCGATCTACGTTCCTGCCCTCACCTATGGTCACGAGCTGTGGGTCGTGACCGAAAGAACGAGATCCAGGATACAAGCGGCCGAAATGAGTTTCCTTCGCAGGGTGTCCGGGCTCTCCCTTAGAGATAGGGTGAGAAGTTCGGTCATCCGGGAGGGACTCAGAGTCGAGCCGCTGCTCCTCCGCATCGAGAGGAGCCAGATGAGGTGGCTCGGGCATCTGGTCAGGATGCCTCCTGGACGCCTCCCTGGTGAGGTGTTCCGGGCACGTTCTACTGGGAGGAGGCCCCGGGGACGACCCAGGACACGCTGGAGAGACTATGTCTCCCGGCTGGCCTGGGAACGTCTTGGGATTCTCCCGGAGGAGCTGGACGAAGTGGCTAGGGAGAGGGAAGTCTGGGCTTCCCTGCTCAAGCTGCTGCCCCCGCGACCCGACCCCGGATAAGCGGTAGAGAATGGATGGATGGATGGATGGACTAACAAACACAAAGAAAAATTGATCTAAGGGAAAATGGATGTATTTCAAAAGGACCAAACGAGTTAGAACCCAAACCAAAAAACAAAGGACTGATAATGAGTGACAGCTGCAGGCTGGTCCTGAACAGGACATGATGATCTTCAGCCACAGGAAACAGAAACGAGCAGGAAAATGCCTCCCATCTCTCACACCCATACGAAGGAAAAGGTAACTTAAATACTGAATGTCCTTCTATGCATTTATGTTTGCTACAATATGTTAAAATAAAAATAATTTATTAGCATTGACGCTGAAAACAAGCTAGTTTAAATAATATTTTAGCTGTTTCAAGTCTGAGTCAAATCACTTCAATATTATTGTAATAAAAATGTTCAAACTTCAGAGAGCTATCAACAAAGCTCCAAGGGGAAATTTGATGCCTGACGTGGGGCATGAGAACAAACAAAAACAAACAAACAAACAAACAAACAAACAAACAAACAAACAAACCCTATAGTTCAAGACTTTCCCTTAAATGGGTTTATTAACCATCTAATTGATTATTACAACACAGGTGTGTTCACATCTCATATTATTGCACAGGGAATGGTTCCTGTCTATATAGTTCCTTCTGGTTTTGTGTATTTCTCCAAGTCCCGGTTGCCAAGTGACACAGCTTCACGTCTGAACCAGACACTGTGTTTGGTAGTGGTGGTTTCCACTAGACCAGTGGTTCTTAACCTTGTTGGAGGTACTGAACCCTGCCGGTTTCAAATGCTCACTCACCAAACCCTTCTTTAGTAAAAAAAAACTATATTTTTTTTCTAATTGAAGACATAAGTACATGTTTTACTGGTGTATTTAATGAATTGTGCATTAACGTCACCTTTTTCCAAGAACCAAACCAAGACAGTGCATGAACTCCCATGAAATGACCTACCTGTAAATCAGTGTGACTTCTGCTGTTGTTATAGAGACCAGTTCAGGTATGAGTGGCTTCACCTTGACAAGTGTTACTCTGATGTCATTTTACACCAAAGTCTGTTTCTTTATTTTCCATCAGCTTAAGGAAGTGTTCCTTTATTTTTCCAGTGCCAGACTAGAGTTGCTCAACTTGACATTCAAATCCTGCAGAATGCTGACTCCCATCACGTTCCGTTATACAGTACATGTAAATTCACGTTGCACATATTCGTCCCACCACTTTCTGTTTTTGCTCAACATAGTTACTATGAATTAAAATATTAAGAAAGTAATCAGATGACGTACCATCATGACAGGCAGAAATCCACTACTGAGTGCGCAAAATCCCCTGTAGCACAGGTAGGCTAATCAATGTAGCATCACATGATCACCTGCAGCCAGTGATGGCTAAGGGGGCGTGTCATCACCAATTGACACGATGTGTCAAACGTACACAGTGATTCGTGTATGTTTGGCAAAAACAGCCGACACACCATGTCAGGTGTTTTGTGTTGACCTCCGTCTCCGCCGAACCCCTGAGACCGACTCACCGAACCCCTCGGGTTCGATCCAACCCGGGTTAAGAACCACTGAGCTAGAGCCTATAGGAGTGCCCAGTTTGTGTCGCATGTGACCCGGTGTCACCTTTAAACATGGTGCCTGAAAATGAATGGATGGAGCCTGAATCCTGGTTGATAACACAGAAGAGGGAAGAATGATGCAAATCTCTTACAACATGTAACATTAGGGGGTTTCAGGGGGGCACGGTGGACCAGTGGGTAGAGCTGTCACCTCATTGCAAGAAGGTTCCAGGTTTGATTCCTGGATGGGTGGATGGATTCACCGGAGCTTTTAATCCTACTGACCAACAGAACTCTTCTATAATCATTCATGCTGTTCCCAGACGCTGAAGTAAACTCACCAGCATTAGTAAAATAGCCCCCCAAAGGTGTAAAGTGGGACCCTGGGAGGATCAGCTGATGACCACGTGTGCTGGTGTTGGTTGTGTTTTGTCATGCACTGCTGCATGTGTCAGTTGAATTACGGTGTGTGTGTTTTCGAGACAGAACCAGTGTGTGTCCCTGGTGGCCGGCCACAGTGCACGAGGCTGATTACACACATGGACACACTCACTTCCTCACTGCACACTGAGCCCATGGCAGGTACCTGCCCTCCTTCACACACACACCCTATGTTTACACGGCTTTCTTCATTTTTTTGTCCATCCTTACAAAGCAGATATTCACATCCACATTTATTTGCAAAGGGTAATCGCAGAATAAAGTAATGGGCTGTAGCATTTTCATTTAAATTAACATCTGTCTTTGCTACTCTCATACTGATGGAAATAAAAGTTCAGCTAGCTCCTAAAAGTTTTGTGCACAGGAAGTGAAGCGTTTTGTGTTTCTCATTTCTTTGGCAGAGACGGAGGACTTGGGGAGTTGGCGTGACAAGTGGCTGAGCCGACAATGAAAACAGTGCCAGCTGCAGAAACTCCATTGACAAAAAAATCTATGGTGTTCTTCCAGCAAAAATAAAACTTTCAGAGGGCAGATGGTTGAGAGGGAGAATTAAAGGCCAACGATGCCAGGGAGTACAGCAGGCCAGAGACACTTGATTTCATATTTGTCTGTTGCCAATTTTGTATACTGCTCTATCTTTGACCCTGAGCCAAATGACAACAATGGCTCCGGGTCAAACGGCTTCCAGTTGGCCGCCTGGTATTTAACCAGAAACCGCCAATTACTAGAACTGATGTTAGTCGAGGTTAACAGTGTTCTGACACTGTTAGTTTCATTTCTTCAACCCTTACCATGAAAACAAAGCATCTCAGAATAATCAATTTATACCTGTCATCTGCATATTTAAATTTATCTTCACACATAATTGCTGACAAGTCTGCATCCTAACAATACTGTCAAGTTACCTAATTTGGTCATGGAAATTTTGGAACCACCGAGGGGCAAAACCCAAGATATTATCAAAAATAAAAAAGCTGACCTTTCTACATTTAGCCTCAACTTTAAAAAGTCCTTTGTCCTGTTTTAATTTTGGTTTACTCACATCTTTATCCAGCAAAAGCAGATTCATATTTTCAGATAGAATTCCCCACTAAAGCCACTGTTTACACCTGTCCAGCTCCAAATACGAGACATATTGTATGCAATTAAACTGAGTCTGCAGAAATGTGTGGCTGCTTCAGAGGCTGATATTCCTGTCATGTATTGGAGGAGAACTTGACACAACTTGATGAACTGGACACAAGATTCATCTACAGGATTCTTCATGTTAGTCCCCACAAAACATGACCTCACATCAACTGGCTGAGAGCTGTGCCGGTAGCCATACAGCCTCATTTCAGGAAGTTATAAAAGATATACCATATACATAGTGGTCCTCCCTAACCCTACCAGCCCCTAGATTCTGGAAAACAAACGCTTCCTGTATCAATATAAAAATTAAAAAGTGTGAAATAAGAAATTTCAAGACAGCTCCCATCTTGACGTAACAACAGGAGTGATTGAAAGAGTGATTGATGTATCCGGAGCCCGTCTGCGACAACACCCCCCTCTACGCCTGATAAGGGCGTGGTCATCTCCAGGGGGACTTCGTTCAGGCTACGGTAGCAGTGTGTGGTAGCGACCTGGATCAGAGCTACACACTGAAAGTTCCTCACAAACTGTTGAAGTCAGCTCGCATTTGGCTAACTACAGTAGTTAGCTCTACTTTGGAAAGTGTAGCCTGCCTGTGTCCCTATCCCTGTGTCCTTAGTGTCACAGCGAACACACACACACACACACACACACACACACACACCCACCCTTATGACTAAAGTGCTATATTGATCTATTGTTGATCCCCCAGAGGGGAATTACTTTACATTAAAGTTATACTGCTCCAGAAAAAAACAGTAGCTAATGTCAGAATAAGGACAATTTCAGAATAAAGACCTTATAAGAAATTGTAAAAGAGCACAATGAAGAGAATAAAAATGTATACACAGGTATGTACAGTTTTTAGCGTCCTAGCTTTATACATGCTCCTCCTCAATGAGACGTAGGTTTCGCAGACTGACGTAATATAGGGACGGCGCCCAACAGCCAACAGTTCCGTATACTTCACTAATGCCAGAAAAAACCTCTGTTTCGTCTAACCTCTCCGGTACCATCCCTGTCAGTTCTGTGAAGTTTACCGGTCAGTCTCAGTTCAATCAGCTGATCTAGAGTTTACACAATGGAGTCACGAATCACGTTTGCTGACTGAAAAAGTAGCTGATTTAAACAGCTTTGGATATTCTGGAATTAATTTTTACCGTTCTCCATGCCACCCCCTTAATTTCCCGACCAACAGATTTCCTTTGAGTGTTCTACCCCCCTCAAAACAATTAAAAGATATTGCTGGTCTTTGAGATGATATGGGATCTGTAGATGTATGGGAATACAGTGCGCCCTTGTTCTTTGGACTTAATGCGTTCCAGGGACAAATGCTGACATCAACAAACAATAAACAACCTTTTTTTCAGTCATCTTCATTCATTCATCTTCCAAACCGCTTTATCCGCCACAGCAGGTCACGGGGAGCTGGAGCCTATCTCAGCTAGCATAGGGTGTGAGGCGGCGGAAACTCTGCGCGCAAACACGGGGAGAACATGCAAACTCAGCACAGAGCGGGACTCGAACCCGGAACCACCTTGCTGTGCGGCGATGGCGCTACCCACTGCGCCGCCATGCCACCACGTGATGATATGCAAAGATAAAAACATACAGAGGAAAACATAAAGACATCTGTACAATACATTTCAATAAGAATAATGGAGATTATTTTAATCTGACAAAAGAAACCACTGATATTGTATTTTTAGAAAGAAAATCCTTTTCAATAAGAAATATTTTTATTGAAAAACCCGATTAAAGTGACTGCACTGATGAAGTGTATTTTGAAATATAGCGATTTACAATCAGGGCATTCAACGTTGGATAAATACTGATCATTTCTATATAAAAGGGTGAAGAAGTCAATAAAATAATAATGAGAACTAGTGGAGCCCTGAGCTTGTTTCTCTGCAATGAGCCAGTCCCATCTAGGGGTAACGGGAGACTGAGAACCGGGAGAGTGTTCCGGTCGTCTGGTCTACTCCCTAGTTTGGTTTTGTTTGTGGTCACTGCAGATAATCCCGCTTCACAAAGACAGGAGGTTAGAAACTGAAGGAGGGCTTTCAATGCCTTTTGAGCGATCACAGGTTATTCTGCCTTGATTGTAATCCAGAACACTGGCACAGTTGTGGGCACTTAATTTTGGGGTAACGGCTGGTAACCTGTCAGAATGCATGTATTCGTCTGTGCGTAATTCAGCACGGAAGTCACCTTTCAAAATAAAACATCTTTAGACTGATAATTACAAAAAAGAACAATTCAAACAGTCTGTTCCGCCCGGTATGTAACTGCCCGTGGCCTGCTACCGGGTCGTGACCCGGTGGCTGGGGACCGCTACTCTGAGGCCTGTGCCAGATGATTAACTATCTTATAATGCTAGCAAAAGACACAAAAACATGGAGCAGCAGCTTTTATTGGAAAGCAAACTTCATATACCAGAGAAGGATTAGATCAAGAAACCTACAGCTGCTAAACTGAAAGAAATTACTTCCGTACGTTCCAAATTAGATTCTGTATTGACTAAGAATTCAAGGGAGAACGTACGATTTGCAAAACAAAGATTATTTGAACATGGGGACAAACCAAGGAGATAATCGGCCTTCTTGACATAAAAGAAGGGCATCTCTGACCATTTTGCCAGTTTCACATGGGACTGAGACTTGGTCTACTGATTGCAAATTTATTAATGATACATTCAGAGACTTTTAGAAAAAAACCCGATATCAATCAGAACAGACCACAGACGCTGAAACATTAATGGAGGCATTTTACTCCTAACTAGTGCTTCCAATTACGTCACAAGACCAGAGGGCTATTTTAAATGCTCAGATCTGTACCTGAACTAGGTGAAGCCATTAAACATCTCAAAACAGGGAAAGCATCAGCCAGTGATGGACTTGGTAGAGAATATTACAAAGAATTTCAAAATCTTTAATTAGAACCCAAGAGTAATGTGTTTAATTATTCCTTTGAGGGTGGCACTCTTCCATCATCACTAACAGAAGCCAATATTTCTCTAATTATTAAAAAAGGGAAGTGCTCTGACGACTGTGCCTCCTATAGGGAGGCACAGTCTACTAAATGTCTACTAAATGTAGATTTGAAAATGTAGATTTGAAAATTCTATCTCAAACATTAGCAAGACATTTAGAAGGCCTTCTTCTAATTATAGTGAAGGAAGAGTCATATCATAATATTAGAATATGACAAAATATTATCCAGCTATCCCTGCAGCAAGCTGGTGTTGTGGTCTCTCTGGATGTGGAAAAGGCCTTTGAGCACATGGAATGGAATTAGTTGTTTTATACACTTGAAAGATTTATCTTAGGTGTTTTGTTAAGTGGGTGAGTGTTCTATACACCCAACCAATGGCTGTGGTTATAACCAATGGCCTGAGGTCCACAAATTTTGCATGAGGGAATCCATAGGGAAATCAGACAGGGCTGCCCTCTGTCTCCAGTTTTGTTTGCAGTTGCAACTGAACTCCTGGCGGAGGCTGTCAGACGAGACTCTTGATAACAACTAAATTAATTTGCGGCGGCAGCCGGATAACCCTATTCCATCCCCATTCAAGTGGTCCCCTACAGGATTTACATACCTAGGTACAATATATATTACACCCCAATTCCATCAGATGTTTAACGCTATCTTTACCCGCTCTTTGACAGAATTAGACAGGATCATGGCCTGGCTGAATTTCATTTTTTGAAAATGAATGTTCTCCCCTGTCTGCTCTATCCAATACAAGTAATCTCCATTTTACTCAATCATAAGATAATTAAACAATTGAATGGTTGGTTTAGCTAATTTATATGGAGCAAACAAAAACCCCGCATCCGGATTTCCGTGTTGCAACTACCAAGTACTACTGATGGACTAGACTTCCCCAACATTAAAAGATACCAACTGAGTGCCCACTTAAGGCATATACAGTAGGTAACTGGGTTAAAAATGATGTATCATCAATTTGGCTTGATATTGAGAAGTCCCTTTCTCCATGGACTATGATGTTTGCAGATGACATTGTGATCTGCAGTGAGAGCAGGGAACAGGTGGAGGAGAAGCTAGAGAGGTGGAGGTTTGTCCTGGAAAGGAGAGGGATGAAGGTTAGCCGCAGTAAGACAGAGTACATGTGTGTGAATGAGAGGGACCCAAGTGGAAGAGTGAGGTTACAGGGAGAAGAGATCAAGAAGGTGGAGGATTTGAAGTACTTAGGGTCAACAGTCCAGAGCAATGGAGAGTGTGGAAAAGAGGTGAAGAAACGTGTCCAGGCAGGATGGAACGGGTGGAGAAAAGTGTCAGGTGTGATGTGTGATAGAAGAGTTTCAGCTAAAATGAAAGGAAAGGTGTCCAAAACTGTGGTGAGACCAGCGATGTTGTTTGGTCTAGAGACAGTGTCACTGAGGAAAAGACAGGAGACAGAGCTGGAGGTAGCAGAGATGAAGATGCTGAGGTTCTCTCTGGGAGTGACCAGGAAGGATAGGATCAGGAATGAGTACATCAGAGGGACAGCACATGTTAGAGGTTTTGGAGATAAAGTCAGAGAGGCCAGACTGAGATGGTTTGGACATGTCCAGAGGAGAGATAGTGAATATATTGGTAGAAGGATGCTGAGTTTTGAACTGCCAGGCAGGAGGCCTAGAGGAAGACCAAAGAGGAGGTTTATGGATGTAGTGAAAGAGGACATGAAGGTAGTTGGTGTGAGAGAAGAGGATGCAGAAGACAGGGTTAGATGGAGGCAATTGATTCACTGTGGAGACCCCTGAAGGGAAAAGCCCAAAGGAGAAGAAGATTGAGAGGTCCTTTTCTCGCCGTCCTCTTAAAAATGTACTCTTTATTCATAAACTGAAATCTATCAGAGAGCAGTGCAGTAATCCAGTTGAAATTAGCACTGTTAGCGCGTGGAGGACTGCTCAGCATATGGAGAGGAGATCAGCGCTAACATCTGTTGTCACATCTGATTTTCTTCCAGGAATCTTAGATACAGCTTTTAAAAGATGGATGACTGAGGGTATCTCATGTTTGAGGGAAATGTTCTTCTGTCTTTCAAACCAGGTTATGGAAAAATATGATTTACAGAAAACAGCTCTTTGTCGTTATTTTCAGATTAGAGACTTTATTATTAAAGACACGTCGCTGCTTACTGATATTCATGTTTTAACGATCGATAAAAAAAGTGTTTCCTTCTGATGAGCAAGCCTTCACTAGTGCCTTCTAGTGTCTGAGGGACTGCTCAGATGTTAGGGTTGGGTGTTGACAGAGGGAGCTCATTAACATATAAGGCCAGCCCATTCAAGCGAGGCGTCTCAAGCAAAAGTATATTTGATCTGCTGGGCTTGCACCAGGAGCTAGTGTGACTAAGCCACTGTGGCTCAGTGTAAAAGAATTAAGCCACAAAAAGCCACATTCTGTGTCCAAGACAGTGGTGCAGCGCGCAGACGACCAACACTCGTCGCGGCGTGCATGGGGGGGGGGGGATACCTCCCCCACAGGGGGGTCCTGGGGGCCTCCCCCGGGAAATTTTTTAGAAAATGGGTTTGTTTTCCTGCATTCTGGTGCATTCTGACGGCAAAATCTTCTGTTCAGTTTACCTACAAAAATACACTAAAGTCAACAGTTAAATATCTTTATTTCTATCCTACTTTATGCAGGTATAAATGTGATATTCAACAATTGAAAACTTGCATTCACTATGTGAAGATACAGTCATACACAATATTACTCAATGTTTAATTGTAAGTTTTACTTGGACTAGAAGACATGTTAACTTTGACCACCACCAACACCATTGGTATGTCATCGTTAATTTTATTTTTTTAATTCAATAACATGATTTTTCATTTCAATTTAAAAAGCCATGAAAAATACCAAGCGAGGTGAATCCACATTTACATGCATCACTGGTTATTCCTACCGGTCATAGGGATCAAAAGTCTAAAGACTGCAAAAAAGCATTGATAATATCTTTCATTTACCTTCTGATCGGTCTGTCACCACTCCTACCCCCTCTCAGCATTCACCATTTGTTTATTAATGAGGATTTAAACACAAACTCTACTATAAAACACTGGATTCTTTTGATCGATCATCCTCACCTTGTCGTACACCAAATCGCGGGTTAAAAAAGAATATTTTTGTTTGTCATTGGATGAGAGGAGGTCATGACCCGAGTGCATATTTAATGATCGAGAGCGTTCGGGTCACTTCGCTAGCGGTGAAGTGACCCGAACGCTCTCGCTAGCGGAAATAGCAATGCTAGCGCCGCTCACTAGCTGAAATAGCGAGCGAAAAGGTTGTAAGTTTTAGCCTTTTTCCGTAAAAATAAGAACGCCACTGTGGCTACACAGTCTAAAAACCTTGTAGCCAATCTGGAATTTGCTTCGCCTATGGCGAAGTGGCGAATGGCTAGCGCAAGCCCAGATCTGTATTATCAAAGATATTGATTACCACTGATCAGTTTGGGGGAAGACATTTCAAATACAGTCTAGTTGGATCTCTGGCAGCTGAATGACATGAATTAGAAAAAGCACAATATGGGACTTTAAAAGTGTTTGTTTCATATTAATGCAAGTTTGGTCATTTACACTGAGAGGTTGAAGTCAAGACCCACTATATCAGCTGTACACTTGTCAGTATCTTATTTATTTGCTCATTTTTCTAAGCCATGCCACATTTCCTGCAGGCTGGAAAACATGACAACATCTGGTCTCACCCCAGCAACAGACAGCCTGCTGAGGCAAAGTCAGTGTGACCTTTAGGCTCATTACAGACACGGGAACTCTTCTCAAATTACTCATATAATGTTGTCTGACAAATAGTGAAATATATAAAGTTAGATTTAATTTCATAGATGTTGAAACCGAATATAGCATTTGCAATGCTACATCATTAGAAATCCAAATCTACAGATTCTCTGAATGCACAGTTTTGTTGCTATTTACCTGATTCCATGAACATTAAAAAAACACAAGGGAAAATGATTAATATTGCAACAGCAAGGCAGTTTGTTTGCAAGTTTGCATGTTGTCCCCATGTCTGCGTGGGTTGTCTACGGGTTCTTCAGCTTCCTCCCACCTCCAGAAACATGATCTTCAGGTTAATTAGCCAGTCTCAAATTGTCCGTAGGTGTGAATGTGTGTGTGTGTGTGTGTGTGTTTGTCTACACTTATGTGTGGCATTGCGTCTGGAGTGTCCCCTGCCTCACGCCCCCAGCCAGCTGGGATAGGCTCCAGCATCCCTCGACCCGCGATGGTGGACGGAGAGGGTTAGGAAGATGAATAAACATGAAATATTTATCGTACCTTGGCTGATTACTAAGTTTAAATGAAGGCCAGGCTATGGGTTCAAAACTGGCTAATTCACATTTTCTGAACTTTGATATCAAATTAAATATACCTGCTTTATTGCAGTGGTGGATATTAGGTTACAACTGTTTGTGTGTGTCTGTGTGAGTGGAAGGACTACACTAACGATAGAATAAAGGAAGCACTGACTGCAGTTTTCTATTTGCTCTATATTTTTGAAGAAATCATCTTTATATTGCCTGCCAGCCAGCCAGCCACTACACATAGAGTGATCTATGCGATCCTAGCCACACATTAAATATTAAATTAACTAATTAAATTATATTTGACAATAAAGACAAGACACTTTTGAAACTTTGTCTTATTCTCTGCAGTGTCTCTTCTTTGTAAGCATTGACTTTATCTTCAGCCCTCTTCTCCAGTTTATTTATTTATTTTTTCTTTGTGCTCGGTCAAATTGCATCAGACCAATAAGGAGAATGGAGCAGCTACCAGTTTTCAATGTGCCCAACAAAAATACTATTAACTGGCAGATATTCAGTACTAACAGGTCTCCAGTGAGAATCACAAGCACGAACAACTGTGCCATACATTCCAGAAGTCATACTGTTGGGTTCAGCCAGTCTGTCCATTTCCACAGTCCATTTTCCTCAGTGCTGGCTGTCTTATCATCAGAATCAGTCTCTTATTGCTTCAGGGTGGAAGAGAGCCAGGAGTTTAAAAAAAGCAGACTTGAGTCAATGACCTGAGAAGGCTATGGATAAGGCAGGGGAGGGGAGGGGATATTGCTAACGGCAACAGACTGACAACATTGAGAAAGACTATCACTGTCAACAGCTGCACACTGACCACTGCCATCTGTCACGAAGGGAGAGCAGACAGGAGAAGGGGATAAAAGACAGGAAAGTACAGAAGAGGGGAGTTACTTTGACACTAGGAAGGGAAAAGACCAGAGGGTGAAGTTTAAGATCACACACAAGAAGGATGGCAGAGATGGAGGCACGTAACCAGAGTGGAATCCACTTTCCAGTGTGACCCAACCAGGTCAGTACCAAAAGCTAAACCTTGATCTGACAAAGAGATTGTGTAGAAATTGAGATTATTGCTTATTATGCTAGCTTAACTACATTGCAGAGCAGCTCCAAAAGAGATTTGAACACACTGAAATGAATTAGACATTCAGAACAGCTAGTGAGGCTAGACGACTGGAAGGTGTTGTGAAATTGCTATAGCCTTACGCGTGCTGGACAGGATTGCCACTTTGCAAGCGAACGGCATAATTCAGCACAATAAACTACAAAGTAGCTAGACTAAAGCGGAGCTAGATCGTTACCACACATTGCTACGGTAGCCTGAACACGACCACCCTTCTCCCTCCGCCCACACACAAACACACCTGACTGAAGAGGAGCTAACTAGTTAGCCAAATGCTAGCTGACTTCAACAGCTTGTGAGGAACTTTCAGTGTATAGCTCTGACCTACATTACCGCACAATGCTACCGTAGCCTGAACGAACTTCCCCTCAGGGATGACCATGCCCTTGGGCATGTCAACCAATCAATATCATCAATCACTTTGTCCAATCACACAGCACCATTTGTGATGTCACAAACGGCACTCTAACAAAATCTGACCGTTTTGATTTGTTCCGGTCCATGAATTCCTAAAACTCCAAATATCTATTGATGCCGGAAGCGTTTGTTTACCAGATTCTAGGAGTTGGTCGGGTCAGGGAGGACCACTATGTACATGTAGAGACCTGAAAAAGTCTGATTTTTATTATAGTAGTAGTTCGGTTGTCCAATCGGAGGTGAGGCGCAGCTTTTCGCTGCTGCATTTTGTGTCCTAAATGAATTCATTCATTTATTTATTGATTTCCATACCATCTGGATCAAACGCATATCACCTAGCAAACTCAGGAACCCTAGTTTGTACTTGTAGGGGAAGAAGGACAATGAGAGAACAAATTTAAAACTGAATGGAGGAGAGCAGGATAAAAGTGAAACAAAGGAGGACAGGAATGTGACATAGGAGAAAAAAGGTAGGATTGTGAAGAGGCATGAACAGCAGGAGTAGATGGAAAGAAAGAAAAGAAATAATGTCTTTTCGATTTAAATGAGAGTTAATGCAAAATTGTAAGAGCTCGGCATTTTGCACTTGTTTATTATTTCTTAATTCTTTGTCTATGATTGGCTCCACATGACAGAACATAACAGCAAATCAACAAGTGCCCAGGTAGACAAAGTATGCAAAGCGCTGTAATGTCCTCTAAGTGCAGAAAATCCACATTGTAGATGTAATGGGGTGGAACATGGAGGGGTCATAAATAAATGCTTCACTTCAGCAGAGCTGTTTACAACACAGCTGACAACAGCAGATTGGAAAGTCAGCACTTCAGGGCCACATGTTCCTGTTTTTGTGAGACAAAAAGTTTACAGAGACGTTTATCTAACAGAAGACACATTGCCAGCAGATGCATTCAGGATATATGGACCTCTGTCAAGAGAAATCTTCTTTATGACAGTGATGGTGACAGCTCAGGCTTTACAAACAGCTGTTTTAGAGTCTCATTGCAAGTGATGCACAGTGAACAGGCCTTTATCAGCCACTACAGTAAATCAGCATCAACACTTCTCAGCATCTCAAAGCCAAGTTCGACTTTAATGATTTGCTGTTCATAATCTATTTACATTCATATGAAGGCTCAAATCTGAGATTTGAGTCTCAGCCAAAAAAATAGCATTTTAAATGTACATTTACTTCCCCAATGAGACATGACATACCATACACCAAAACACACAAGACAGCTGGATGTCAGACTTAACTAGTGACACACACACACACACACACACACACACACACACACACACACACACACACACACACACACACACACACACACCCTCACTTTTCCCAAAGTACCAAACTTTTAACCTGAGAGTTCTTTAGTCTGAATTCTGATGCTTTAAACTTTAAACCCAACAGAGAACATTGTCCACATGGGACAACTGAGTCAGACATCATTTAGATTAAACTTAAATTGATTAAATGAGGTTTGGAATCTAAATGGCTGAGTTTAGACGTGACTGGAAACTAACACGACACTCTGACGCCCGAATGTCCTCTAAGTTTTTGGGTCTTGGCTCATATTTAGGACTCAATATTTTTTGTTGGTTGATTAAAATGATCTTTCATGAATTTGGGATTTGACTTGAAAGACACTGATAGTCTTTGTATTTCAAAATGATTCTAAAATAATCAAACCTTTGACAGATTTAAGCTTTAACTTAGGAGTTAGTCTAGCTAGCAGCTCCTGGAGACAAGGCTGTAGATGTTAGGGCTGGATTCCCTGATTAAATATGATGTAAGAAAAAAAACAGATGAGAGCAGAAGAGTGTTTAGAGAAACGCAGGGCCGTTCTGGTGGTACATAACACACGGCATAACAACACCAACATGAAGAACATACAGGAGGCAGCGGTGCAGCCGATCCCGTGACTGGATAAGTGTGCATTCAGTGGGAGGATAGTAATAACCCTGATTAGTTCTGGTGTTCATGGCTGCTTCCAGAGCTTCCAGGGGAGAGTTGAAAAGAGATGGAAATCAGGGCTCAGCCATGGATGATTATCTATCCACTCCAGATCAAAGATTCCCTTCAGTCTCATTACAAAGGATAAAGAAAAGATCATTTTCATCCTGCACTATGAAAAAACCTGTGTCTGCTTTATTGAGATGTACGAGCAGCAGGGGTGTGTGTGAACACAAACAGCATGCATGAGTGATGCCAAATATACAAACTGAACGACTGTGATGATTTATGAAAATAAACTTTCTATGTAAAGTGTGTATTGTGATATTCTGTATAATGCTATTTAAAGGATTCATTAAAAGTGCTAAGAGTGTTTTAAAACTGTAAGAAATCTGAGCTTATATATTAATAATACTCATTTAACATTTATTCAGCCAACAGTAGGTCACAACACTGTGTGGACGCTTTGGAGAGCCCAGAGAACCATCTGTGAGTTCTTGAGGTGTCTCTGTACAGTCACTTCTGTGGCATCTCTTCAACTCAACTCACAGAATGTTGAAGTAAAAGAGCTGACTTGGTTGTGAGGAGAAATCGGGCTTTAGTTGAGGTTTTCATCGATACTTAAAAACAATATTTATTGAAGGCTTTGAATGTATCTTAATCATCCATATTCTAAACTAGAAATAATAATATTAGTTCTACATATTTTTTTAGTATTTTTTATACATTTTTATACTTTTACATTTTTTAAAAATATTTAAAAAAATGTTTTTACATTTTTATTTTTTATACACATTTATATTTTTACATTTCTATACATTTTTTGCGTATTATAGTCAAAAAATGAACTAGGGCATATGTTTGTTCAATAAACTAGAACCATGTTCATCTTAAAAGAATTAAGGATGTTTATGTTCATTCATGTCTATTAAACATAGATTTAAAAAAAAAACTGGATTGGCTTCACCCAATGAGATTGAGGTTCCTCAACGCAGTAATGATTCTACTGCACATGTGCAGTAATACTCCTCCCACCGCGTGTATTTTTTGACATAATGCAGCCATTATCTCCGTTTCATAAGTAATCAAATTTGACATTATAGTAATCAAATATTTATTTAATTCATTTATCTAAACAGGGTCAGTGTTAAATTCTGATTATTTGACATGTATGAGACAATTCTCAGACCGATAGTTTCCTCCCAAACAAGTGTTTTCTCACTCTTGTCTCAAAGTTAACAGCTGCTGAACTCACACACTGACATTCTTTTAGTAATGACTTGTTAATTCTCTTGAAAGCACAATGTTCATGTTCTGACCCGTCCATTGCCTGAAACTCATTTGAACTGACATGAGCGGCTCCATGACAGTGTGTGTGTGCGAGCGCGCAAGAGGAAATAGGGAAACCTTAGTAAATTGTGTTTTGGCCACTTGGTTTGTCACACTTATGTACCACAATCATTTATTTCTTTATGATATAAATAATATTACAGCACTCACACATTTTGCTTTAGTAGCCGTGGTGTGTTGTTGCACCGACAAAATGGTCAGCATGTATTTTGATATTCTGGGTGGGGGAAGTGTGTGCTTTTATTTTGGGGAGCAAGAAGCAGCGCTTCCGCTTAGGATCGTCTCGTTCAGGAACTCGTTACCGAGTCTTCTTATTTATTAAAATGGTGTCCTTTGCATTACATGGAGGAACGGACCCCCAACCATCATGGTTGGTGGATTAACCGGATCAGGTTTTGTTTTGTGTGTTATCTTGTTTTTGGTGAGACGCGTAGAAATCCTGAAGAAGTTCTGCACAGAATTAAAGACTTAAAGTCTCTGCTGGAACTAGAAGATGACCTGATTACTGAAATCAAATAACAATATAACATAACTAACAAGAAAAACAAGACTTTAAAGAGCTCATACAATGATGTCCATTAAAAAAAACTAAAATTAAAAAACAATATACAAAAGTCCCCATATGTTGGGTCTTTGTATTGAGAATTCCTACTCATCTTTTGCTAATGCTTTTCTTTCTTCATCTTCCAGTGATCTTTAGAGATTTTTTTTGCTCATGTTGGAACATACCTGCGGAGTAACGAGACGGTTAGTTGTGTGTTTTTTGGTTGTCATTTCAAACGCTTACAGTAGTTTTTACACACACAGGAAGAGGAAGCATCATTCACACACACTCAGGGGTTTTAAAGCCAGTGTAGTTAAATTTGTGGAGTCAGTTCACAAATCTGTTCTGCAGGTGAGTCATGTGATGAAGTTGAAAATAAATCACTGACAGAAGATGATAGTGCTGTTGAAAACCTGTCAGAAATAACTGAGCAGAAAATAGCATGAATATTGCTGAAATTGGAACAGATTCTTCATATTCCAGCAAGAAGAGTTGATGAGTTATTGGAAGAGTTACATTATTTTTGAGCTCAGCTTGTCTACCTGCCGCCAAGCATAGTGACTGAAATGTTCAAAAGCCATAACCTCCGTATTGGTCTGGTCCTTTCCAGATGGTGAACCTTATAAAAAAATGTTGGGGAATTGGGACTCTCCATAATTTATATTGATGAGTTCAAGATTTGTAATCACCTTGGGACGTCACGCAGAAAACACAAGCTTTGTGGTCTTTACTGGGTCTTTGTGGTCTTTACTGGGTCTTTACTGGGTCTTTGTGGTCTTTACTGGGTCTTTGTGGTCTTTACTGGGTCTTTGTGGTCTTTACTGGGTCTTTACTGGGTCTTTGTGGTCTTTACTGGGTCTTTACTGGGTCTTTGTGGTGTTTACTGGGTCTTTACTGGGTCGCATTCTGCTCTGTCAGCCATTTATTTGCTTTGTAAAAGTGAAGTTGTGAGGACATTTGGGTTTGAACAAGTGTTGGATCCACTTTTTAAAGATCTGATCATTTTGGAGGAACGTGGTGTGTTTCACCCCAGAAAAACTGAACAATTTGATCCAAAATTTTCAATACAGATGAGGAGATAAATCCAACAGGCGCCATGCAATACCCCAGACTGTCTCAGCAAAAAACATCGGTGGAAATGCCCTTGAGAATTGATCATTTCTTCCATTATTGCCTCTGATTATTGGTTCTTGTTCCTGAGGATGAACCTGCATGGCATGTTCTTTTGGATCTCAAAGACATACTGTAATTGAGCTTGTTGTAGCCCACACTGATGTCCACTCTGATGAGTCAGTTTCATATCTGGAGTTGAGAATCAGTGATCATCGCCAGAGATACCAAGCACTTTTCCCAGAATGCCATCTTCTCCCCAAACATCATCATTTGGAACACTACACTGTTCTGATACAACCTCTAAGATTGAGAGATTCCTCACCACACCAACCGTTTTAAAAACATTCCTCTCACACTGACCAAAACGCATCAGATCACGATTGCTTCTAACCTGCACTTTTCTGACATTAGGACACCTTTGGTAGTAACGCACGTGTCAAAAATACCAGTTGACGTTGTACAAAGTGATGTTGCAAATACTATTAAGCAGAGACTGATGTCCATATCACAAACTGTGTCACACACTGGTATCAAATACACACTGTCAATCATTTGGTCCGCCTGAGTTTGCTGAAATTACACAGATTTGTATTTTGCAAGGCAAGACATTTTACTGTGAAAGGGTCGTCTGTTGGTACAGAGAACATTTCAGAGCTTTGAACTTGATGTGTCTCATGTGAGAAAGGTGGTTCTGGTAGAACATGGAGAACTGTGTGATGACTACCTGTTAGTCCATTCAGAGGGAGGCTGCGGTAGGTTACTCTGAAGACACATTAACTTACAAGGACAACGGGAGTTATTACATGAAATCACATGGTACAATAAGTAATAAGGTCACAGTTGGACTACAATTAATTACTTTGATGATTAATGACTGATTATTATTCACATACTTAAAATATGTAAGACACTTCTGCGATATTATTCCATCTGTCCTTGTTCAGTCAAAATTCCCTGGAACCATAAGTGAAATATTCACATTTTTGTTCAAAGCAATAGTTCAAAAGATACTTGTTGAAATGTTAAGACAGCAAACGATCACATCTGCTGATCTGCTTGCAGCATGTGAGGCTCGTGAACTAGTCAACCAATGTTTTTTGGTTTTATTGATTTAGGTCTACACATTGACTGAGCCAATAAGACTGAGAATCGTCCTCGGTGAAGATGACGCCAGGAAGCTGATTCTGCCAGCTGGGAAGCCAGACTCCACAGAGGAATTGTGCTGATGCGCTTGTCAAAAAGCATCCTTGTTTGAGAGAGCAAGGATCCTTCAATGGCTGTTATGGGTGGAAGATTAGCCTTAAATATAAAATGGCAAACTTCCGGAGCAAACTGAGAGGTATGGGATGTGCTGAGGCTGCAATACATTCTCTGAAGATGAAGGCCTATGACAGATCTCAAGCAGCACTGGATGTGAAAAAGCCCCAAAAAGCAGAAGTTAATTACTGTCCAGAGAACCCCCAAGGAGAAACTGTTGACAGACCAGAAAAGGACAGAGTTCCTTTACTTTCAGAGATTAAAAAGAGAAAGAATGAGCAACAACGGACAAGACTTTATCGTACAGAAGACAAGATATACTTCAAGAGCAGCACCTTGTTGCAGTCTTCAGCCAACTCTGTTCATAAAGACAAAGGTACTTGTGACAGCCAGTATTTCATTGTTCATACTTCCGATGTTGTGTTAGTTATCTATGTATTTGTTGTTTCTTTTTTGGGTATGATGCACTTGAGACAGATCTGTCCAAATGATATGAAACTACCTCCAGAAAGTGGTTTAAAATCGGATTCCATATGGTGTGTGACTGTTCAGTCTAGAAAAGACTCATCCACTTCTAATTTGGATTAAGGCTCAGGCTGCATTAAGATTTAATCAGCAGACAAAATCTGATTTTTATCCCATCCAAATTGAAAGCAGAGCTCGTTTGCAGTCTGAACTGTCACAGATTGAAACCACTTTCTGGAGGTAGTTTCATATCGGATTTGGACAGATGCGTGTCAGTCTGAACAGCTCCAAACACGCTGATCAGTTTTGACTTTCCATGATGTCGCTCTACAAGATGCAAGAGCCAATGTGTGTTACGGAGCATGGACAACACCTCCGCGCCAATGTTGCTGTTACGGCAACCTGTCAGATCAGCCAATGATGTGGTGCAGTCTGAATAGGCCAAGATCCCATCTGGACACTAGATAAGAAAAAAAGAGGTTGCGCATCAACTATGTGTTTTTACTATGGAGTGCTAGACCAAATGATTATCAAAAATCGGGATAAATTCCCAAAAGGTAGCACATCTAAAAAGTTAATAAAGGGAGGACAAAGTACTCACATTTCCACTTCTTTTATTTTGGCACACACCAAAAAATGAACGCGTAAGCTACCTTTTGGGAATTTATCCCATCTGGACACTTGCTAAAAACAGTGTGAACAGTCAGCCCTAAAAATCAGATATGGAAGGGAATCTGATTGGAATCCGATTTGTCTGCAGTCTGAACACAGTCTAAGTACATGTTGATCAACTGGACAAAGCACATATTTACTTCTCCGGTCTATTAATTTAAAAAATGAAGGGTTAAAAAAGCCAGTTGTGTAACCATAGACGAGTCCATCTAATGAGATATAAAATGCAGTTTTCTTTTTAGTTTTGGGTCAGATGTTAAACCGTTCCCTGTATGGTGTGATCTTTTAAAATCTGAAGATTACTGATCTAGCTGGTCAGTCTGGAGCTCTTTTATAGTGACAGTTGTCTCTCTAATAACTTCCTATGAGCCTGGAGATGACCCAGAAGACATCGGCGTCCTGATCGAAGGTGTTCTGGTCCTCTGTGAGTTGGGGGGCATCGGGGCAGCTTGTGCTCTGTTGTTGGGGCTAACACACTGTTTGAACCTGAGTTGCCCTCCAGAACTTAAATGCACCTTTAACGTCTTGCAGAAGATTCTGCTGAATCTGGACGGGCAGAGATTGTCTGCCAAGGAACAATTTCTGAAAAATAAGCTTCATGATTCACAGGAATAACAAAAATCTGTGGCCAAATCTGTGTAAAACAGATTTTTTTCTTATACACTTCTTCAAGTGTAAAGTTGTAAAATGTTCAGTTGGTTTGTCACTATATGCCAAATTCTATAAGGGGGATGAATGTTAATTATGTATTTTTTTTTTGTGACTTGATGTTTTTGATCTGTTTGCAGACTTGTTGACTATTGTTGTGAAAATTAAAAATATATATATAAAAAAAGTAATGCATAGTTATATTGGTATGAAAGATAAAACCTTAATTCATTCAACAAGATCAAAACAATTAATTAGATGAAACCCAAATTAGTTCAGAAAACAAGGTTGAATTTTGGTCATTTAAAGTGATTCACCATTATAGACCAAATGTAATTGAACTGGACTGGAAAAACCAAATGCAAAGATTTTAATTCAATGAAAAGAAAACTAGTTGACTGAACATATTCACATGATGTAGCACCAACAAATATATGTTGTGTTTAAACAACTCAGTCAAGATTAAGACCCACTTTAAATACAAATATACTGAGAGAGTTGTGAACCTGTCTAATTCACATATTACAGCAGATTTAAGATATCCATTCATTTAATTCAAGTTTCTTGCTGCCAAACTGCTCATTTGAGTGCTGAGTACAGAACAAAGGAATCATTTCCCTTTATGCATACAGTATAACTGCCAATCAGAAGAACAAAATAAAGCATCAGATTATTGTCTAGGAAGTAAAATGTTGAATTTTTCATCCGTGTTAATTTATTTGTTTGACGGGTAGGGTACTGTTGGCAGGATTACTCCAAACAGAGGATAGGACAGGCTCCAGCAGACCAGCGACCAGCAAGGCAGATAAACGGCTGAAAATGAGACGATTGTGATCATCTCTTGTACAAGAAGACGAATGGATGGTCAGGAAAAAAAACTTCAATTTTCTTACAGATCTTGATAAAGATCCAGATCTGGGAGTTAAGACTAGGAGAGGACTGTTTTAGTGCCTCTTGAAGTGAGACAGAATTGTTGACTGCAGTGTGGAATAAGTGACGGCAGTAAAATTTCATTTGAGAAAGTTCATCTCACATTAGCAAGAAATCTGTATCAAGTTTATTTCACACCATTGTTTCACATTGGGCCCTCCTCCCCCAGGCCTGAAAGCCTCCTCTTCCTGCTGTCCTAAAGCTCCCATGTTAACAATACAAACACCAACACCTCCTGCTTCTCTGGGTTCCCAGGCAGTCAGCCGGCTCCTGAGGCAATCTGAGATAACAAGGTAACGCCTACTGGGCTACATTTAGCAGCTGACTTCCTGTTGCAGGAGAAAAGGCCCATGATGCAACATTTTATCGTGTTTTTTATTCATCGTGAAAACAAGAAACACCTCTCCGAATTGATTTTGTTTGTGAAATCCTTTAGTTTCCATCAACTATTATGGGCTGTCCTGATTCATGACTAGTTCTCATGGTTTTCCTGTGGTTGCTGGTCTGGATGTGTAATTACAGGGTACCAGAAGAGCAGGCAGAGGTGTGAAGGTGTTTCCTCTGCTTCTCACCACGAGGTAACGTGTATAAAAATAGCAGGAGAGAATCCAACTAATTGCAGACATTGACTCTCAGCAGTGAAGCTCAAATCCTGACTACAGTGTGACTGCTACTACATCAGGGGGCCACCAGCGGGTTAAAAAAGAACTCACATCCATCTATCAAATGTGAAACATGACACAAAGTTGGGTTTCTGATAAGAGACCAAAACTAGATCATTGGATTCTCTGGACGGTGGATCTTGTATTAATCTGGATCAACACCAGATTAAACAGACTCTTTAGATGTGTTCATCCTTTACAGCGATGCACACAGCTGGTTAGATGCCAAACGGAACCCCGCTGCTGCTGGGTTCAACACACCCTTCCTCTACTCGTGTAACACTGGCACTGGAAAACACCCCCAAAGATGAACGGTACCGTCTGCTCAGTTTGAACAAAACGATGTAGTGGAGCGCGAATGCGCGAGGGATTACTGTATCCTCAGAAAATGTAAAACAAAGGAAATTATATAACTATATGTATAAAATGGAATATAATATAATATATATGTACTGTCTTCCCAGCCATGACCCAAGTTTCATTGAAGTTTTGCATAATCCTGCTAACAAACCAACAATCAAGGAAAACATAACATCCTGAAGAGTTTATGACTTTACTATGTAATGACAGAAACAAAAGAACATTCTTCAATTTTGAAAATAATTGAAATGCCCCAGTTTTACGACTAAGCTGTATGTCAAGGACAGGGTTCAAGACAAGAGAATACCTGAATGTCTTTTAAACAGTTAAACTCTCAGTTGTAACGGACATAAAAAACTCTTTTGGCCCTAAACTGTTGATGCCCAGAGACGGAAAAGCAACGCTCCATAGAAAGATGGAGACAACCTCAGACAACCATACCTACTGGTATGGTTGTCCATACCATAACTGTTTAAGTAAAATTATATGTAGATTTTATCCTAAAGCCTGGTAGTCGTAAAAACAGTTTTATAAATGAAGAAAGATGTAATAAAGTTTTTTTTTCCACTTTTGCTTTTTACTCAATAATTTATTCTTTTCCTTTAATTCATATATTCTCCTGTGGACACTGCACCAAGCTGACAGAACCTTCACACACATTTCAGTAATATCTGTAGTAATATCTGTAGTAATATATGTAGTAATATCTGTAGTAATATCTGTAGTAATATCTGTAGTAATATCTGTAATAAAATCTGTCTTTTTTTCTTCATTTACTTTTGATTGTGTTTTATTCATTGTCACTTGCTTTTTCTCCAACTTCTATATCTTTTTCGGAGTCACGGTGATAATCAATCAATCAACTTTTATTTTTATAGCTTTTAATCCCACCAGCAGACGTTCCAAAGCGCTTTAACAGACAGACAAACCCAACAGGACTCTTCTTGTTGCTCTGGAGGCTCTGACTAACTCCTCTCTCACTGCAGCGGTAAAACCTGCAGACGTCGTGTCGCCGTTTGGGCGATTTTAAAAAGCCCGAATCACACAGGTGAGTCTCGTGACCAGAAACGAGATCAAAAAATACTGGCAATTTCTGGGTTCGGAATTTAAGTGCAGAAATCGAAATATTGTGAATATTTTTGCTGAATGTAAGTGAATTTAAAGCTTGCGTCCCACGGACAGACGCTCCAGCAACCCCCGTGACCCACAAAAGTGGGGAAAAAAGCAGTTTGTAAAGCTGAATGTTTCCATTCATTCATTTTCCAAACGTGCTATGTTTTCATTTAACATGATGTCATCAGAAGTACACGGGGTTCTTGCAATGTACCTCGGAATAAACATTGACAGAAACAGCCCGTGCTGTTCTGACAAGCCTGGAGGCTTTTTTTTGGCATCATCTGTACAATTTCTCAGTACAGGCAGGAGTCTGTGAAAGTTTAACCCTATTTCAGCAAGACCTATGCTGAAGGAGGGCTGATAATAAAAGTTTATGAATAAAAATTGATTGAACTTGATTGATAAAGTTGCATGCAGTTTATCTGTCTGTCCATCTTCTTGTAGTTGTGATAATTGCAGGTGTCCCATCTAAAACCTGAACCAAACCCAGAACTTTCTAGTTACAAAGCAACAGCACTACCCCCTGCGCCGCCAATACGAATTTTATTTTGGAAAAAAATAAAATCATGTCTTTTTGATTTGGGGAAATACACTCATTAGTTTGCATAATCCTCATTACAATCAAGAAAACCAACCAACAAACAAACAAGAAAACGTCTTGAGCGGAGATAATTTAACCAAGTCAGTCAAGGATGGTCTGGTTCATTGTTTGTTTTAGTCTGTTCTCTACTTAGCGACTTCATTTTAGTTGGTCAACTAAAAGATCTTTAAACAGAGAAGCACATCATGGCTTCCTAACCACAGGCTTAATTACTACTCATTTAAATATTTAAATCTGTGGTAATTGTACTACAGTCATGTTGTCTCTTACTCTGAGGTCTCTAATTGCGTAACCATTTCAGCTATTATGAGAAATTTTAAATGTGGTCATCATCCCAATCAGGCAGAGTTCAGCTTCTGTAGATCAATGGCTTCATTTTTCTTTTTTGTAGGCTGGTGTGAAAGCTTTTTTCTTTGGATTTCAACAGTGTTGTTACTACATAATTTTACACATTTGTGAGTTCAGGAAAATGAGCATACAATGGTGGCTTTGGCTAGCGAGCATCTGCCCACTAATCCCAAGGGAAGAGGTTCGATCCCCGGCCCCGGAAGTCTACTTGTTGAATTGTGCCGAAGGAAGATTGTAAAGCCCATCATCTCCCAGTGGCTCCACTGGTGTGTCATTTATTGTCAGTGGTTCTTGCTCCAAATGAACAGGTGGTGCTGTCCTGACTAGCCTCTGATGAAACAGCTGACCGTGTGTGTGCTTGTGGTCTGACGCTGTGAACTATGAGACTGTCAATCCTTTCTGCTCTCACAAGACTGCTCTTCATTTATTTGAGAAAGAGAAACGAAATACATTTTGTAAATTTCAGTGTGGAGGCTCCATCTTTTCTTGGGTGTCCACAAGTGCAAACAATATGTGGCAGTCAGTACAGCCCATATCTCCACCATGGTCCAACGGTTCCATTTAATTCAACCAAGTCTCAAAGCCCTGTACCCATAATTTAAAGTCCATGGATTTGTAACATAAAATACACTGAAAAAATTTTCCTGCATCTGCCACTTGTGCCCAGTCCCAGTCCCTCCACTAGTCCCTGGCCCTCCATTATGTGTGCCTCTGTGTAGAACAGTGTGTCCCTTTACTCAAAAACAGTTAGAGGTGGTGGTAATCTTGCCCTTCAAATTAGAAATATACACAAAAAAAAATATCATTGTGCTACTCACTAATTTCAAGCTGTTTAGACGATTAATATTTTCCTCACCTACAGTTTTCATTACTTTTGCTTGTTACCGAGTCCAGCAAATTAGGTGCTATTTGTCAGTAGTTGATAATGACAAGTCTTGTCTAGGACCATAATACCGTCATGTTTTCTAGGGAATCTGATCCTCTTTCCAGCAGGAAGGAACTGATGCCAAACTGTGATGGGAGTGACCAGAGAGTTGTGTTTCTATAGATGACTGTAACTTACCTCCTAATGACATGATGAGCAGAACACCATTTCAACCCCTACCACTTGTAATGTTAGTTTTGAGCGGTGAGTCTCTTGTGAGACACACTCAAACGAGGGGTTTGGGTTGACCATGGGTGTAAACCCAGATCTGTGCTGATAATGACATAATAAGAACCATCTTCACGTTCATTTTCATAGGAATCCTGTAGCTTTTTCCTGATCCTACTGATGATCCAAGAACTACATTGACGTGGGGAAAAAAAAAAAATCTATTTGGTGGAGGAAACAGACGGAGGCTGAATCAAACATTTTTACATTAGATCTGCTCTTTTTACAATTTCTCAAACTCTTCCTGTTTATACACAAAGTACTGCAACTACGGCTGAAATTGATTACCAGTAGTATAACCATTATGATAAACCTGCATAGCAGTAGTACTTGTACTGAATGCTGTGGTACCTTGGTAAAATAAGTACTCCAGTCAGTTATAGTAAAGGGTGTAGTGGTAGTGGTAATGATAGTAATATTTGTAGTAAAATTTGTTATAATAAAAAACTGGTAGTCACGGAAACTCAAACAATGGTGATAAAAAACGTGACACAAGGCAAACCCAGCCTATTGGAGGATGCGGTCCTGGATTGTGGACCCAGGTAGTAGCAGCAGGAACATGCAGACAAGAGGAGACTCTGATTCTTCTGACAAAAGGGGCACTACAACGGTTCTTTGCTGCCGTCTACTGATTAATATTAATGATCCAGTTGACAGGTAATTTTTTTTACTTAATCCAACACGCTGTCATTGTTACACACTTTTGCGTGTAACAGTGCTGCTCCAACTCTGAACAGCTTTACCCGTCAAAGGAATGTCAGTGTTACGTCGGTGACTTAAAGTGTTTGGAGGGAGAATTAGAGTTTTGATACTACAGAGAGTATTCCCATGCGTACTGTTGTGTCTGGTCTTATTGGCATCAGATGGTAATATTTAAAGCAGTCACAACCAGGCAATGATTCAGAATGGAGCATGAAGGCTGAGCTGCGGATGCAGCTATTCAGGTTGTGTGTGGCTGTTACATGGTTGTCACACTAAGTTCCTGTCTCACTGTGCACATTGGCCAAGCCTCATTAAGCACCCTTCCCAAGCCCCTTGTTTAGTCTCTAATTAGGAGAGCCAATGCTGTTGCTGGATCTGGTCGACCTCCAAGCAGCTCCAGCAAAGACGTGGAGCCCACAGCGCTGTCAAGAAGCCATCAGGAGGTTACAGGATATGGGTCTGTTTCACTCTGACAGTGTGTGTGTGTGTGTGTGTGTGTGTGTGTGTGTGTGTGTGTGTGTGTGTGTGAGTGTGTGTGAGACTAGCCTGTGTGTGCTACCTGATGCTGTATATTTAGTCCACAGTGTGGTGGGTGTCACACACAGTAATCCCTGGACCTCAGAGGTGGGGGTACAACACTGTCTGTTGTTGATGTCACCCAACCCCACTGCCCTTCGCTGCCTCGCTTTAATCTGACCCCCCCCCCAGCTGCTGACTGTCCCTCATCGTCCGTCCATCCCTTCATCTCCCCGCCCCATGGCTCCTCCCTTTGCCTCTTCCTCCTCTCTCTAAGGCAGTGGTCCTTAACCCGGGTTGGATCGAACCCTAGGGGTTCAGTGAGTCGGTCTCAGGGGTTCAGCGGAGACGGGGGTCAAGACAAAACGTTTTTGCAGAACATACACAAATCACTGTGTACGTTTGACACATCGTGTCAATTGGTGATGACACGCCCCCCTTAGCCATCACTGGCTGCAGGTGATCACGTGACGCTACATCGATTAGCCTACCTGTGCTACAGGGGGTTTTGCGATCAGAGAATCAGGAGATAGAAAGAAGGCAGGGGGAGTTTCCCAGGCAGTGGGAGGATGGAAGATAGCAAAACAAAGGGGACATCTAGGTTAAAAAAAACCACAACATGCATGAATGCCTCTGAAAAGCCTTGTGTTGTTCCTGCGTGTCTCATGCGTGTGACTCTGAGCCGGTCATGCCTGTAAGGGCGACTACTGCTGATTCTATTTCTGTTACCTACTCCGGTTCTGCAGGATAAAACAGTTGACTGCTAATATCCCTACCTGGAGGGTGATGTGTGTGTGTGTGTGTGTGTGTGTGTGTGTGTGTGTGTGTGTGTGTGTGTGTGTGTGTGTGTGTGTGTGTGTGTGTGTGTTCTGGGGTTCTATCCTGAATGTGACACCACACCAGACAAGTTGTTCACATTTTGACCCCAACTGGATTGTAATAGTAAAAATATATTTTTCCAACAAGACGCCATAAATCCATAGATACCTGTGGTGAGGTCACAGGTGGCTCCCAGTGCTCCTGTTTTCAGGTGTTTAATGTCATTACAAAATAATCATATTGGTCCAAGAACATGGAGGATTTGTACCTCTTGGACATACGTTGTGCCACATTTATTTGGTTTATGAGTACAGCCCTCGTGTATTCACGCATCAACACCTGCAAGTTCACCTCGTCAGAGTTTTAGTAGGCAGTCACGTGATACCGTACACGCATTCTATTGGCTGACGGCATCAGGAAGTGCTACGTTCCGTGAGTCTCTGACTTCCGTGAGACACAAAAGTGTTTTAAACAGTCTATCAGAGTGTTTTAAAGGTAATACAGGTAGAAGGTGGTTTAATATCAGTATGGGGGGGTTCAGAAACGTTTAAATTACCCTAAATAATAAGATAAACAGTTTGTTGTTCTATCACGGTATTCGTTATTCGCGGTGACAGTGAGTAACGAGGGATCACTGTACTTGTACTTTTCATTTTTAAATATCAATCACATGTTTTGAGGACAGATCAATACTGAGATGATCAGATTTTGAGGAAGATCAGGAAGCTGACAGAACATTCTTCTTTTGTTCAATCAGTGTTGGAGCCCATACCAGCTGACTGTGGCCAAGCGTTGGGTCACACCTTGGACAGGTGAGTGATTCACCACAGGGCTGACAAACACAAGTGTTCCGCCTGTTTCAGGTCCCTTTTCTTCCAGCGTGCCTTTGAAACACTGACGCCATTCCCTCTGGTATCAGCCTTTACACGCGTTACTATTGGTCCTTCCTGACATTTCTGGTTAGCTTTTCTTTTCCCTGTCATGCGTGTCAACCCTTAAGGAACGTGTGAAATCACAGACTTCCTGCATTTTCCCACAGAATTTCAATAGTTCTTTGTGGAAAACACAAAAACTAAAAAAATAAAAACACCTGGGTAACAAACCAACACAGACATGGAGAATACAGTCTGCCTGTTCTCCCCATGTGTGTGTGTGGGGGGGGGTCGCTTCTCCGGCTTCCTCCCACCACTGAAAACATGCATTCAGGTTCGTTGGCCATTCCAAATTGACCGTAGGTGTGAGTGTGTCTCTGTGTGGCTCTGCGGTGCGTTGGCGTCACGCCCGGAGTGTCCCCCCCTCACACCCTAAACCCGCTGGGACAGGCCCCAGCTCCCCGCGACAGCGGATGTAGCGGTTAATGAAATGGATGATGGGTCCAGTCAGATTATATATTCTAATCCCTTCATTCACGGTAGGAAGCTGCTGCACAGCGATCAGTGCAGCACTGATGGAACAGAGCCTCTAGTCCACGGGGCACTAGTGTTTGTGCAGCGCCCCCCCGTTGGGTGGTGACTTGGAAAAGTCTGAACATCTTGTTTCAAATTTGATTTCTTCTCATGCGTCATGATTGTATCAATCAATCAATCAATCAATCAAACTGTTGAGAAGTCAGTTGTCCCCCTGTCACACCTCCAGAGACAGGAAATCTTTTAGTCTCATTCCTTCTTGTGTGTTGTGTGTTCAGCCCCCACACACTGAGCCTCTGCGGTCCATTGAGATGACAGGTTGCTGCACCGGGGGGGGGGGGTGGATGTCGCTTCCAGTCAGACTTCCGGCCGGTAGAGAGGGGTTCCAAACGGACTGGATGCGCCACAGCTCGGCTCCATCCCCCCCACTGCGGACCGCGGCTCCCAACGCGCGTCGGTGGGCAGCTCTCAGCCCACCCCCCCGGCACGACCACTGACCGTCACACGACTTCATCCTACTTAGATTCCAACAGGTACATATTTGGGGTATAAAATACAAGACAGTAAAATCCTTTAAAGGAAATCAGAATTCAATCATTGAAAGTTTTCTGTCTTTCCTCTCTGTTCACTCGTCAACGTAAAGAAAAAACACAAACTGATAGATTTGATTCATGACCTCAAATATTCACCTGATTCCTCCTGAATGAACGACCTGAATCACAGTCTCACCTTTTGTCCCCCCCCTGCTGGGACCAGGGTCACAGCGAACGGCCGTCAGCAGGGAGTCATGAAGACAACCATCACCTACAGGAAGCAGTGTTTTACCCCTGGACACCCGCTGGGGGGGTGGGGGGGGGTACTGTTGCCACATGTGACAGGTGCGCATCTCTCTATTGAACCCAGGCAGCTGGACTCAGCTGTGTAGTTTGAATGAACTTTATTCAGGAGGAGAGACGCGTTAAAGGAGTTGATCTGCGGACAGTCTGCTGACACCGTCCCCCCCCCCGGGGACACCAGGCGCCTCCATCCACCGCGGTGACCGAGGAGCGCAGACGGCGAGTCCCCCCCAACAGTGCGACAAAGCAAACCCCGAGGGTGACGAGGACTCGAGAATACAGTGAAAACCCCATCGTGGATAAAAACACGACCACGACTCACACAGCAGAACAGTTCCACGGGAAACGTGTTCCGGTGGAGGACGCGGCTCTGGGCTCATTCTGCCCCCCAAAGCCGCTTTGTCTCCTAAATGGACGCACCTCGCCCCGATGATGGTGTGTGTGTGTGTGTGTGTGTGTGTGTGTGTGTGTGTGTGTGTGTGTGTGTGTGTGTGTGTGTGTGTCAGTAACAAGAGGGTGTCACAACGTGACATAGGAGGCTTTACCTGATTGAAGTTAGTCCCGGTGAAACATGCTGTCTGGTCCCGGTGCGTCCAGCAACCCCCCCAGCCTGGAGGAAACTCCACGGATCGGAACTGACTCTACATTCTAGTCTAGAAAACGAACCAACGGCTCTGGAGCTGAAGGAGACCAGCAGGTGTGAATGTCTCTTAGTTCCTGCGCGCAAAACTGATGTGAAATCCAAAGGTGTTGTCGGTGCTGTCAGTCCGCGTCCCGCCGCCCCCCCGTCAGGAGGTCGATCCTCTCAACAGCCGCTGTTCCTCCACAAAAACCTCCCGTTTGTGTCCACAAAGTTCCCCCGGACCGGACCCCCGCGGCCCCAGCTGCGCTCCTCTCAGGTGTACGTGGAGGTCTGACGGAGCGGCGAATCAGAGCGGGCTCGTGCGCCTCCCTCCAGACACCTCAGCAGGCTCTCGGCACTGAATCGTCCCGGTCTGTGTCCGCGCGCGGCAACAGTCACACTCCTTATTTGGAAGCCCGGGGCTCGCGCTACTGTCAAGAAACAAGTTAGAGCCAATGGACTTCCAGATCCGACTTTCAAAATAATGAATGGATGAATGGATGGATGGATGGATGGATGGATGGATGAATGAATGGATGGATGAATGAATGGATGGATGGATGAATGAATGGATGGATGGATGAATGAATGAATGGATGGATGAATGAATGAATGAATGGATGGATGGATGGATGGATGGATGAATGAATGAATGAATGAATGAATGGATGGAGGGAGGGAGGGAGGGAGGGAGGGAGGGATGGATGGATGGATGGAGGGAGGGAGGGAGGGAGGGAGGGAGGGCTGCCTGGCTGGCTGGCTGCCTGCATGCCTGGCTGGCTGGCTGGCTGGCTGGATGGCTGCCTGGCTGGCTGGCTGGCTGGCTGGCTGGCTGGCTGGCTGGCTGGCTGGCTGGCTGGCTGCCTGCCTGCCTGCCTGGCTGGCTGGCTGGCTGCCTGGCTGGCTGGCTGGCTGGCTGGCTGGCTGCCTGCCTGCCTGGCTGGCTGGCTGGCTGGCTGGCTGGCTGGCTGGCTGGCTGCCTGCCTGGCTGGCTGGCTGGCTGGCTGGCTGGGCTGCCTGACATGGATGGCTGGACTGATGCATGGATGAATGGATGAACTAAGGAAGGAGAAATGGGGAAAGTGTCTTCACAACCACTTTGAGGACACACTGATGAAATCAGCTCTTTTACATGACAAAACATCACAACACTTATATATTGGGATTAAAATAAATTCCCACTGCATGACGATACCTTCCCCTGTAAGTATTGTGTTTTACGTGTTCTATTTTAATTCATTATGTAAATAATAAATGCAACAAGTTCCCTACAGGGATTAATACAATACTTTACATTTACAAATCTGTAAATACTAGAATTAAAAAGATGAAAATAAAAGTAAATAGTGTTCAGACATGGATCGTATAAGCACAAGCCCACTAAATCACATGTATACCATAAAAACATGCACAGGTACCGTAGACGTGTCAGTTAAAATGTTACAGTTCCTCTTCTATTGATATCTCACATTTTATTCATTTACATTTATGAACATGTCAGACCTTTCGTTTGATTTCATGTATGTAATGGTAATGAAAAGCCCTCACGGAACTCCCCATCAAAAAAAATAAATAAAAACACTAAGAATAGAAGCTTCCCCTTGGGACGGCTTTTATTTTGAAGGCCAAATAAACCTTTTTCCTGCCACATTCCGTCTTTGTTGTGTTCAGAGCCGAGGGGCTCTCTGTAGAAAAGTCACCCAGCAGCCCCCTCTTCTGGAGTCAACCAGCGTTATTGTGCTGTTGTGTCAGGTGTGGGGCCCCACCCGCATGAACCACATACAGAGGAAATGTAATGACACCCTCCAGGTTTTATGAAGGTCCATCCCCAGTGGGGTTAGGGTGTGACTTCATGGGGGGGCGATGACAAACCTGTCAGACTGAAACAAGGAGACAAAGTCTGAAGAAAGGATCAGGACTACGTCTAAGGATGAGAACCCAGTCCAGTCTGGGAGAACCTGAGACAATGGAAACCACTGAACTGTGTTGTGATGACCAATGACACAAACTGGATTTGAAGGGAGATTCTATTATCCAGAGAAGAATTAACTGTCATGTCAAATCAGGAAGAAATTCAGTTGTAATGATGGGTTTGATAGTATTGAATCATGGGAACACGCTGGAAGCAGAACTAAGGTGATTCCAGAAAACCCTTCATTCATTCATTCATTCATTCATTCATTCATTCATTCATTCATTCATTCATTTATTCATTCATTCATTTTCCAAACCACTTGTTCCACTTTTGTGGGTCACGGTGGGTCAACCTGCTGAAGGCTCTCAGGGTTGGAGGAAATTCAGTCCCGAGAAAGATGATGGAGCTGACATCACAGGGAGCAGCACCCCCCAGAGAGGGGAGGGCATGCTGGGAAAGCTGAAAACCATCCATGCCAGACCCACTTGGGTGCAAATTCTACAGGAGTACCAAAAATAATAACATTCAAATTAAAAAATATTTCATGGTCTAGGTTCAACGTAACTGCATGGAGCATGAATGACGTGCAGGAGCCCCAGAATGCATCAGTGTTTAGCTGTTACCCAGAAGATGTGTCACCTCACGAGGACTGTCATGTTGTGTCATACAACACGTACGGATCCTTTTTATGTTTTAGAACAGTTTAGTTGTTCAGAAGAAAAGTGCACACTGTTTTATTGTGAAGCTCCTAAAATATTTCCTGGACAAAGAAGCTCTGCCAGCTTTTTATCGACGTCATTTCAGTATTCAAAAACTGAATTTAAATTTGGGGTCTACTGCTCTTTGAAGGTAAGTGGACTGTATTTATGTCGCTCCCTTCTAGGCTGAGTCACCACTTACAGCTCCAGCCAGCATTCTCACACACACACACACACACACACACACACACACACACACACACATTGTAACGGTGGAGGCAGAGGTTGCTATGCGAGGTGCCATCTGCTCATCAGAACCCATCACCATTCAAACACCAGGAGAACAGCCAATAGGAGCCATTTCAGCCTCAGTATGTTTCCCAAGGTCACATGTAGACATCAGGAACAGGACTGAACTGTGACCTTTGAACTGGACAATTGTTCCATCTTGTTTAATTTCACTTTTCGTTGTTTTAAGGTACAGATGTCTCACTAATGTTGTGCTTGCGTGTAGGCCACAGTGATGCTATAAGTCACATGGGTAGTGTGTGTCGGTCCCTCACGTGACATAATCTTCATTGAAAAATCTTCTTTTAGATTTCTCTTACAAAATTAAAACTGTTGGTTTGAAGGACATTGAATGCATGGTGACGTCCTTCGAGGAGTGTAGATCAACACTGACTTCTGTTACGCTTGTTACACTCAGCTGGTTTTACAGCAAAGCTTTATGTAAGCACTGGGTTTGATCGTTGGCCATGAAGCTACATTGGAAGAGATGAATTATAAATAATGAATCCCACCTTGAATGGAAGTCTAAGTGTTGCTATTTTCAACAGTCATTAGTACTACATAATACACTGCCATGTTTTCAAGAGGTGTAAATGAATGTCCTGTATTGTTGTGTTCTGCTAACACTACCACCCCTAGCAAAAAGTATGGGATTGGACGAGCACTCACTCAGACATTTTAAACGTAGAACAAAATCAGATAAAAAGCTTGAAAAAGTAATGAATTTTTTCAAAAGTGCAACTCCTTGGCCTTCAGAAACACTAAAAGAAATGAAGAAAAAACATTGTGGTGGTCAGTGAATGTTGCTTTTATAGAGCAAGTGTAGGGAAATAAATATGGAATCACTCAATTCCGAGGATAAAAATTTGGAATCACTTCATTTTGAGTAGAAAGTAAGGAACATCCAGTCAATTTCCTTTCCTTAATTGGGCACCTGCCTCACATTAGATCTACTTGTTAGTCAGCAGTTAAAAACAGTGCAGTTATCACACCTTGGAGGGCTGCTGGACCAAGTGGATTGGCAAGAATCATGGCTCCAACAAGACAGATGTCTCTTGAGACCAAAGACAGGACTATCAAACTTCTTGAAGAAGGTAACTCTACACGTATGGTTGCCAAAGATGTGGGCTGTTCGATAGCTGTATCGAAGATCTGGACCAAGTACAAACAGCATGGGAAGGTTGTTAACGTCAAGCATACTGGTAGAGCAACGAAGACATCTAAGCGTCAAGACAAACAACTAAAGGCCATACGTCTTGAAAACAGAAAACGCACAACAAGACAAATGAAGAAGAAATGGGAGGAAGCTGGAGTCAATGTTTGTGACGGAACTGTGCAAAATCGCCTAAAGGAAATGGGATTTTCATACAGGAAAGCTACAAGGAAAACCATCATTTACGCTTAAACAGAAAAGAACAAGACTGCAATGGGCTAAGGAGGGGCAATCATGGACTATGGATGACTGGATGAAGATTATCTTCACTGATGAGTCACCAATCTGCATTGGACAAGGTGATGATGCTGGAACTTTTGTTTGGTGCCGTTCCAGTGATATTTACAAAGAGGACTGCCTAAAGAAAACATCAAAATTCGTACAGTCCTTGATGATCTTCTTCTTCTTCTCCTTTGGGCCTTTCCCTTCAGGGGTCGCCACAGCGAATCAATTGCCTCCATCTAACCCTGTCCTTTGCATCCTCTTCTCTCACACCAACTACCTTCATGTCCTCTTTCACTACATCCATAAACCTCCTCTTTGGTCTTCCTCTAGGCCTCCTGCCTGGCAGTTCAAAACTCAGCATCCTTCTACCAATATATTCACTATCTCTCCTCTGGATGGTTTATAGGATTAAACAATTTTGACTCATTAAACAATACAATTATACATATATTCAATAATTGCGGAGTACTCCTCTGTCAAAAATTAACAATTGTATACTTGTCTGTGTAGTAGTCTGACCAACGCCCCACTCTTCCACATCATTTCATGAAAAAAGTTCTTTTTATTTTTGCATAACTAACAAAAATATGAAAATGTTTTGACATGTTCTGGAAAAAAATTCTGGTTCTGTCGTTGTGTCCAAACTAGACCCATCATTCCACCAAGGTTCATAGAAATGAAGAAGTTCCTACTCAATACTGCAAAAAGCAAAGAAACAAACAAACAAACAAACAAACAAAGCAACAAACAAACATGTAAATGAGGTGAATTGGCCACGCTGACACAAGTCACCACCGTCAGTCTGGAACCTGTGAAGTTTAAAGTCTATTAATAATGCAGGATAATTAATTAAGCAGACGATGTAACCACAACCTTTGAGGTCATTCTCTGGGAACTCATTACTCAGAGCTCACATCTACTGAGGACTTGGAATAATTTTCTGCCCTATGATGTCACTATCAGAGCCCCAGCAGTGGAGGATCTACGTGTTAGTTAGCCGTTTGATCCTGAAGACAATGTCGAGTTCTTTCAGTCCCAGCGACTCATTTTAGAGTTCAGTTCAGAAGCCCCCCGAGCCGGGTTCCTTGTGAACAGACCAGTACTTTGCTCTTTCCATGGTGGAGCTGTTACACATTCAGGTATTGCAATTCCTGAAGAAACACGTTTAGCTTTGCGACTCCGCCGGCAGCTGGGAGAGCCTTCTGAAGTGAAAACTAGAGATGTGAGAGTCTGTGAGAGGCAGAAGAAACAAATACAGCTTTCCTCCTTTGCTGTTACGTCTCCACTTCAAGCAGATACAAACAGGCCTGTGTAAGTAGTGCACACAAGGACAAATATACACACAAATACAAAGAAATCCTTCTACACCCCACTCAGCAGTCAGGGCTGTCAGGTTACTTATGAGTAACTTGTTTTATCCATGAATATTTCATCAACTAAATGACTGAAGTCCTGTTACCTCCACTGTTTCTTTACAGTCAAGGTGTCTGATCATGTTTGGGGGCATATTTCACATAATTCTGTTTTGCAAGCCGGAAAATATACCCTAAAGTATTTTTTGAAATGGGTTCAGTCTTCTGGAAAACTAACAAAATATGTTGTCTGTAAATATTTATACTCGTGTTTTGAATCAGTATTTTTGTGAATTCAAATATGTTAATTCATGATTCCTTACAAAAATTAACTTTCAACACATTAAGTTAAAGCAAGTAAAATTTAACCTTATACATAAAAGCATGAATTCACAACAAATAATAGCTGGATTCTGAATGTTCTAATGATTATATCAATAATGCACGACATTAGGAACTATATGAGCAATAATTATATCAGGACAGCTATTGACCGATTCTTCTTCTTCTTCTCCTTCGGGCTTTTCCCTTCAGGGGTCTCCACAGCGAATCAGTGTCCTCCATCTAACCCTGTCCTTTGCATCCTCTTCTCTCACACCAACTACCTTCATGTCCTCTTTCACTACATCCATAAACCTCCTCTTTGGTCTTCCCCTAGGCCTCCTGCCTGGCAGTTCAAAACTCAGCATCCTTCTACCAATATATTCACTATCTCTCCTCTGGACATGTCCAAACCATCTCAGTCTGGCCTCTCTGACTTTATCTCCAAAACCTCTAACATGTGCTGTCCCTCTGATGTACTCATTCCTGATCCTATCCTTCCTGGTCACTCCCAGAGAGAACCTCAGCATCTTCATCTCTGCTACCTCCAGCTCTGCCTCCTGTCTTTTCCTCAGTGACACTGTCTCTAGACCAAACAACATCGCTGGTCTCACCACAGTTTTGTACACCTTTCCTTTCATTTTAGCTGAAACTCTTCTATCACACATCACACCTGACACTTTCCTCCACCCGTTCCATCCTGCCTGGACACGCTTCTTCACCTCTTTTCCACACTCTCCATTGCTCTGGACTGTTGACCCTAAGTACTTCAAATCCTCCACCTTCTTGATCTCTTCTCCCTGTAACCTCACTCTTCCACTTTGGTCCCTCTCATTCACACACATGTACTCTGTCTTACTGCGGCTAACCTTCATCCCTCTCCTTTCCAGGACAAACCTCCACCTCTCTAGCTTCTCCTCCACCTCTTCCCTACTCTCCCCGCAGATCACAATGTCATCTGCAAACATCATAGTCCATGGAGATTCCTGTCTGACCTCGTCTGTCAGCCTGTCCATCACCATAGCAACAAGAAGGGGCTCAGAGCTGATCCCTGATGCAGTCCCACCTCCACCTTGAACTCCTCTGTCACACCTACAGCACACCTCACCACTGTCTTACAGTCCTCATACATGTCCTGCACCGCTCTAACATACTTCTCTGCCACTCCAGACTTCCTCATACAATACCACAGTTCCTCTCTGGGCACCCTGTCATAAGCTTTCTCCAGATCTACAAAAACACAATGCAGCTCCCTCTGGCCTTCTCTGTACTTCTCTATCAACACCCTCAAAGCAAATACTGCATCTGTAGTACTCTTTTTTGGCATGAAACCATACTGCTGCTCACAAATGCTCACTTCTGCCCTTAGTCTAGCTTCCACTACTCTTTCCCATAACTTCATTGTATGGCTCATCAGCTTTATTCCTCTGTAGTTGCCACAACTCTGCACATCTCCCTTGTTCTTAAAAATGGGCACCAGCACACTTCTCCTCCATTCCTCAGGCATCTTCTCACTATCTAAGATCCTGTTAAACAACCCAGTCAGAAACTCTACTGCCACCTCTCCTAGACACTTCCAAACCTCTACAGGTATATCATCAGGACCGACTGCCTTTCCACTCTTCATCCTCTTCAGTGCCCTCCTCACTTCATCCTGGCTAATCTTTGCTACATCCTGGTCCACAACAGTCACCTCTTCTAGTCTTTGTTCTCTCTCATTTTCCACGTTCATCAACTCTTCAAAGTACTCTTTCCATCTTCCCATCACACTGCTGGCACCTGTCAATAGACTTCCATCCCTATCCTTAATAACACTAACCTCCTGCACGTCCTTCCCATCTCTATCTCTCTGTCTTGCCAGCCTGTATAGATCAGTCTCTCCCTCCTTACTGTCCAACCGAGCATACAAGTCATCATAAGCTTCTTGTTTGGCCTTTGCTACCTCTACCTTCACCTTACGCTGTATCTCCCTGTACTCCTGTCTACTCTCCTCAGTCCTCTCAGTGTCCCACTTCTTCTTAGCTAACCTCTTTCTCTGTATACACTCCTGTACCTCCTCATTCCACCACCAAGTCTCCTTGTCTACTTTCCTTCCAGATGACACACCAAATACTCTCCTACCTGTCTCCCTGATCACATTAGCTGTAGTTGTCCAGTCATCTGGAAGCACCTCCTGACCACCCAGAGCCTGTCTTAACTCCTTCCTAAAAGTCATGCAACACTCTTCCTTTTTTAGCTTCCACCTTTTCATCTTCTGCTCTGCCTTTGCCCTCTTCATCTTCCTCACCATCAGAGTCATCCTACACACCACCATCCTATGCTGTTTGGCTACACTCTCGCCTGGAAAATGGAATACATAATACACTGATTCCAATCAGGATAATTCCAAGGAAAGCGCAGAGCCATCTCCCCATCTTGTGCGCCAACATGCCAAAGATGTAGGTTCCAATAAGGTAGGAGCTGGACGCTGGTAAAATAGCGATCCCTAGCTCCCATTTCATGGAAAACATGGTCTCCATCATCCAAATCAGGAGCGTCGGCTCCAACATGGCGATGGACATATTTCCAAAACAAATGGCACCGGCTACAATGAGAATGTATGGATCCTTCAAAAGTGTCAGCAGCAGTCACTGATCTCCATCAGGTTACATCGTCTACATAAGATGTAGTCTACCTGTGTGCTCCTACCTCCACTCTTATAGGTCACCCTATGTTCCTGCCTCTTCTGGAAGAAAGTACTCACTACAGCCATTTCCATCCTTTTTGCAAAAGTTTTATGTCTGATGCCCTTCCTGACACAACCCTCTGTATTTATCTGGGCTTGGGACCAGCACAATAAGACACTGACTTGTGCCCTCTTGCGGCTACATTACAGCTATTGACTGATTATATTGTCAAATTCTTACATTTACTGTGAAAAAAAAAAAAGTAGCCAATTGTTTTTACATTGTATTATGTAATCAGGCAATCTGATCTTGACTATTCATTAATTAGACATGAATGAATGAAATCAGCCACCAGACAGAACGAGAATATGAAAGAAGAAACCCTCCATGTTTGTGACCCCTCAAATGAAGAGGGGCTCTCATCTGGTGAAGTTCCTGAGTGCCTTAAAAACAAGCTGATAACACCCCTATCACTGCAGGCCTGCCTTCTGTTCATTTTGTCCCTTCCTGTTTTATATATGTGACATTTAAAGAAAAACACACTGAGATTACTTGTAATGAAATGTGCTTTATAAATGAAATTGCCATTGCCTCTGGCATTGATGCCACAATTGATTTTGTCACCGTTACAGACATGCTAGCACCACTTCATTTGAAGGGCCACAAAACGACGAGGTCATGAAAAAATAATGCTTTGTTAATCAATACAGCACTTTACCAGAGGACGTGCTCCGCTGTGACTGCTCAGTGATTCAAGGCTGGTTCTTCTGACTGCAGACGATGAAGTCATGGAGCATCAGTAGAAACTACTCAAAAATAGAAAATAACTTGTCCTGTCCCTAGCCTGCGTGTTTTAAGAGACACATGTACATTAGCAATAGCTGGCATGGAACTTTGTGCTTTTGCCTTTTGTGACTTCCTGATCTTTTATTTACCATGATGACCCCCCTTGACACAGACAGGGCCCCCCTTTGTTCAATCTCCTGTACGATCATGATCACACAGTGGTCACTATTCTGGAATATCGCCCTTAAATGTCATGCAGGAGGCACTATACACGTATACATGTAAAAACAATAATCATATAATATTTATTATTATTTTATCACTTCTAAAATTGACCAGCATCTAAAAACATGTTCGATAATGAAACTGGACAGACCTCAGACCTGTTTTTGAGGTATAACAACATGTCATACGACAAGTTGTCTTAAGATGTAATTTACTGTATATCATTCAACCACCTCACAGCTAACATGAGCAGGGCATTAAAACCAGGGCGTCTTGCCTCCAGGCTAAAATAAGTGTTTCTAAGATGTTCCCAGACAGACTGCAGAAATAGATTTAATATGTTAACCTTTTTGGAACTCCAGCTGGAACATCTTTTAGATACTGACAAACATCTGAAATGGATTTCACATGTTAACCAGTCAGTCTTTACTGCCACAGTAAAGAAACCTTTAGAAAAAACACCAGAATTATAGGTTGAATGAATAAAAAACATCAATGTGTTATGAAATAACAGTTGTGAAGTAATATACTGTGGTGATATTTGTAGATTAAAAACTTTTCATAGGGGTCATCCATTTGACTCAGGAGCTCCTGAGCTCACTGCCTTCAGAGTCGTGTCATTATTTCATCTCCAGAATCACACCTGGGCTGTGGGTTCCTGACCTGAGTGACACCTCCTGCCCCGACGGAGTCCTGAACAGCCTGCTCAGATAACATTTGTCACCTACTGTGAATGAGTAAAAAATAAGGTAAGAAGTTATAATTTGCCATGTTTTAGATGGCTCAGTGGGTATAAACATATTTGCTGATGAATAGTAGCGGCACATAAATGTAGATTTTAGGAGGCATTAGTGGATTTCTCATTCCTTGCATTTAATTAAGGGTTTGCATGAATGGATACTGTTAATTACCTAATTTAAAAGCATTCTAAAAGCTGGGATATGAATGTCTCTTATACTTAAATTTCCATGGAGAACAGGAAGTTTAGCCCATTGCCTTGAATTGAGTATGTTCCACATCATGACATGATTTTATCTCCTCACTGAGCTGTAGTGATTCACACTTTTCACGCTGCATGTGAGTGAATTAGTTCTCATAATATTTCTCAGTTTTTAATCCAGTCGGTGAAGTCAGGGGCCCGTGAAAACACAACAAAACACAGTGTTTAAGATTTAACAGATTTAAAGTCATGAACACGATTTTAAAACCAAAAATGCTGTTGGTTGAAACAGTTTCAACCAACAGCATCTATAGACTGGGAAGACTTTGTGAAGTTAAGAAGCAGAGGACAGAGGGTATATCACATGTTTTTGACCTTTGATTTTGTCGTTTACAAAGCATGTAAACAACATGTATGATCCTGTGTCATACATGCTGCAGAATTCTGGCCAGCTACTTAAATATCATGCAATAGCCTGACCTTATGTCACCCTTAGGACCCAGATGCAGACTACCAAGAAGACAAGGACAAGAAAGCACAGCTCAGACATTTAATAACAAAAAAAGAACCAATGCAGTCACAGATTGCAACATCCTGTGGCACCTCCAAATTCAAAATGTTACCCTGACCTACTTGCATAGGTCAAAGATCAAAGCTAGTGCTCTGATCTAATGTCATTGATCAAGGCACAAGCTTTGATCAATGGTCTTACTCACACTGGCCTTTCTCCCTCATCTTTCTATCTTATCCGGTTCCTGAGTGTACAAAAGTTGAAATTTGACCTTGACCTAGTTTTCTCAAGGTCAAGGTCATGATCTCATTTTCACCCCCTGCTGCCCCAGTAATGTGCTTTTTGTTTCATCTTTCTGTCTGAACGGTTGTGAAGATATTTGGTGGACTAACAGATGGACAAACACTGACATTACATCAGCGCTTTGAGCTGGGATGGAATCATCTCATGAAAGCACACACTCATCCAAATAATGAATCCACAAAGCAAAATCCCCTAAAAATAAAGCACAGTGGCCAGGAGTCCTCAGTCAGTCAGGGAGGAAGGGAAATCAAGAGGGAAACTTAAATGTCAAGAACAAACGAAAAGGAAAGAACAAGACATGATATCAAAGCTTGGATACCAAGTAAAACAGGAAATTACAACCAAAACAGAGAACCATGACCCGTTCTCCAAAACAACTGAAGAAAATGGAGTCCTTTTGAAAATATGCAAAAGAGCCAAAACAAGAATTAACTTTATAAAGGTAACACAGGTTATTCCAGGTTTCTAAGGGCCCTAAAATCCCCAACTATCCAGTGAACGAAGCATTGTGATAGATGGGTAACACCTGGTTACTGTTATCCCTAGAGCTCCATTGGGGCCTCGATCACAGCAAAATTCTCCTCTTGCATCTTTTGTGCTGGGCTCCATCAGGCTTCCTGCATTCCATACCTGTACAGCATATACTGTATACATTTGAAATCTTTGTCAATTTTCTATTCCGGCCAAGTCTCACAATAAACAAACCTATTTAATTTAAACACGGGTAACGTAATCCCTCGTTTGTGATTTTTAATGATGATTTCATTATAAAACAACCACACTCAAGCCCTCTCCTCTCATTGGTCAGGTGCATACCCATGTTGCGCTGCAGGGTTTTGCAGTCTCCAGAGCCCTGTCATCTGCATTGCACACCATTATCAACCATGACTAATTCAGCACGTGGCCAACAGCCTCTAAATGTGTGATTAAATATTGAAGGCCAGAGACTATCCACCCACCTCCCTTCTGCTATTCCTGTCCAGCTTTTATTCAGAAGCGTGCTGAAGCACTTGGGGGTTCAGCTTCACCTGGACACACGGCGTCTCTCAAGGCTTGGCCTCGTCGTTTTTGACACACGTCTGAGGTTAGGTGTCCTCTGGGATTTAATTAATGCATGTGAGCTTTGGGCAGAGAAACGTCTGCCCACCGTCTTCTGTGTACACATGTAATCTTTGTTTTTTGTTGCTGATTTGCCTAAACTGTTTGTTTGTGTGAACTCTAGTTGCTATCTAATCTCTGTATGCAGCCCATTGTTATTTGGCTGTGTGCAGCTCAAGCTGGACAACACTGTCACAGACAAAAAACATCCGTTTGAGTGACCTTTTTAGCTGCTTTTCGCTAAAGGACTTAGCACAGGCAGCCACTGATAGTGAGGATTTCTTCATAAGTCAGTAGCTGTCTATACATTACCTCTTGTCCCTTTCTAAAATATGCAAAATCGAGTAAAACTTAGATGAGCCAAATGACCTTTGATGTTTGGATGCAAAATGTTTAAATTGCAGACTTTTGAGCATTGCTTTCTTTCAGTGATCCTACTTTAAGTGGGCCTTGTCAAGCCCAGCACGTTGAGCTGGGATCTGGCCCCCGTCCAGCGTGTTAACTGTGCGGGGGAGGATGGGACCATCCAAGCCAGACAAATCATCGCTGCTCACAGTTTATTCCCCCAACCGTGCTTCTGCGGAGAGAGGACAGTGGGCATCGGAGATGTGACTGCGTCAACCTCTGGTGCATAGAGTGGATAATGTGACTGTAGCCATGTGGAAATATTGTGACTGTGTGCTACATACGCATTCATGTCAGTTGATGGTTGGGGGTCAGTAATTCCATCAGCATGATAGTATAAAACACGATGAAAAGCAAAGGCATTGGCACCGTCTTTATTGAAGTATTTAATGTAGAAAAGGGAACTCAAGAAAAAATGAGTCTGAAGTCACTTCAGTCCTCAAAATCTGGTGTAATTTCTGGTTTTGCGTGCTTGACAGACTTGTTGATGCTAACTCTTTAACACTGAAACACTCATTACAGTGTGACGGTTTCTTCCCAAAGTCCATCATCATCCCATACTCAAATAGACTGAGACTTTAACACCAATCCATGCCACTACTCATCTTTATGGACTTTGTATTTACAGTGCGCCCTTGCTACTCGCAGTTAATGCGTTCCAGGAACCACCGTGAATAACGAATTCCGCGATATAACGACAAACTAACGATTTCCAAAGGAACCAGGCGCGAGAGTCAAGGTGTCACTTAATCAAAAAACCTTTAGTCAGTTCGTAGTCAAAATCCAAGCAGGGGTTAAAAGCAGAAGATCAGGGAACAGACGGTACAAAGGAGGCAGGCAAAATGGTAATCCAGCAGACAGGCAAAGGTCATTCACGGGGCATCAAAAGACAAAAATCTTGGTCAACAGGCAAAGGTCAAAATCCAGAAGAAACACAGACAAGGCAAGGCAAACTCGTGGTCGTACAGAAGCAGTCTAGGAACAACAGTAACGATCTGGAATACAAGATTCTCTGCTCAAACGGATACTGAGTCACGCTGCGACAGACCTGAACTGAAGTGAAGGGCCTTCAATAGACAGACCAGAGTCCTATATTAGTTACAGGTGGAACTAATGATCAGCCAACTAACTAGGATTGGTTAATGACCAACGAATCGATCAGGGGAACCAAACCAGGGCAGTGAATCATGAATGTAGTGGTAACAGACAACCAGAAGAGTACATGTACTGAAAAGCAGTAAACAAAAGACAAAGTCAGGAACTAACGGAAATGGCAAAACAGAACACGGCAGATGCAGATCATCACACAAACTATTTATCTTATTATTTAGGGTAATTTAAACGTTTCTGAATCCCCCCATACTGATATTAAACCATTTTCTATCTGTATTACCTTTAAACAGTCTGTCAGAGTGTTTTAAAACACTTTTGTGTCTCACAGAAGTGTGCTGCGTTCTGAGACTCACGGAACATAGCGCACTTCTGGATGCGGTCAGCCAATAGCATGCGTGTACGGTGTCACGTGACTACCTACTAAGAATCCACGATGAGGTAAAGTCGCGTGTGTTGATGCGTGAATGTGCGAGGGATTACTGTATCTGCTTTTCACATTTGTTAAATATTCAAAATACAATTTATGCTGATAATTTTTTTCTTTCCTTTTTCTCTTTGTGTTATGTTCTGTGATTGATAAAATATTTATAGATGCACCATGATGAGCAGTGTGCCTAATTTGACTTCACACAGAGGTTGAATTGACAGTAAAGGCTTTCCGATTTCTGGTTTTCGCGATATTTCCCCAAACCATTTCGTAAAATTTACTTCTGCCTCGGAGGTGCAGCAGTGTTTTTGCCAGTACTGGTCTGGTTGTTGATCTACCATTTGTTTCTACATTTTAAATGTGTGGTTTAATGGGTATTATACTTGTGGTATTAGTCATTTTAGTTGCCATATTTCAACCTTTAACTGACACCCAATTGGTTAATCTGAGACTGTCTACTTGCAAAGACCCAAAAGTGCAGTTCATACAACTGCAATTATAGTTTCCTTATTTCTTATGAATTCTCCGTCACTCCATTTTCCAATGAACTCACTTTCCTTTCTTAAAAAAGGTCAGGTTAATGTAAAGCTGGAGTGGTTAGAAAAGGTTCATTTTCACTGCCCCAAAGTGAGCAGACAGCAGTGCAAGAGAATGATCGTTGGGTCAGAAAAGGTTTGAAGCTATGGAGCATCTATGTTACACAACCTCTAGTTCTCGTGCTTGTGAAAAATAAAATATTTTGAGGACAGGTTCTGCAAAATACATATATAAACAAATACTACACTTAGATGAGCTTCAGAGGCCTGCAATGTGATTGTCAGACAGTTTATTAGATTGTGATATAGTTGGCAGAAGCAGAAGTCATTTGGAACAGGTGGTGGGACCCGGACGATGTGCTGTGACTCTTAACTCACATCAATAGCCGCTGTCTATGCAGTCTCTAGACTACGCCAATATGATGTCACCCTCAACTTGACCTGTGATTATTTATTTAAAACGATAAAGGCATATTCAATAAATAAGCACAATATCATTTAAAATAATGAGTTTGCTTCGGGAGTATGGGGTACCGAACCCCTTGATAAGGGCTGTTCGGGCCCTGTACGACCGATGTCAGAGTTTGGTCCGCATTGCCGGCAGTAAGTCGGATTCGTTTCCAGTGAGGGTTGGACTCCGCCAAGTCTGCCCTTTGTCACCGATTCTGTTCAGAACTTTTATGGACAGAATTTCTAGGCGCAGCCAAGGCGTTGAGGGTGTCCGGTTTGGTGGCCTCAGGATTGCGTCTCTGCTTTTTGCAGATGACGTGGTGCTGTTGGCTTCATCAAGCTGTGATCTCCAACTCTCACTGGAACGGTTCGCAGCCGAGTGTGAAGCGGTTGGGATGAGAATTAACACCTCCAAATCTGAGACCATGGTCCTCAGTCGGAAAAGGGTGGAGTGCCCTCTCCAGGTTGGGGATGAGATCCTGCCCCAAGTGGAGGAGTTCAAGTATCTCGGGGTCTCGTTCACGAGTGAGGGTACGATGGAACGGGAGATCGACAGGCGGATCGGTGCAGCGTCTGCAGTGATGCGGACTCTGTATCGGTCCGTCGTGGTGAAGAAGGAGCTGAGCCGAAAGGCAAAGCTCTGGATTTACCGGTCGATCTACGTTCCTGCCCTCACCTATGGTCACGAGCTGTGGGTCGTGACCGAAAGAACGAGATCCCGGATACAAGCGGCCGAAATGAGTTTCCTCCGCAGGGTGTCCGGGCTCTCCCTTAGAGATAGGGTGAGAAGTTCGGTCATCCGGGAGGGACTCAGAGTCGAGCCGCTGCTCCTCCGCATCGAGAGGAGCCAGATGAGGTGGCTCGGGCATCTGGTCAGGATGCCTCCTGGACGCATCCCTGGTGAGGTGTTCCGGGCACGTCCTACCGGGAGGAGGCCCCGGGGACGACCCAGGACACACTTGAGAGACTATGTCTCCCGGCTGGCCTGGGAACGCCTTGAGATTCTCCCGGAGGAGCTGGACGAAGTGGCTAGGGAGAGGGAAGTCTGGGCTTCCCTGCTTAAGCTGCTGCCCCCGCAACCCGACCCCGGATAAGCGGAGGAAGATGGATGGATGGATGGATGGATAATGAGTATGAATGTTTTAGCACAGGGCCCATCTTAAAGGCAGGGCTTAAGGTAATAAAGCATTTATGTAGGAGTCATAAAAACATATTTAGAGATGAAACAGGACGTCTGTGCTGATAGCGCATGTCACTTTCCACCTTCCATGTACCCATCCCTCCATCCATATTCAACCACTTATCCGGGGCCGGGTCGCGGGGGCAACAATCTCAGCATGGATGCCCATACTTTCCTCCAGCTCCTCCAGGGGCACCCTGAGGCGTTCCCAGGCCAGCCGAGAGACATAGTCCCTTCAGCATGTCCTAGGTCTTCCTCGAGGTCTCCTCCTGGTAGGACATGCCCGGAACACCTCCCCAGGGAGGTGTCCAGGAGGCATCCGGAACAGATGCCCGATCCACCTCAGCTGACTCCGCTCGAGGCGGAGGAGCATCGGCTCTACTCCAAGCTCCTCTCTGGTGACTGAGCTCCTCACCTTATCTCTAAGGGTGCGCCCCCCCCCCCACTCTACGGAGGAAACTCATTTCAGCCGCTTGGATCCGGGATCTTGTCCTTTCGGTCATGACCCAAAGCTCATGACAATAGGTGAGAGTTGGAACATAGATTGACCGGTAAATCAAGAGCTTCGTCTTGCGACTCAGCTCCTTCCTGACCACGCCAGTCCTATACAGCGACTGCATCACTGCAGAAGCTGCACGATCCTTCTGTCGAACTCACGTTCCATCCTTCCCTCACTTGTGAACAAGACGCCTAGATAGTTAAACTCCTCCACTTGGGGCAAAGACTCTTCACCGACCTGAAGAGGGCACACCACCCTTTTCCAGTCGAGAACCATGACCTCAGATTTAGAGGTGCTGATCCTCATCCCACTCGTGTCACACTCAGCTGCAAACCGTCCCAGTGCACGCTGAAGGTCCAGGTTTGATGAGGCCAACAGGACAGCATCGTCTGCAAAAAGCAGAGATGAAATCCTTTGGTCCCCAAAGCGGACTCCCTCTAGATCCTGGCTGCGCCTAAAAATTCTGTCCATAAAGATTTTGAACAGAACCGTTGGTAGAGGGCAGCCCTGCCGGAGTCCAAAATGCACCTGGAACAGGTCTGACTTACTGCTGGCAATGTGAACCAAGTTCTGACTTAAGTCATACAGGAACAGCCCTCAGCAAAGGGCCCCGGACCCCATACTCCCAAAGCACTCCCCACAAGATATCACGAGGGACATGATTGAATGCCTTCTCCATGTCCACAAAACACATATGGACTGGTTGGGCAAAGTCCCATGAACCCTTTAGCACTCGATGGAGAGTGTTGAGCTTGTCCAGTGTTCCGTGACCAGGACAAAAACCGCATCGTCCCTCCTGAATCCACGGTTCGACTATAGGTCTAATCCTCCTCTCCAGTACCCTGGAATGGTTTTTCCCTGGGGGGCTAAGGAGTGTGATCCGGTCCCCCTTTTTGAAAAGAGGGACCACCACCCCGGTTTGCCAATCCAGAAGTACTGTCCCCGACTGCCATGCGATGTTACAGACGTGTCAACAATGACAGTCCCTGCACATCCAAAGACTTGAGGTTCTCAGGGCGACTCATCCACCCCCGGTGCTTTGCCACCAAGGAGTTTGGCAACCATCTCGATGACTTCAGCTTGGGTGATGGACGAGTCCATCTCTAAGACCTCAGCCTCTGCTTCCTCTGTGTAAGACATGGCAGTGGGACTGGGGAGATCCTCGAAGTATTCTTTCTACCTCCCGACAATATCCCCAGTCGAGGTCAGCAGCTCTCCGCCTCTACTGTAAACAGTGTTGGCTGAGCACCGCTTTCCCCTCCTGAGGCGCCCGATAGTCCTCCTCCATGGCCTCCTCAAACTCGTCCCAGTGTCACACCTCTTGTCTTATAGTTTGTTTTGCTTTTGTATCGCTAACTTTCATGTCATTCCAGATCATGTCTCATCAGCAGTCAGCTCATTCCTTTCACCTGCCTTCTCTCCACACACCTGCAGCCACTCCCTAATCATCCTCCACCCTTCATATGCCTGCTCAGCCCTCTGCTCTGTGCCAAATTGTTTAGTGTTCCCCCTGATCTCCCAGTCTTTGAATCCTGCCTGTTGTTATAGTTTATGTGATTGACTTTGCCTGTTTCCGGACCCTGCCTTTCGTCTACTCCTCCTCGGATTTGTTTACCTGGTTTGTTGGATTACCTTTGTGTATGACCTGCCTGATTATTGGATTCTGCCTGTTTGCTTGCCGTCTGTCTGATTCGTCTGTTTGGACTGATTCCCCGGTACCAGAACCCTGCCTGTACAATTAAACCTTTTCTAAGACTTGACCCGCCTGCTGCTCTGTGCTTTTGGGTTCCCCCTGCCAGTCGTGTTCTAGCCGTGACACCCAGACCTGAGTTTTTGCCTCCGTGACTACTCGAGCTGCGGTACGCCTGGCCTGCCTGTACCTGTCAGCTGCCTCCTATTATCCAGCAAAATTTTATAGAACTCCTTCAGCTTGACGGTATCCCTTACTTCTGATGTCCACCACTGTGTTCGGGGGTTACCACCGCGACAGGCACCAGAGACCTTGCGACCACAGTTCCGAGCAGCCGCTTCGACAATGGAGGCAGAGAACATGGTCCACTCTGACTAAATGTCCCCAGCCTCCTGTGGGCTTTGGGAGAAGCTCTCCCAGAGGTGGGAGTTGTAGGCCTCACTGACAGAGGGTTCTTCCAGATGTTCCCAACAGACTCAAAATACGTTTGGGCCTGCTGAGTCTGTCCAGCACTCTGCTCTGCTAGCGGATCCATCTCACCACCAGGTGGTGATTAGTTGACAGCTCTGCCCCTCTCTTCACCCGAGTGTCCAACACATGCAGTCGGAGGTCTGATGATACGACAACAAAGTCGATCATTGATCTCTGGACTAGGGTGTCCTGGTGCCTGGTGTTCGTTATGGACAAACTGTGACTAGCACAGAAGTCCAATAACAGAACACCACTCATGTTCAGATCGGGGAGGCCGTTCATCCCAATCACCCCTTTCCAGGTGTCACTGTCATTGCCCATGTGAGCATTGAAGGTGCAGGGATACGACCCTCTCATTCACCGGGGTGAACTCCAATATATCACAGCTGAGCTGTGGGGGCACAAGCAAGCCCACACCAGCCCCCCGCCTCTCACCTTGGGCAAGACCAGAAAAGTGGAGAGTCCGGCCCCTCTCAAGGGTTTGGGTTCCAGAGCCCAAGCTGTGGGTGGAGGTGAGCCCTATATCTAGTCGGTACCTCTCAACCTCCCTCACAAGCTCTGGCTCCTTTCCCCCCAGTGAGGTGACATTCCATGTCCCTAGAGCGAGACGCTTTGTCTGGGGATTGGGTCGTCGGGCCCCATGCTGATGACTGCCACAACTTGGCAAAGAAGCCAGCCGACAAAAAACAACCTGGCAAAGAAGCGAGCCGACTTATAAAGCCTCAGGCTAATCAACCCAATCAGGTACAGGTGTGGAGATGAGGCTCCGCCCACAAGTCCGGCTTCTTCTCCTGCCACGCCCCAGCACAGCAGAGCACCAACACCGAACCGTCACACAATAGGCCTCTGACACTTCAGTTCAGATGGTACCTACATTGTTTTTTGAAATGTGAATGTAAATCCAGACAGTTCTGATAACAGTTTTGAGAGCTAGTGACAGGATGCAGAAATTGAAATTTTGAATGCACAGGGAATATCAATGCTCAATCCATGGAGAAATCCATAAACCTGTTTTCAGGAAAATAGTTCAGGTCTTCCATTGGGTTATGATGTCACAGCTACTCAAGTCCTTATTCGAAATGTCAGAGGACTTTGGTGAGGCAGACAGTAAAATGACACGTTGAGTGATAGGTTGAATTTTTGAACATCAAAGCATTTTCCATCAGACACCATGAATAAAAATAAGAGTATGAAGATGACTATCATATAGAACCTATAATATTTATAGCTTGGGTGATATTGGCTCCAACCGTGAATCTTTGTATAGGGTCATTTGATGGGCTGCTTATGTCCTTGAGAGCTTCGCTTCTTCTCATTATAGCCACATTTTTGTCATCACCGCTTGCAACATGAATTTTGAATAGATTATCATTTCCAAGGTTCTATGAAGGTCTCTTGGGGCAAATGACAACCTGTTGCCACATCATCATGCCTGTGCGTGACCCTGTCCCACTCTCACATATTAAACTAAACACGTATGGCTTCCATGTTGCGACAGCCTTCCAATACGTTGCTACCCTTCGTATTTAGATCTGTACGAAACTGTATACTCACAGATGCCAACCTTCTACACATACTTAATATTTGTACATCAAAATCCATGCCAAATTATTATTTTTTTTAGTAATTGTTTAAGTAGTTGTCTTGTGATCCTGCTTGCAAAGATATTACCCCCTCAGCCTTATGCCAACTTGCCTTTAGAGAAAGAGCGATTGCTGCTTCAGGGAAAAATACCAGTTTTCATTGAAGTCACATGACAGACATTTAAGCATAAGCAATTCAAGTCCTGAGCATGTGTAATTAAACACACACACATAGATATGCTTTTCCTGTAGCCACATAACACCTGTATAAGGCCTGATCCAGGTATGAAAAGTAGCTGCTTTCACACTGTTTCTTTTCCACACTCAAACTCAAGCCGTGAATACTTCCATTTCCTGGTTATTTTATTGTTCTACCAGTCTGTGGTTGCCAGTGCTTTCCATTTTGCTGTGGTGTGCTGGGGCAGTGGTCTGAGGGTGGCAGATTCCAACAGATTGAACAGACTGATCCTCAGGGCTCGAGATGTTCACGGGACAAAAATTGCACTCTGGTTTTGGAGAGGAGGACATCGTCCAAGTGAAACATCCTTTTGGACAGTGAGAACATTGATGGGGTACAGGAGACTGTCCAGTAGTAAGATGACCCCTCAAAAATATTTTACTGAATGCCAAAGGAAATCTTTCCTGCTTGTGGCCGTCAAACTGTACAACTCCTCACTCTAATAGTACTGCAGTGAGTAGGAGTGGGTATGGAAATAGGCACTAAAAAGCTGTACATACCTGTAGATACCTTTTAATTATCCGATGTATTCTCTTATTCCTATCCTCTTCCTTTCTTACATCTTTATTCTATTTTTTTTTCTTATTCTAACATTTTCTATGGATCTTTCTGGAGCAGTGCAATTGTAACAAAAAGCACGTTCCCCCTTGAGCATCAAAAACCGTACAGTGATTATGATTGTTGCTACTAACAGAAAGCCTTCATTGGAGCTCAGACATGGGGATACTTTAAAAACATATTTTAAAGTCAGGGTGCTCAAAACATGTAAGGAAAAGTTAAAGATTTCTTTGACTGCACGTTCTATAACATTCAGATCCTCTTCTGAAAAATTTCAGCAGTATGTTGGCTAACAGCAGCATCAAAGGCTTGGATACATATGTTATCAATGGCAGTAGGTGAGGCAAATGTCACGGTCATTGGATGCTTTGGTCCCATTCTGGTAACATCAAGGCAGGACTCCAACAACAATAGCAATGGTATCCTAAATAGGGTATTAATCCAAGAAAACACGAGAGAAATGTAACGTTTATTCACTGGAAAACTGAATACACAATGGTGGAAAGTTAATGAGGGATGCTTGAGGTAATGCAGGGTGGGGTGGGTAATCATGTAGAACAAAAACACACAGGGACAGGAAGTGATGTCTGAATCAAAAAATCAAGAAGAGCGCCAAAATAAGATACGAGACTGCCAAAAGCTAGAAACAAATATGCTCGTAATGACACCTTAGGGTGTAACAAGACATTTTTGAAATGATTTGAGGTTCATGAGTGAGAACATTTATGCCACCTAGATTTTTTTCTCTGATTCTCTGGGCTTTTGAATCTCCTTTGAGTCTTAGTTTAACTTTGGCCATTTTTGTTTTTTTCTCATTTATTTCTCAATAGATGTAGGATGCTGCAGTAACAATGTTTTCTCAATAGGACACTGAGCACAACATACAGTAGAGAGTACAAGGCAGCCCACCTTCTGAAGCATTACTGTCTGGCTGACAGCATTGCCCTGAGGTCTACTTGTTGTTGTTCATTTCACTTAGTTGCAGCCTCTGTGCACCTTTTAAACTCAGCTACTGAAGGCTAGTGTTAGTATTTCTTTGTTTGTTCATATGTTACACTCATTTAACACAAGCCTTTCATTTCTTCAGAGTTCTTGCACCTTATTTAATAATTTTTAGATTGTTGTTTTGTTCTTATTTGCTCTTTTCTTTCTTTGCTTCACATCAGTAATGAGTAGAATGTAGATTGTTCAGTGATGGAGATTCAGCTGGATTTTTCTCAGCTCAGTTTATCATATTCAAATATTTTGGGACCTTTCACGTGGTCGAATGACATGATCACACGGAGGTGTGATGCCAGGCCTTGGTATTCTTGTATTGTGTTAACCCATACAATGTTCAGAATGTCATTCAGCATCCAGATGTCCAACAAACCTGTGTTTGAAATGTTTTGCACCACAATACTACTGGACTACTGTTGTTCGAAGAAGGAGAGGAGGCAAGTGTGTTCGCAGGAATAGAGAGAAGAGGAATGCCAAGAGTATAGGACTAAGAGTAGGGACGTTGAATGTTGGAACTATGACAGGAAAAGGTAGAGAGTTGGTTGACATGATGCAGAGGAGGAAGGTAGACATACTGTGTGTCCAGGAGACCAGGTGGAAAGGTAGCAAGGCTAGAAGTTTAGGAGCAGGGTTCAAGTTGTTCTATCATGGTGTAGATAGAAAGAGAAATGGAGTAGGAGTTATCTTGAAGGAGGAGTTTGTTAGGAATGTCCTGGAGGTAAAAAGAGTGTCAGATAGAGTGATGAGTCTGAAGCTAGAAATAGAAGGTGTGATGGTCAATGTTGTTAGTGGGTATGCTCCACAGGTAGGATGTGAGCTGGAGGAGAAGGAGAAATTCTGATTGGACTTTGATGAAGTGATGCAGAGCATACCTAGAAATGAGAGAGTTGTCATTGGTGCAGACTTCAATGGACATGTTGGTGCAGGAAACAGAGGTGATGAAGAGGTGATGGGTAGGTTTGGTATCCAGGAGAGGAACACAGAAGGACAGATGGTAGTTGACTTTGCAAAAAGGATGGAAATGGCTGTAGTGAATACTTTCTTCCAGAAGAGGCAGGAACATAGGGTGACCTATAAGAGTGGTGGTAGGAGCACACAGGTAGACTACATCTTGTGTAGACGATGTAACCTGAAGGAGATCAGTGACTGTAAAGTAGTGGTAGGTGAGAGTGTAGCCAAACAGCATAGGATGGTGGTGTGTAGGATGACTCTGGTGGTGAGGAAGATGAAGAGGACAAAGGCAGAGCAGAGGACCAAATGGTGGAAGATAAAAAAGGAAGAGTGTTGCATGACTTTTAGGAAGGAGTTCAGACAGGCTCTGGGTGGTCAGGAGGTGCTTCCAGATGACTGGAAAACTACAGCTAATGTGATCAGGGAGACAGGTAGGAGAGTATTTGGTGTGTCATCTGGAAGGAAAGTAGATAAGGAGACTTGGTGGTGGAATGAGGAGGTACAGGAGTGTATACAAAGAAAGAGGTTAGCTAAGAAGAAGTGGGACACTGAGAGGACTGAGGAGAGTAGACAGGAGTACAGGGAGATGCAGCGTAAGGTGAAGGTAGAGGTAGCAAAGGCCAAACAAGAAGCTTATGATGACTTGTATGCTCGGTTGGACAGTAAGGAGGGAGAGACTGATCTATACAGGCTGGCAAGACAGAGAGATAGAGATGGGAAGGACGTGCAGCAGGTTAGGGTGATTAAGGATATGGATGGAAGTCTATTGACAGGTGCCAGCAGTGTGATGGGAAGATGGAAAGAGTACTTTGAAGAGTTGATGAACGTGGAAAATGAGAGAGAACAAAGACTAGAAGAGGTGACTGTTGTGAACCAGGAAGTAGCAAAGATCAGTCAGGATGAAGTGAGGAGGGCACTGAAGAGGATGAAGAGTGGAAAGTCAGTTGGTCCTGATGATATACCTGTAGAGGTTTGGAAGTGTCTAGGAGAGGTGGCAGTAGAGTTTGTGTGATAGAAGAGTTTCAGCTAAAATGAAAGGAAAGGTGTACAAAACTGTGGTGAGACCAGCGATGTTGTTTGGTCTAGAGACAGTGTCACTGAGGAAAAGACAGGAGACAGAGCTGGAGGTAGCAGAGATGAAGATGCTGAGGTTCTCTCTGGGAGTGACCAGGAAGGATAGGATCAGGAATGAGTACATCAGAGGGACAGCACATGTTAGAGGTTTTGGAGATAAAGTCAGAGAGGCCAGACTGAGATGGTTTGGACATGTCCAGAGGAGAGATAGTGAATATGTGGCAACCCCTGAAGGGAAAAGCCGAAAGGAAAAGATATTCCATCAAAGGATTAAGTTCTTCCCTGATAGCACTGGCATGTTCCAATATGACAATGCCAGGATTTGTGATGATCTGCATCTGCCATGTTCTGTTTTGCCTTTTCCATACGTTCCTGACTTTGTCTTTTCTTTATTTGGTTTTCAGGTCATGTACTTTCTGGTTTCCTGTCACCGCCACGTTCGTTATTCTTTACACCTGGTTTGTTTTCCCCCTGATTGTTCCGTTTGCTCTTTAGCCAATCAGTGTTTAGTTCTTTCCCATGGTTCACACTTAGTCAATTAGTTATCATCAGCTCCACCTGTACCTAGTTTAGCACCCTGGTCTATTTAAGTCCATTCATTTAAGTTCAACGCTGTCGCAGTGTAGTTCGTATTTGTGCAGAGATCTTTGTATGCCAAATCGTTATCCCCTGACCGTCCCCGTACGACCACGAGTTTTGCCTTGCCTTTTTTGTGACTTTCTGGATTTTGACCTCTGCATGATTTGACCACGATTTTTGTCTTTTGGTACCCTGTGAATGACCTTGGCCTGTTTATTGGATTACGTCTCTTGCCTGCCGCCTCTGTACCGTCTTTGTCCTGTTCTTCTGGTTTTGACCCCTGCCTGGATTCGACTTTAGACCTATTAAAAGTTTATTATTTTTTGACTCTGACTCTCGCGCCTGGTTCCTTTGGAATTCGTAACAGGATTCATTGGGTTCAAATTGTGAAAGAGTGGTTGAAGAAGCATGAGATTTCATTTTCACATGTGGATTGACCAGAGTTCAGACCTTAAGCCATTGAGAATCTTGAGGATGTGCTGGAGAAGGCTTTGCACAGTGGTCAGACTCTACCATCATCAATACAAGATCGTGGTGAAAAATTAATCCATTGAATGGGTGAAAAAAATCTTGTGACATTGCAGAAACTTGTGATCCATTGCAGTGGATCAATAAAAAAGACAAAGTAATAAATCTAATTATGAAGACCAATAATGACGCACAAAAAAATACAAATCCACAAAATCTGAGGACAGTATAGCAGCTAGGAAAAACTCTGCTTAGGAAGAAGGGTAAGTAGAAGGCTGGATTGCAGTCACAATATCAGGGTTAGAATCAAGGGGGAGGAGAGTTTTCATGGTATTTTCATTTGTAATCCATCTGTAGACTGTGATTACTAGTGTAATTGATGCCTCTCTAATCACAATGTTTATAAAAGCAGTCTGAAAGAACAAGCCTCCTTTGGGCTTGTGGGATTCTTTTGTCACTGATGTCAACTAGAATTACCATGAAGCTGTTTAAGTGCAAAAGGTGCATTTGTGAGATGCTTGTAACTGCATAAACCATCAGTTAATCGATAGCTTTTAATAGGTACTGATGCAAAATGAGAAGAGTATTGAGTTGTGTATTGAAGTATGGATCACTGGGGTATTGATCTAGACAGCCATAGCCCTGTTCCCTCCTCTCTCGGGTACTGAAAGAGTCCTTTTTTACACTTCCTGAAGTGCTTTTCCTTCCTCCTGCCATTCCCATTCCTTTTTCTTCATTTATATGCACTCTCGCTAATCTGTGGAATTAAGTTATTCTGCTTCTACCTGTATTCTTTGATTACTGCTGAAAGCCTGGGCCCAAAACCTGGCTGGGATTATATCTCAGTGGAATGCTTGATATTTTCATCTTAATGGGGCTGGCGGCAGAAAGCCGCCCCGCTTAAAACATTCCCTTTTATGTAGATGCAATATTGCAGCCAACTTAAAAGCAGTTATTACAGAGCAATCAACTTCATTTAGGCTTGTCCACTCCTAAATCAGTGTAAGGTCAACTAGCGTTTATGCTCAGCAGCATAGTTAATAGTTTTGATAGCTTGAAGCAGTTCTTAATATCAGAGAGTTCTTTTGAATTGTGAAAATCAATTCTATGCAAGATAACACATCCAAATATGCTGCCACAGCAGTATTAGATAATGCATTGGTAAATGCTTAGCGGATGGCAAACAGGGTTTAGTTGTGTGTGTGTGTGTGTGTGTGTGTGTGTGTGTGTGTGCGTGTGCGCTTTTTTTGAAAAATATTTGAAGTTAATATAAAAAGCAACCTGCTGTACTGTAGAATCTGCCTGTCCAGTTACATGTATTTAAGCAGCTTAAATAAGACAGTTAATTATTGTAAGAACTACATCAGGTCATGCAAAGCAATAGAAATGAATTTATTTAGGTAATATTTCTTTTAAAAAATTAATCTAATTTTGTTTACCAATTTTGAAATTGATAAACAAAACATGGATGAAAATGGAGATACTTTGCGGAGTTAATATTTACTTAGAAACAAAATGAATGACATCTCTAGTCCGATTCATGATAATCCACAACCTGAGAAGAGAACTACGAAGGATTCAGTTTTTTTTTAAAACTACATAATTTATCACAATATAATTACAACAACAATAATAATGTTATTTTTTCTTATTCTTATTATTAGTAATATTAATGAGAATAATATTAATAAGAATAATAATAAAAATATTATTCCTAATAATAATAAGAATATATAATAAGAATGCATTCATACCACTGCCATTGTCACATGAGTATAAAAAAGGGCTGCAGTTTATTTTCTCATTTCAGATCCTGTCCTGCTCTTATCCAACTGCAATCAGTTCATTCCATTTACCTGTCTTCTCGGCACTCACCTGTAGCCATTCTCTCTATTAGTCTGCACTTTTTATATATCCAGCTTAGCCCTTAGTCCTCTGCTAGATCATTTAGTGTTCGCCCTGACTCTGCAGCCTTTATATCCTGCCTGACGTTTTGACCCTGTTTTGATTCTGCCTGTTCTCTGGACCCTACCTGTTGCCAACCTCTCATCTGATCTGTCTGCCTGGTTTGATTACTCATGTGTTTTGACCCTGCCGGATTACTGGACCCTGCCCATTTGATTGTGTTTGATTCCTCTGCCTGTTAGATTTATTATTTGGTACCTGAATCCTGCTTGCCATATTAATCCTTTTGAGACTCTTGACCTGCGTGCTTGACCAGGGAAGCATACATCATCTCCCTGCTCATGGGTAGAGCGCGAGACTGGGGAACCGCTGAGTGGGAGTGGCAGTTGCCCATCTGTGCTTCAGTCCAGTTGATTGCTGCTGAGCTCTGTAAGATGTTTGATCGTGTTTCTCCGGGAAGAAAAGCAGCTCAAGGGCTGCTGACGCTGACCAAAGGTGAGAGATCGGCCACTCATTACTCCATTGACTTCAGCACCCTTGCAGCGGAGAGTGACTGGAACCCCACCTCCCTTTTCGAGGCCTTTAACAATGGGTTGGCTGATCGTATCAAGGACGAACCACCAACGCGGGATGCTCCCGCTGATCTTTTGTTTCCTCGTTGCCCTGACAATTTGAATAGATGGTCGCCTTTGTGCACGGAGGAGAAAGACATTTCGTTTCCCTGAGGCTTTCGAGGCACACCACTCCCCACCAAAGTTTTGACATCTCCCACCGCCGCCACAGGTGAGCACTCCTAGGGGTCAGGTGGAGCCCATGCATGTAGGTGCATGTAGGTATTCTCCAGCTGAGAGAGAGCACTGCCTGCAGAAGAATCACTGTGTATACTGCAGCCAACCCGGCCATTTTGTGTTATTCTGCCTGGGAAAAGGCCAAGGCTTCCCAGTTCATCAGAGGGAACTGGTGAGATGAACAATGAGCTGTGGCATGCCCTCTTGACCCTCTTCTCCTACGCACCCCCCCCCCCCCCCCAGGGGTAGGCTGTACTCGTCATCGGCTCCAGAGACAAAAGCAATAGAAAAATACATCCAGGAATCACTGGCAGCAGATATTATTAAACCTTCTCCTCCTGCAGGTGCAGGGTTTTTCTTCGTGAATAGGACAAGAGTCTGAGATCATGCATGTACTACAATGACATTACTATCAGGAATAGGCACCCTCTTCAACTCATCTCATCTGCATTTGAGATTTTACAGGGAGATACCAAACTTTACTAAACTGGATCTTAGGTATCCTTAACACCTTGTGTGCATTAGAGAGTGGGATAAGTGGAACACAGCTTTTAATACCCTTAGTGGACACTACGAGTATCTAGTCATGCTGTCTGGACTAATTAATGCCCCTGCAGTGTTCCAGAACCTGGTTATTAACATGCTTCTTGATATGCTTAATGTCTGTGTGTTCATTTAGCTAAAAAAGGTGAGTTCAATGCCTCGGAGGTGTCCTTTCTGGGGGTTAGGGTTAGGGTGGTTCAGGGAAAATTTTCAATGGACCCATCAAAGACCACAGCAGTCACAGCCTGGCCCACTCCCTCTTCCAACAAGGAACTGTAGCGGTTCTTAGGATCCGCCAACTTTTACTGGCGATTCATTCACAATTACAGTGGCATAGCAACTCTGCTCATTGCGTTCACTTCCCAGAAGATCACCTGTAAGTGGTCCCAGGCAGTGGAAGAGGCGTTTGATGAGCTAAAATCCAGGTTCACCTCTGTTTGTATTCTCACCTTTCCAGATCCGTCTCGCCAGTGCATTGTTGACGTGGATGGCGCAGACTCCGGAGTGGGGGCAGTGCTTTCCCCGTGGTTAAAATCTAAAAATCTACCCCTGTGCCTTCTTCTCATAAATTATTGCCTGCAGAAAGGAACTACGATATTAGGAATCAGGAACTACTGTCGGTAAAATTGGCCCTGGAGGAGGGGAGACACTAGCTGGAAGGGGCGGAGCAACCATTTATGGTCTGGACTGACCATAAGAATCTGAAATGTATCCGTTCTGCAAAGAGGTTAAATTCAAGAGAAGACAGTTGGGCACTTTTCTTCAACTGCTTTGATTTCTGGTTGTCATATATCGCCCAAGTTCTAAAAATATGAAGCCTGATGCCCTCTCTTGGCAGTTCCAGCCAGACAACTGCCCATCACCACATAATGTGATTCTCCCTTCAACATGTGTAACTGGCTTTGTAACTTGGGAAGTGGAAGATAAGGTAAAGCACTCCCCGCCCCTAGTGCATGCCCGACTAATCGTTTGTTTGTCCCAGATAGTCTCCGTTCCCAGGTCCTGCAGTGGGGTCATTGCACCCACCTGGCTTGTCAACCAGGGGCTGAGATGCACTTTGGCCCTCAGGGCAGCGGTTCTGACGGTCTTCCGTGTAGGAGGATACCACGGAGTTCATTGCAGCTTGCCCTATCTGCTCTCAACATAAGAGCTGTCCAAAGCTGTTTAAATTAATCCACTGGACTGTAAGAAAGTTTCTTGAAATGGCTTCTCCACTTTAACATGGATGGTTGCTTTCACTCCTCTCTCAAACCATCTGTCTTCCCTGTCCAAGATCTGAACATTGGTATCCTGAAATGAGTGTCCCTCTTCCTTGAGGTAAAGGCAGACTGCTGAGTCCTGAGTTCAGAACTGATGATGTCATGGTTCGGCGTGGCTGTGCTGGGGTGTGGCAGGGAGAGAGGCCAAACTTGTAGGTGGAGCCACGGCTCCACACCGGTTGGTCCTCTCCACACCTGAGGCTCATCCCCACACCCGTTACTGGTATTCACACCTGAACTTGATCGATCTACTGACCATGAGGCTTTTTAAGCCAGTTCCGATCAGAGCTCTTTGCTGGTTTGTTTCTTAAGTTTGGTTTTTCCTTGAGTCTTTACCTGTAGTAGTTTTTCTGAAGTCTTGCCTGTAGTTCTGTTTTGTTCCAGCCTTGTTCTGTCTGAGTTTTTGTTTGGATTAAACTATGGATAAAAGATGTGCCTTTGGTGTCCTGCATTTGGGTCCATACCCCGACCGTCGTGACAGATGAAGTCTTTTGGATGAGAGGTGAAACGTTTTCAAGAAACTTTCTTAAAGTCCAGTGAATTGATTTAAACAGCTTTGGTTAACTAAGAACCTACACAGACAACATAAGGGCTCACACCTTCCATCCTCTGGCATTCTTCAACCGCTGCCTCTACCCATGATCGTCCATGATTGTCACTGGACTGCCAGTCTCAGAGGGTAACACAGTAATTCTCACAGTTATTGACAGATTTTCCAAAACTGCGCACCTCATTCTACTCCAAGATCCCCCCAGCAAAAGAGCCAGTGGTTATCATGCTCTCCCATGTTTTCCATCTGCACGGCCTCCCCAGGGATGTAGTCTCAGACTGGGGGCTACAATTCACCTCTCGTGTCTGGTCTGAGTTTTGCAGTCTGCTTGGGGCGGAGGTCAGCCTTTCTTCCCCGTTCCATTCACAATTTAATGGTCATTAGAGCACAAGAATCAAGAGTTGGAGATCACGCTGCTTTGCTTGATGTCTCGGAGCCCATCATCCTGGTACTAAATTGATTTTGGTGTGCACATTTGTTAAAACACTGGTAAAGTTGTTTCCTCTGGTCCCCTCCCAAATTTTACTAGCGATGAGATGTTTAGCCGCATGTCATCTTTTAATCGCTGGTGAGTAGGTGGTGTCCTAATAACTCAGTAGGCTTCAATGATAACTGGAAAGCTTTCTGGGGCAACCCTGGTCTCATTAGGAGGGATGACATTCATCCTACTTGGGATGGTGCAGCCCTCTTGTCTAGAAATATAGTCCAAAGTCTATCCTCTAAATCCTGACATGTCAGAGTGGAGATCAGGCATCAGAGTTTGAGTCTTAGACGCTTCTGAGTTTCCCCTACTACAGTCCCCAGCCATAGCTAACTCTAATTTAACTAATACACCCCATCAAGACTGTCCCTCGGACCTATAGAAATGTTTGACCGTTAAAATCTAGAAAAATTATTTCAATCAATTATAGTAACTTAAATTGATTAAGTGTGTACTCAGACAAGTTCAGGACAAGAGAATTAAATGTGGTCTTTTAAATATTCAATTATTCTCAACTAAGGCTCTTTCAGTTAATGATCTAATAACCGATCACAGCTTTGATATATTTGGACTAACAGAAACCTGGCTGCATAAGTATGTTAGCCTTCACCTTTGGGAACTTTTGGCGGCCAACAGGGACATTTTTATTGCTTTAATGTGTTTTTCTCTTGCAATTAATCAGTCAGTTATAAGGTTAAATATATAAAATTTTGCCAATAATTTTCTAAATTTCTTAATGCCTGTCATCAGAAGTGTGCAGAATAGCAGATTTTCACTGTGTGTTCACAAGAACTAAATGGTCAGAAAATTTAATTGACTCCCATTCTAACCACATATTTTTCAAATATATATATATATGATTATAGTATAATATGTTTAGATATTATATGTGTACATGATATATACTACAATAATGCTGACATGTTATAATGAATCATGATCCTCATTGTCTGCAGCAAGCCTCCACAATGACCCCACAGCCCAGAAACACACACTGACTGTGTTTACACACCTGCAAAAACGTTTTTCCGTTCTTCCAGTAGGTGAGCGGAGGCTTCTTTTGATCAAGCAAAATTTGGTTGATCAAAGCAAGCAAGATATGGCATAAAAATTTGGGCTCTGTGTGATGTTCAGACCTCGTACGAGTGGAGGCTCCAGGTTCACACGAGGAGGTCTGCGTTGAGCACAACCAGGGAATGCGTGTCGCACTGGAGCTCACTGATGCGCGGGAGGGCCACACGCTGACCACAGGCAATTTTTTAACGTCTTGGCTTTTACACAAAAGACGACCATGGCCCCCCAAAAAACTAAAACTTGCTTCTCTTGAGCATGAAACATTAGGAGGCAGAGGTAAAGGAATCAGGAAAAAAACCCCACAGATCATCCTAGACTACAACCGCTTTAAAGGAGCCATCGGCTACCTGGACCAGGTAATTACACATCACTAATATTTATTTACTGTTACTATATTTGATTGTGCGATATAGCAATAGCCTATGTACTTTATTTCATTGAATATCTCTTTATCAAGAGGGATGTGTGAAAGTGTATTCATGTCATTTGACTCATTTCTTCCACAGGCTCCTGCCGCTGGCCCACGTGTCTTTTCTATCGCCTGACTGATGTTTCGTGTCACAACAAATACATCCTTGTCTACGCGCCTTGTCTTCTTGGAGCAGCTGGGCACAGCCCTCATTACCAAGAGGACCGTTTTCAGCTAGTCTGGTCCGGCAAGTCCAGAGTCGGGCCAATCAGGATGAAGACGAAGAAGGGGAGGAGCCACAGCCAGGGCATGGAAGGCATGTGTGTTGTGCTCGAATTGGAAAAGAGTTTGGGGCTGGTGCGTAAAATGTGACGGACATACATGCAAAAAGCTTTTCACAATCGTCTTGTGATTCATGTTTTAAGATCCAGTGAACATTCACACGTGACACACACACACACACACACACATACACACACAGAACAAAACATACCATCAAAAACGGCATGCAAACAGTTTTGTTTAGCTAGAAAATGTTGGAAATGTAATGAATATTTAAATGTTTATATGTATAATCAAATTTATAGCTGTTTAAACCTCATATTTTTTTTCATCGTGCTCCGCACACGTTGCCATGGTGAGGCGCACACGCACATCTACGCCTTGTATAGGTATTTTTTGCTTGTGCGTCATCCATTCTAGCTACAGAATTGAATCTTTTTTTACAGTAGAGCATGACTTCCTCCCTTAACGGGTCCTGAACAGACCTCAGTATAGTAGCTCTGACATTCTTCCCGCTCTCTCCCGTCATGTGTTCCACGCTGTGTCAAAGGGCAAAGGGCAGAGGGTAGGGGCCTACATAGTCAAGATATGACAAGAAATGACAGAGTTGTACAGTACTGTTGTACAGTTTCAGTTCTTACTATAAAGTCTTATCTGAAAAATGCATAAAAAAGTTTGGCTCTAAACGACTCTTGGTCTGGCTGAAAGCTTTGGCCATTCATTGAGATACATGGGAGGAAATAAAAGGGAATCTAACAAATGGAGGCAGTCATTAGGTGCACCTTCTTTCAGTACACCTTGTAGCTGTTAAGCTCATTAGCATTATGGGCAATAAAAACATTCTGTCTGTATTGATTGCTTCTAAAATGTAGACGAACGTTTTTGACACACTTCTGTATACATGTCACTGTTTTTGCATGAACTAAGAGACGACGCGCTCACCGTTCTCATTCCCAGGGTTTTCAAAATTGAACAAACAAAACAAAAACAAATTTCCATGAGATGTGTGGAGCTAGAGATGGAATCCTCTGTGCTTTTTGAGTCACGGTGCAATTTCTCTCTGCAGGTCATGCACTTTGGTACTGAACAATGATGTGACCAACAATGAGTGTCTCTGTCGCATAATTTGCATTTTTTGTATTCGGTCACAGAAGCTGAACTCCTAGTCTCACGTATCATTGGAATCAACCGGCAAACAGGAGGGCGAACAACCTTTCCTGGTACAGTCTGAGAAATCTACAGGTTGAGCTCTTGCATGGGGGAGACAGGGTTGCAAACTGCAAAGTTACTTTTACAGGACTGGGGCAGATACTAAGGGGCAGATGCACGGACGGGGCAACTAAGAGCCTTGTAGCAATAGTTACAGAATAACGACGCACCTAGAAAAGCTCACATTTTTTTACACCATACTAGTTGTCTTGTAGTAAAGATAGAAACAGAGGCCTGGAACAATCAGAAAATTGTGTCTCAAAATGTGAGAAATTTTCATGAGATGTTCGGTAAAACACAATTTTGCATTCTACAACATTTTTAGATTTCAAAGCGATGGGAGTCGGATCATTTAAACTAGTCTGTTGTTGCAGGCTAGTTCGTTTCTCTTGTCCACAAAGAACAAGTGGTAACAACTTGCCATCTCTTTTTTTTTTTGCTGAGAAGGTCGTAGTATAAAGTTTTGTCCAACTTTCTTTTGGCAGGATTATGCACTATATGAGCGATTAATTCTATTCTCATTAGTGTCCACATTGCTGTTTTTCTGCACTACACCATCAAGCAATTCTTCACATGTTGTCAAAATATTAACGCCCTGATGATCGATGACTGAAATGTGATTTTGTGCCTGTTCACCCACCACCTCCAGCTGTATTCCACTGAGGAGGAACGTTCAGCTGGAGGAACTTTCAGCGTGTAGCTCTGAAATCAGCGGCGCTGATATGAATCCGAGCGTTTTCCCTGTGGATTTCAAATCATTTCACATGCTTAATGATACAGGAAACATTTGTTTCCAGGAGTTGGTCGGGTTAGGGAGGACCACTATGTAAATGTAGAGACCTGAAAAGTCTGTTTTTCACAATAGGACCCCTTTAAAAAGATAGCAGTGATTTTAGGAGTGCAATGTTTGGTCTTACTTTGCCATTGTCTTTTTTGTCTTTGCTAGTTTCATGGTTCTCTCCAAATGCATATGTAATGGAAAATAAAATATGAATTCATTCATTTCCCATAATGCTTCTAATGCTTTCACGGATCACAAGTGTTGGAACTCCTTGTGGGTCACAGGGGTTGATGGAGGATTTAGAGGCATGTGGATGGAAACACACACACACACACACACACACACGTAAGAATCCATTGTTTATCAGGAGAAAGAGAAAGACGTTCATTGATCCTACTTCCAATCAGTGGACTATCTGTGGTGGCACAATCCTCTGGACCCCTGTGATTCTCACCACCAGCTTCACAGACAGACGTGTGTTGGTCACATGAACATCTTGTTTGTTTGATTTAGGTGAAGACTTGTTGGTGTTACCCGTCCTTTACCATTTGTTGCAAAAATTAATCTGCAGCCACTTGATTATCAGCGTAACAGTTCACGTAGATTCAGTATTTTGGAAGCAGAAGGCTGCTTATTGATCCTGCACTCATCTGTTCTCACCATTATAAAGACACATGACCGCCTTGGTCATGATTTAGGTAAAGAGGGGAACATTATTGATCATTCCACCCTGTGATTTTGTGTGTCTTTATCACTTGTACACACTCTCCAGGTCAGGAAAGGTATTTTTGGTACTGAGCTCCCGAGTCAAAACCCCCCTAGAAAATAAAAAGAAAGCTAGACAGACATTTTATTGAACAAAGAAGAAATTGTAAGGGAAAAGGTTGTTTAGGAGCTTAGAGGACAGAAATGTCTTCATTGATAAATAATTCACATAACTTTTAGAATTTCACGTTTTATTACATACAAATTCCATAAAATTCTTCTGAACATTTAAAATTAATTTTGTCTTTTATCTGTGCTTAAATGCAGTGATCAACAATAATTACTGCAAATTGCGGTGGTAAATTTGTTATGGCAGAGTTAATGTTGCATTTAAATTTTCTGATCACAGTTGGTAAAAAAGTGGAGACTCAAATCATTCCAGTGCTTGATGACTTTCTGTAGACGGACAAACCAATCCAGGCCAGCTGCTCTGGACGTAACAACAAGTCACGGATCAATAACTGACCCTCCAAAGGACCAGTCACGCAAGGCTGAGGGTGTGAGCGGCATGAAATCATTTGACAAAGAAAAATGTACTACTCAAGCAAATATCATTCACATAGCCATCTCTAACAGTAGTATAGGCAGATTTTGAAGTGTTATTTTATGAGACAATAAATGTAATTATTGTGGTGGAACCCTATGGCTGTCACAACAGGCAGGGTTTGGACCAATGCAGAATACTCACGGAAGAGCTCACAAAATGCAGCAAACTAGACATGGGGGTAAGAGTACCAAACAATCTGGACCAGAACCAAAAGAGTCAGGCTTAAAAAGCCTCGGGCTAATCAGCCTGATCAAGTCCAGGTGTTCAGATGAAGGACAGGTGTGGAGACGAGGCTCCGTGCAAAAGTTCAGCCTCTCCTCCTGCCACGCCCCAACACCGAACCGTGACAGAGGGTCCACTATCCTCATATCTGTATACTCACTGTGTTTTTACATACCCAGAACTAAAACTACTTTTGATCACAAAAATAGTGACTACAGATGGGAGGATGCAGGTTACATGTCAAACATGAGTTGAGAAGACCTTGGAGTTGTTCATCACAGTACATAAATAAATACACCCTCCTTAAACCAACTTTTAGAAAGCAATAATGAATGTTTTAGGGGAAGATTATGTACATCACATACCTGAAATAACGAACAGTGTCACACAAGTGAAACACTATGAAATAGTTCTCAGAGTGAAAATAATACAGACTCTGTTCTCCCACATAAAAGTTCTGTCTTGGTTTGACTCAAATTGCTTCTTGTACATTTCCTCACACTTTATGCATCATCTGACACATTTTTTCTCTGACAGTCACACATAAAATGACACATGGAAAAGACATAATAAAACCACGTCCTGTGTGATGTGACCAACAATCACATCAGGATGTAGGATGTCATTGTTATTCCATTTGGAGACACAACGCTGTGTTCTATTTATGTCTTATACAGGTTCAACTGTTTGTTTAGTGATTTCGACAGAGACCACAGAATTCAAATTAGATTTGTGGCACAGGGAGATTTATTTCTATTTGCCGTCAGTCACTGCAAGTTACAGATAAAGACAAATCAATATCTATATGTACGCATTTATACAAAAACTCCAGCTCAGTTACCAAGAGGCTAATTGTTCAGGGTTGATGTGACCAAATCGTCCCCTTTTTAAAAACTTTTTTCTGTATTTTCTGAAATTTGAAAATCCACATCAACTCCACACCTGTCAAAGACTTTAACTGTGATACTTCAGTGCATCAATAGTTCAACTGTTTCTGGTTAAGTTCAGGTATTCTAAAAGAAACTAGATGTCCGTCTTTGTCAGTGCTTGATTTCTGGAGCTTCACTGTGTCATGATGTCAGTGACTTAAAGGCCTCCGGTACAACCAGGGGACTATGGACCAGACCGGATATTGATGACATCTCCCAGCCAATTAGCTGGAGTCTGTATGGGCTTTGTGAGGTGGACCAGGGTAACACAGTCAGACATGTTCCAGGGTAACACGGTCAGACATGTACCAGGGTAACAGTCAGGCATGTACCAGGGTAACACAGTCAGACATGTTCCAGGGTAACACGGTCAGACATGTACCAGGGTAACAGTCAGGCATGTACCAGGGTAACACAGTCAGACATGTAGCAGGGTAACACTGTCAGACATGTACCAGGGTAACACAGACATGTACCAGGGTAACACAGTCAGATATGTTCCAGGGTAACACAGACATGTACCTGGGTAACACGGTCAGACATGTACCAGGGTAACAGTCAGGCATGTACCAGGGTAACACAGTCAGACATGTTCCAGGGTAACACGGTCAGACATGTACCAGGGTAACAGTCAGGCATGTACCAGGGTAACACAGTCAGACATGTAGCAGGGTAACACGGTCAGACATGTACCAGGGTAACACAGACATGTACCAGGGTAACACAGTCAGATATGTACCAGGGTAACACAGACATGTACCGGGGTAACACGGTCAGACATGTACCAGGGTAACACAGACATGTTCCAGGGTAACACGGTCAGACATGTACCAGGGTAACAGTCAGGCATGTACCAGGGTAACACAGTCAGACATGTAGCAGGGTAACACGGTCAGACATGTACCAGGGTAACACGGTCAGACATGTACCAGGGTAACACAGTCAGACATGTTCCAGGGTAACACGGTCAGACATGTACCAGGGTAACAGTCAGGCATGTACCAGGGTAACACAGTCAGACATGTACCAGGGTAACACGGTCAGACATGTACCAGGGTAACACAGACATGTACCAGGGTAACACAGTCAGATATGTACCAGGGTAACACAGACATGTACCGGGGTAACACGGTCAGACATGTACCAGGGTAACAGTCAGACATGTACCAGGGTAACACGGTCAGACATGTACCAGTTTAACACAGACATGTTCCAGGGTAACACGGTCAGACATGTACCAGGGTAACAGTCAGGCATGTACCAGGGTAACACAGTCAGACATGTAGCAGGGTAACACTGTCAGACATGTACCAGGGTAACACGGTCAGACATGTACCAGGGTAACACAGTCAGACATGTTCCAGGGTAACACGGTCAGACATGTACCAGGGTAACAGTCAGACATGTACCAGGGTAACACAGACATGTGCCGGGGTAACACGGTCAGACATGTACCAGGGTAACAGTCAGACATGTACCAGGGTAACACAGTCAGACATGTACCAGGGTAACACAGACATGTTCCAGGGTAACAGTCAGACATGTACCAGGGTAACACAGTCAGACATGTACCAGGGTAACACAGACATGTACCAGGGTAACACAGTCAGACATGTAGCAGGGTAACACAGTCAGACATGTAGCAGGGTAACACTGTCAGACATGTACCAGGGTAACACAGTCAGACATGTTCCAGGGTAACACGGTCAGACATGTACCAGGATAACACAGACATGTACCAGAGTAACACGGTCAGACATGTACCAGGGTAACACAGTCACACATGTACCAGGGTAACACGGTCAGACATGTACCAGGGTAACAGTCAGACATGTACCAGGGTAACACGGTCAGACATGTTCCAGGGTAACACAGACATGTTCCAGGGTAACATGGTCAGACATGTTCCAGGGTATCAGTCAGACATGTTCCAGGGTAACAGTCAGACATGTACCGGGGTAACAGTCAGACATGTACCAGGGTAACACGGTCAGACATGTACCAGGGTAACACGGTCAGACATGTTCCAGGGTAACACGGTCAGACATGTTCCAGGGTAACACGGTCAGACATGTTCCAGGGTAACAGTCAGACATGTACCAGGGTAACACGGTCAGACATGTACCAGGGTAACACGGTCAGACATGTACCAGGGTAACACAGACATGTACCAGGGTAACACGGTCAGACATGTACCAGGGTAACACAGACATGTACCAGGGTAACACGGTCAGACATGTTCCAGGGTAACACGGTCAGACATGTTCCAGGGTAACAGTCAGACATGTACCAGGGTAACACGGTCAGACATGTACCAGGGTAACACGGTCAGACATGTACCAGGGTAACACAGACATGTACCAGGGTAACACGGTCAGACATGTACCAGGGTAACACAGACATGTACCAGGGTAACACGGTCAGACATGTACCAGGGTAACACAGTCACACATGTACCAGGGTAACACGGTCAGACATGTACCAGGGTAACAGTCAGACATGTACCAGGGTAACACGGTCAGGCATGTTCCAGGGTAACACAGACATGTTCCAGGGTAACACGGTCAGACATGTTCCAGGGTATCAGTCAGACATGTTCCAGGGTAACAGTCAGACATGTACCAGGGTAACACGGTCAGACATGTACCAGGGTAACACAGACATGTTCCAGGGTAACACGGTCAGACATGTTCCAGGGTAACAGACATGTACCGGGGTAACACGGTCAGACATGTTCCAGGGTAACACGGTCAGACATGTTCCAGGGTAACAATCAGACATGTTCCAGGGTAACAGTCAGACATGTACCAGGGTAACACGGTCAGACATGTTCCAGGGTAACACGGTCAGACATGTTCCAGGGTAACACGGTCAGACATGTTCCAGGGTAACAGTCAGACATGTACCAGGGTAACACGGTCAGACATGTACCAGGGTAACACGGTCAGACATGTACCAGGGTAACACAGACATGTACCAGGGTAACATGGTCAGACATGTACCAGGGTAACACAGACATTTACCAGGGTTACACGGTCAGACATGTACCAGGGTAACACGGTCAGACATGTTCCAGGGTAACACAGACATGTTCCAGGGTAACACGGTCAGACATGTTCCAGGGTATCAGTCAGACATGTTCCAGGGTAACACGGTCAGACATGTTCCAGGGTAACACAGACATGTTCCAGGGTAACACGGTCAGACATGTTCCAGGGTATCAGTCAGACATGTTCCAGGGTAACAGTCAGACATGTACCAGGGTAACACGGTCAGACATGTTCCAGGGTAACACGGTCAGACATGTTCCAGGGTAACAGTCAGACATGTACCGCGGTAACACGGTCAGACATGTTCCAGGGTAACACGGTCAGACATGTTCCAGGGTAACAGTCAGACATGTTCCAGGGTAACACGGTCAGACATGTTCCAGGGTAACAGTCAGACATGTTCCAGGGTAACACGGTCAGACATGTTCCAGGGTAACACGGTCAGACATGTTCCAGGGTAACAATCAGACATGTTCCAGGGTAACAGTCAGACATGTTCCAGGGTAACACGGTCAGACATGTTCCAGGGTAACAATCAGACATGTACCAGGGTAACACGGTCAGACATGTTCCAGGGTAACACGGTCAGACATGTACCAGGGTAACACGGTCAGACATGTTCCAGGGTAACAATCAGACATGTTCCAGGGTAACAGTCAGACATGTTCCAGGGTAACACGGTCAGACATGTTCCAGGGTAACAGTCAGACATGTTCCAGGGTAAAACGGTCAGACATGTTCCAGGGTAACACGGTCAGACATGTTCCAGGGTAACGGTCAGACATGTTCCAGGGTAACACGGTCAGACATGTTCCAGGGTAACGGTCAGACATGTTCCAGGGTAACACGGTCAGACATGTTCCAGGGTAACAGTCAGACATGTTCCAGGGTAACACGGTCAGACATGTTCCAGGGTAACGGTCAGACATGTTCCAGGGTAACACGGTCAGACATGTTCCAGGGTAACAGTCAGACATGTTCCAGTGTAACACGGTCAGACATGTTCCAGGGTAACACTGTCAGACATGTTCCAGGGTAACAGTCAGACATGTACCAGGGTAACACGGTCAGACATGTACCAGGGTAACACGGTCAGACATGTACCAGGGTAACACAGACATGTACCAGGGTAACATGGTCAGACATGTACCAGGGTAACACAGACATGTACCAGGGTAACACGGTCAGACATGTACCAGGGTAACACGGTCAGACATGTTCCAGGGTAACACAGACATGTTCCAGGGTAACACGGTCAGACATGTTCTAGGGTATCAGTCAGACATGTTCCAGGGTAACACGGTCAGACATGTTCCAGGGTAACACAGACATGTACCAGGGTAACATGGTCAGACATGTACCAGGGTAACACAGACATGTACCAGGGTAACACGGTCAGACATGTACCAGGGTAACACTGTCAGACATGTTCCAGGGTAACACAGACATGTTCCAGGGTAACACGGTCAGACATGTTCCAGGGTATCAGTCAGACATGTTCCAGGGTAACAGTCAGACATGTACCAGGGTAACACGGTCAGACATGTTCCAGGGTAACACGGTCAGACATGTTCCAGGGTAACAGTCAGACATGTACCGCGGTAACACGGTCAGACATGTTCCAGGGTAACACGGTCAGACATGTTCCAGGGTAACAGTCAGACATGTTCCAGGGTAACACGGTCAGACATGTTCCAGGGTAACAGTCAGACATGTTCCAGGGTAACACGGTCAGACATGTTCCAGGGTAACACGGTCAGACATGTTCCAGGGTAACAATCAGACATGTTCCAGGGTAACAGTCAGACATGTTCCAGGGTAACACGGTCAGACATGTTCCAGGGTAACAGTCAGACATGTACCAGGGTAACACGGTCAGACATGTTCCAGGGTAACACGGTCAGACATGTACCAGGGTAACACGGTCAGACATGTTCCAGGGTAACAATCAGACATGTTCCAGGGTAACAGTCAGACATGTTCCAGGGTAACACGGTCAGACATGTTCCAGGGTAACAGTCAGACATGTTCCAGGGTAACACGGTCAGACATGTTCCAGGGTAACACGGTCAGACATGTTCCAGGGTAACAGTCAGACATGTTCCAGGGTAACACGGTCAGACATGTTCCAGGGTAACGGTCAGACATGTTCCAGGGTAACACGGTCAGACATGTTCCAGGGTAACAGTCAGACATGTTCCAGGGTAACACGGTCAGACATGTTCCAGGATAACAGTCAGACATGTACGAGGGTAACACGGTCAGACATGTTCCAGGATAACACGGTCAGACATGTTCCAGGGTAACAGTCAGACATGTTCCAGGGTAACACGGTCAGACATGTTCCAGGGTAACACGGTCAGACATGTTCCAGGGTAACGGTCAGACATGTTCCAGGGTAACACGGTCAGACATGTTCCAGGGTAACGGTCAGACATGTTCCAGGGTAACACGGTCAGACATGTTCCAGGGTAACAGTCAGACATGTTCCAGGGTAACACGGTCAGACATGTTCCAGGGTAACAGTCAGACATGTACGAGGGTAACACGGTCAGACATGTTCCAGGGTAACAGTCAGACATGTTCCAGGGTAACAGTCAGACATGTTCCAGGGTAACACGGTCAGACATGTTCCAGGGTAACAGTCAGACATGTACAGCTTTATCTGCAGGTTGCCGGAGGATGGAGTATCTTCAGAATTTTTTTTATAAAATAGCAGTTCTTCAAAGACATACATACAGTTTAATTCCAGGTGGTCATTGTCATTTTTTACTTCAGTTGAGCAATATGTGAGTACTTTAGATCTGAAGACTGCAGTAATTTATTCATTTGACTTAAAATATCATTGGAGCATAATTTAATCTATTTAGTTTATTGTGCTCATCCACTTTCATGATGAGGCTTCATTGTCATTCAAAAATTAAGGGTTTTATCTTCGGATAGTAATTTATGGCTGTGACACTATATTCTTATGTTAATATGGCATTTCCTTAGACAAAGGCAGTGGGAACCTGAATAAAATGTCTTACTCATACATGTTAAGTGAAAACACCAAGATTATTTCAATTAATTATTTAGGATGTTTTATATGCTTAGCTGAAGCAAAATTCAGGAACAGATATTTGACCAGTGTTATCGTAGCAAAATAAGTTGATATCCATTATGGTGATATTTTATGCCTTATTTTAAAATGTACGTCTTTGGGACTTCTTTCATTTTGCATTCAAAGAAAAACTAACACATGAAATGTGTGAAATATGTTGTGCTCCAATTGTTCTGGGTAGCTTTTATTTATTTGATTTGATATTGATTTCTTCACTTTTAAAATACAAATTAAGACAGTCAGTGGTCCTTTTCCATATGGTCACATTGTCAACTGTCAGGAAGAGGAGCGATCTGGACGTATGTCCAGGAACCACGGTTCAGGGACAGACAGAGACAAATGTTGGCCAGGCCTCCTGTTGACGACCAGGGACAGGGATTGGGGGGACCTAGAGCAGATCTGACTAATAGTAGCTGTGAGTCTGGGGGTCCGGGTGGTGGGGATTGTACAGGTCCCTCAGAGCGCAGAGGGACCTGTGCCATCATCTCAGATGGTATGACCCATGACAGTAGCAGGAACCTAAAAGCTAATTCAGAAGCTGGGGCTTACAAGGAAGTAAAACAATGAGGCCTACGTTAGCTGAAGGCTAGCCAGAGGAGAATCGGGCAGAATGCTCACATCCTGGAGTCTGACTGGGCATCATGGTGTTCATAAAATACTGCAGTAATTCAGTAATCAGCTCCTCTACTTGGTTTTTTTTATACCTTTTTCCATTGACCCCCACCCCCCACCCCACCCCCACACACACACAGAGGTCATACCATTCGTCGTCAACAGAAGGTATTGTCCAGTGTGTATTGTCACACTTCTGTTCAAAAACACAGGAAAAGTACAGCAAGCAGATGACGATAGATGGAGGATGAAGCCACAACATCCAAGAGGCAGACTGTGAAGGAAATCAACTCAATGCATGAGGAGAAGCAAGACTGCGTGACAAAAAGCACCAAGACAACATGGCAGAAAGACCTAATGCACAGATGGCTAGTGGCACAAGTGAAACTAAACTAGGAAAACACGTCCATTAAGTAAAGAAAATAAAATCACAAAGTTAAAGTAGACTGAAACTAAACCCCCGAACAATAAGACAATACATAAGTCTAATATACTACAGACAAGACAAACATATGAGACAAGTTGTCTGTGTGCATGTTTCTATGTCTACAATTTGATGGATACTCTCAATATTTGAACTTACTGAGAAAAAAAAATCTTTGTAATAATCTTTGAAGACATAAGATAAACCCCAACTTTCAGAAATAAAGTAAAGGCATTTACACAAAAGCATTTTCATATTTTTACTTTTCACAACTGCAACTAACTGCACCTGCAGAGGAACTGAACATGAACTAGTAGACAGAAACTGTTTCCTGCAAACTCATCCAATGGATTTTAGGGATACTGGGATGGTTCTTTGTTATCTCTCCAAAATTGCTGACACAAAGGAAATTAGACAACATTAAATATATACAAAGGTTTTTTCTGCAGTGGAAAATTGTGATACTGTACTATAACTGACTGTATGTGAATGTGAACTGATTAACTCTCGGACGTCTGGCCATCCTGTGCAGATAACCCGCTGCAGACAAAGCCAAGACGGGAGCCATCGACTGGAATTGTGTTTGTGAAGGTCTGCGATAATTCACGAGGTCCATGAAGAATGTTGGGTGACATGCAAAAAAAGAACAATAATTACTTGAATGTGTGTTTTTGGTTGTGCACATTTATAAGCTTGTGGGCGATGAAGTGGAAAAAAGGAGTGGTGCACGCATGGGTGTAAAAGTGCTGCTATGTGTGTTTTAATGCGCTTGTGCTTCGGATTGTTCTAAGTGGAGAATTCTGACTTCATTCATTATTAATCAATTCCTTCCATTCTGACTCCTGTTAAATGTAAAAACATAAAATGAATTAATGAATCTTTAATGTGTGAAAAACTTGCACATAAGAAATAAGTTAAATGTGAACATCATTTTGCCTGTTATTTAACCGTTTAAGAGAAAAAAGGGTCTATGTTTAATGTTACATTTCATAAATTAAATGGGAAAGTAATTTCTGGCTTGCCATCCTTTTTGTCTGTCTGTTAGTCTTAAAGGAGAGGTGACTGTGGGATTTTTCAAAAGGGGTTCCACTGTGGGCCTGTCAGCGGGGATGCCAACATCAGTGATTTTACTTCAAACATGACTCAGAAAATAGGCTACAAAAATTAATTTAAATAGCTTTTAATTTAGGTTAAATATTTGCTAATTGGAGTATCACAAATGTTTTTTTAATAACTCCATAAAGCAGTTTTTTTTAACAAATAAAAACTTACTGAATAACCCTAATGCCACTAAAACTATAATTCCAAGCACTACTATTGTCAGTCAGAACACACATGGTATGAACCTATCAGCTCCTTTTTCCTGCACATCATCACTGATGAAGACTAAGTGAAGACTGATGAAGACTAACCTTGTTGTGGATTGATCATCTGTGTGCTGGATGAAGGTGTTTTACATTCTCAGGCTAATAGCCATGCACAGACAGAACCTCTGTGGGGACTATTTTCTTTCTTTTTTATTTTTTTAATCCAATCATAACCACATGGAGCATCAGTTTCTACATTTTTTTGTTGATTTGTGTGCATGTTTTTTTTTTTATGAAGTCAGAATGTTCCTCACCATTCATGGGTTGTCAGTCATCATCCTAAATGACCATTTTTAAAATACTTTTCTTACAAAATCTTACAGCATTTTAAATAAAAAGCAAATTTTTTTAGCTTCTTCAAAAGTTTATAACAGTGATAGACATAGCACAAAAATTGTATCTTATGGAAACTGCACACATACAAGGTATTCAGTCTTTTATCCCTGGAGTTGCCTTTGTTGTTCAAGCATGTTTTAATATACTAATTCACACTAAACATTCTGTTAAAGTATAATGAACCATGCATACCCTGCTATTTAATACACTATAGTTGAAAAAAGGATGATTTTTCAATTTATGACATTTTTTTTTTTTTTACATTTTTTTCTGCCTCTTCAACTGAAGCATGCTGAGTTGCTGATCTTCCTTTTTTTTGTTAAAACATCTTCTTGTTCTCATCATATTCTGGAGCCTTTTGTAGCTGTAAAGGAAATGTGATTGTAATTGTTGAGAGGATTCTGAACAAAACAAAAAACACAACCTGAAATAACAAATATAAATTCTTAATGAACTAATTACTGCAAGAAAGTATAATGACTCCAGTTGGACTGGGCATTGCTGGTGTTTTGTCTTCATGACAGCAATCTTTGCACATTATCATTATTCTAAGGAAAAACATTTTCTAATGACAATGCTACTGGGGTGTCACAGGCGTCCATTGCTAAAAGCAACTGATATCCAGGCCTTTCCTGGGCGAAACGAAGCACCTTTTCTGTCTTGTCATCCTCATCTTCTTAATACTTCTTGCAAACGTTCTGCATGGTGAATTAAAAGTCAATTTCTCACTTCACATCTTTTCTTACACCCCATTCCTCGTGTCAGAACTCCTGTTTTTATTAATTAATTAATTAATTTTTTTCTACCGCTTCACTGTGGTCAGGTTTTGGACCACAGAAGACTTTGAGAGTAGGGGGGGGGGGTGAATACTGCAGGCATCTCGCCGCTGCTTTCCCTGATGTCTGAGTGGGATAGGAGGCAGCCAGAGCCCCCGCCTGACCTTCAGCTGTTTCACAAAACCAAAAGGTCACACACTGCTCTGCTTGCATAGCACAGACCTCAACTAAAGAGTGAGTGGATGTGCTTCTCCCCCCGTCCTTCACTCTGTTTTAATGACAAAATGTCATGAGGGCAAAATGAAAAGAGCAAATGGAGGAGCAATGTCATGGACGGCATCAAGATGAAGACACATGAACATGGGCAACAAAGCAATGTGAGACGACACTATTCACAATGGGACCTATTCATGTAGGAATTTAATGGAAAATGATCAATAACAAATTATTGCATACCATTTTTTTTAAAGAAATCCAAACTGTGTCTCCATAACTAAAGCTGTGCTCCTGTCCCGAATCCCTCACATCAGTTATTCAAGGGGCCCTGCATGCATTCTATATTTCAATGTGAATGGGCCATGTGTGGCACACACACTGGGACACACACACACACACACACACACACACACACACACACACACACACACACACACTGGGACACACACACACAGACAGCTCCGTAAATGTGAGTCCTGTTTCCTGACTTATTTGACTATTGAGGAGTCCTGCCTGGACTGCTCTCCAAATGCATGGATTAACCCGAGTCATGTTGACAGAAGATGTGCCTTACAATGAGGTAAACACAATCATCTGTGGTCAATCATCAATATAAGATCATTTCTGCTCCTGGGTTTTGAGATCATTCTGATTTCTCATCACCATCAAGGTACATTTTGTTGTTTTGCATTTGTCAGATATTAGCGAGCCAGCATGAGCAACATGTGCAGCGCTACTGGTGGAGATAGAACAACATCTTTATTCTCTATAAACCTCACTTTCAATATGCAGTTGTGTCTGGTAATGGGCATGAAATCTCCTGGGACAATTGAAGCTGTCTGCTGATCCTATAATCTGATAGCTGGGCACCTTTCACACCCCCATTATACGGTAGACTAAACTATAATATACTCACTGAAGCAAACACCTTGTCTGAACAATCCTACACATGAATGTTTAGCTTGATTTTCATCTTCACACGTTAAGATTTTCATGGTGTGATGACCATCACATTGTCAAAATATGGTGTTCCACTCTTCTTTTTGAGATTCAAAGAAATAAATGAGAAAGAGGTCACTCCTGTGCACATTAGGTGTAAATGTTAAATAATTCTAGAGATGTGTAAATCCAATTACACTGAACTTTGTAACATACTTTCTTACTATTCTCTTAAAATCTACTGTAACAGCATCAAACATAAATTTACTGTTTTCAGGCAAGTGCTATTATAATATTTCAATAACTAACATAATGTTAACCTTTGTTAACTATATACATCCATTTGTCCATCCGTCCATCCGTCCATCCGTCCATCCATCCATCCATCCATCCATCCGTCCATCCATCCATCCATCCATCCATCCATCCATCCATCCATCCATCCATCCATCCATCCATCCATCCTTTTGCCCGTCTACGGTTGGAATGTGGTAGCAGCATGACAACCTGAGTTTTTAAACTTTACAAGTCCTGGGGGTCTCATACTACATCTTTTTCAAAGTCCAGAGAAGCTATTTTGAGATTTTCAGAGTTTAGACCCTTATCTCTGTATGTGTGCCTTGACATTCTGTGCTTAATATCGGGATTGAATAACAGCGTCTGTGTAGGTTCTCAGTCATCCAGGTCATGGTTATCCAAAAGCTGTTGAGTCGATCCACTGGACGTTAAGAAAGTTCTTGAAGACGTTTCGTCTCTCATCCAGGAGACTTCTTCAGGCTCAGATGTCTACATAGGGGAAACCAAGCAACCACTACACAGACGCATGGCTCAACACAGAAGAGCCAACACATCAGGACAGGACTCAGCAGTCTTCCTTCACCTCAAGGAAGAGGGTCACTCATTTCAGGACACCGATGGTCAGATCTTGGACAGGGAAGATAAATGGTTTGAGAGAGGATTGAAAGAGGCCATCCACGTCAAAGTGGAGAAGACATCTCTGAATAGAGGGGGTGGTCTGTGACATCACCTTTCTCCCATTTATAATCATGTCCTTTCGAAACTCCCAAAAAGATTGTCACAGCAGATTGACCCAGGTGATGTGTCTCATGCTAATGACCCCCATTAGCATATAAAGGTGTAACTCACATCTCAATGACCCCCTTTGGACCCCCATCAACAATCATTGAGGAGCCAGACGGGTTTTGGCGACGTTCGTTGGAATGTGAATTGCACTGACCACACCCCACAGGGTTTATAATCTGACCACACCCCACAGGGTTAATAATCTGACCACACCCCACAGGGTTAATAATCTGACCACACCCCACAGGGTTAATAATCTGACCACACCCCACAGGGTTAATAATCTGACCACACCCCACAGGGTTAATAATCTGACCACACCCCACAGGGTTAATAATCTGACCACACCCCACAGGGTTAATAATCTGACCACACCCCACAGGGTTAATAATCTGACCACACCCCACAGGGTTAATAATCTGACCACACCCCACAGGGTTAATAATCTGGGACTTCGTCAGCCACTCTCTGAACTGAAGAAGTCTCTTGGATGAGAGACGAAACGTCTTCAAGAACTTTCTTAACGTCCAGTGGATCGACTCAACAGCTTTTGAATAACAGCGTCCTGTTGCTGTTTTGTAATAGTGGGACCATCACTACAAACTGCTACTGTAAAGGTACTGGCCCCAACCTCTACATAACACTGAATTGGCCTAAAACATTCTAAAAATGGTTCCAGGGTGAGAGCTGCTCGGGCTTCACGCCTGACCCGCCGAGCACGCCGGAGTTGCCCCCGTACAGAGGGGACTGCCACGTTGTTCTCCTGAGCTGGGAAAAGTGGGGGCTGGAAACCATTAGAGGCCATGAACGGGGACAGTTCATGTAGCAGAGCAAACCAGAGAGTTGTGGGCATACTCAACCCAGGGACGATGAGTGGATCAGGAAACAGGGTTCTGAGATGCCACACAACGAAGAGCTGCCTCCAGGTCCTGATTAGCCCGTTCTGTCTGGCCGTTGGTCTGTGGGTGGTAACCAGATGACAAATTGGCCAACGCCCCTAATGCCTCGCAGAAAGCCTTTCACACCTGGTAGAAGAACTGTGGACCTGTTGGATACAATGTCCTGGGGAATTCCATGCAACCTAAAAACATGCTGGACAAGCAGAGCAGCAGTCTCCAAATCAGAGGATAACTTAGACAACGGAATAACGGCGACATACTCCTTAGCATCTGCTCTCATAGAAGGCACCAGAAACTCTGTTGAAGGAGAGCCAGAGTCCGATGAAAGCCTGGATGGCAAGCCAACTTAGAATCATGCCCCCACTGGAGCACAGGAGTTCGAACAGGTGGGGGCACAAACAGCTGATCTGGTGGACAACCCTCAGGCGACAGGTTACCAACTTGAGCCTCCTGAACCAGTCTCTCAATGTCCCACATGGCTAGTCCCACCACACAGGAAGGGGGCAGGACAGTGTCTTCAGAAGAATCCTCCACTGAAGGTACAAACTGACGCAATAGAGCATCAGACTTGTTATTCCGAGACCCAGGCCGGTAGGTGAGATCTACTGGTGAAGGTGGAGAAGGTGTGGATGTTATGGAAACAGGAACGGCAGAAGGCAAACAATGTGAGTGGCAGGACAAACTCCAGTTGGTGATTGCAGAAGAAGACCAGTCTATATGTGGGTTATGGAGCTTTCACCAGGGGAGACCTAACACTAATGAGGAACTGGGGGCAGAAATAATATGCAGGGAAATTACCTTGTGATGGTTTCCAGAAGGCAACAAGGACAAGGGGGCTGTACGATGAGTAACTCGAGCTAGAAGCCCCCCATCGAGAGCAAACACATCTTTGGGTTCACCAAGGGGCTCAGTGGGCAAGTTGGCACTAGTGACAAACTCATTGTCAATAAAACTCCATCAGAACCACAATCTACTAAAACTTGTAAAGGGACAAAAAGGTACTGTATCCTGGCAACAAGTTTAAGGACAATACGGTTAGAGGAGGGCGACTCAGCAGACGTATGGCTCACCAGTGCCCCTCCTGACACCGATGAGCCTGCTCTCTTTGGCAGGACAGGGCAATGCACTCTCCTGTGACCCGCCTGGCCACAGTAGAAGCAGAGTCTCAGTTCAAAGTGACGTTGGCGCTCTTCAGGTGTAAGTCTCATCCTCCCCAGCTGCATGGGTTCCTCACTATTGGGAGTAGGCCAAACCAGTGGTGAAGAAGGTCTGGAGGGAGGTGGATGGGGATGTGGTTGCTACTGTTGAGATGGCCGCGGCCGGGACAGGGGAATAGGAACACTCTCCCTGACCGTCCTTTCCCTGCGTCTCTCACGAAGTCGGTCATCTAGACTAATAGCTAAGGAAATTAACTCGTCTAGAGAAGCAGTCTCATCCCTAGCAGCTAATTTATCCTTTAACTCTTCACTTAACCCGCGAAGAAAACCCCCCTGTAAAGCACTCTGGTTCCATCCGCTCTCTGCTGCAAGAATACGGAAGTCTATGGAATAAATGGAGACAGGGTCTGAGCCCTGACGCAGGGAAAGGAGCCGTCTACTGGCCTCCTTTCCTTGCAGAGGATGATCAAAAACTTTCCGCATCTCGGCGGTGAACAATGAATAATTACTGCAAACAGAAGCATTATTACTGGCCATTGCTACAGCCCAAGCAGCAGCTTTATTGGACAATAAATACTACTCTCGACTTGTCTGAATCATAAATTGACGGCTGCTGATCAAAAACAAGTGAGCATTGGTGGAGGAACTCCCTGCATGACCCTAGCACTCCTGAGTACCTGACCAGAGTGGGAATGAAGGGTTCCCTGTGCTGGCTGGGTTCGGTGGCAGGAAGAACAGGTGCTGGAATGTCAACTGGAAGAAGAAGAAGAAGAAGAAGAAGAAGAAGAAGAAGAAGATATACTTTATTTGATCCCTTGGGGGAAATTACATTTTTCACTTTGGGTGTACATTTTTGTGTTAGTTTTTCACAGTCAGTATGTACAGGCCCCCGAAACAACCACAGCACACAAAGGGGCCTGTAAGCATGCAGTTAGTACATACATACTGTACATGACAACACACAACATCAAACTGTACATTGAGAGGCAGAGTGATGGGCAGCAACTTCCTGGAGTGCGCCCCAATGGAGCAGCTTGTGGGGGGGAAGGCGCCTTGCTCAGGGGCGCCTCGGCGGTGCCTGGGAGGTGAGCTGACGCCTCCCGCTGCCAGCTCACACTCCAAAGATGTTCTGGTGGGAGCAGGAATCGATCCACCGATGGCTGGGCGATCTGTCTTCAGGGCGTCTGCTCTACCGCTGAGACTGAGTGGAAAGCTCATCCAAGCAGTTGTCGAGCCTAGTCACGCTGGAGCTGAGTTTGCTGAGCGAGTCCATGATGTCCTGAAATGCTCTCTCGTGGACTCCAACACGGGCCCCTTGACAGGCCAAAGTCTGCCGGATTCCATCAGTCTCTGCGCGGTCCATGGTGGCCAGATTATTCTGTCACGGGTAGTTCAAGTCTGGACCCCAAGGAGCAGAGACTGACACAAACGTAAAAATAAACAGTTTTATTGCTCAGGCAAAAACACAAATGAGCAATGAAACTGAAACAGTAGAGCAAAAAATAACAAAACTCCTCAACACTGAAAAGAGCATGTAGCTGCGAGAAAACTAGGAACACTAGCATCACAAACACAGGATGAAATAGTCTGGCACCCTCCTAGGGAAAAGCTAGGCCTTTTAAGACAAGACTGACGAGCAGAGTGGGAATTGGTGTCTCGTCAGCTGTAAGGATCCAGCCACACCCTCTGCCACAGCTTGACCTGTCAGGAGACAATGAGTTTTCACACCAACAAAACAGAACCATGACACACACACCCCAAAACCAAGGCGTTTACGTCACTGACCGGAGAAGTCGCCCTGCTTTCGTAGAAACCTCGACCACCAGCAGGTCTTCCTCTGCTCTACAGCGTCAGTGCTGCTGTTCACCAGCAGACTGGTAGGTTTGTGCCATGAGAGGATCCATTGACCTTGAAGTCAATAGTGCTTTAAATATCACCACTGTTCTCATAACAACCAGTGTGAAGCATGAGAACCCTGGCAGAAGATTTCTGACTATTTCTTGCTCGTGCTCATAGACTAAAACGAGACCTAGTTTGTTTGCTCTTTGGCTGTTGATCAGACAGCCAGAGGAACTCTTGCTTGGAAAATCAGTATCTTCTCTGAAATCTATTTGAACATTTATGTCAAACATCTTTGTGACTTTGAATTTGTTGTTTTTAGATCTACACTTATTCTTGCTTTTTTGGGTTAAACTGCTTTTCTTTTGATGATCTGTTTTAAATCCACTTCTTCACATTTTCAATTAGTTTTAATCAATTAACTCCTTAATTACTTACTTAATTAAGATAATATGCAATACTATCTATTAAAATATATTGTGTTGTGTATTTTATGCTTATGTGTATGTGTTTGTTCTCAAGCACTTTGTAGCATTGGTTTTATTCCTATTCATATCAGCTATTTATACTATTATTACTACTACTACTAATAGTAATAGTAATAATGAACATAATAATAATTTCCTGAGACATGATGTACATGTCCACTTTATCCAATTTTCACTTTACATTACCGTTGCTGTAAACCTTCACTAAAGTCATCCAAAGGTGTTTAAATCAACCCACTGGACTTTAAGAGATTTTCTTGGAGACGTTTCGCCTCTCATCCAAGAGAGTTCTTCTCCTTCAGTTTCTCCTTTAACTTTGGATAACCATGACCTGGATAACTGTGAACCTACAGACTTCACTAAAGTCACACCAATTTTTATCTGATTAAAAGTCCAAACTGCTAACTTTCTCGTGTAGCTACTGAGATGACTGCAATGCAGCTAATGCTAACATGACTACAACACAACAGCTGATGCACTGACTTGCTGCACTGAAGACAACTGGAATGTAATCATGGTGAACAGAGTACATATTAAAGTATACTGTAGAAGAGCCAGCCGGGCAGAATAAAATTGTAAACAGTCAGCACTTCAGCCCACTGTCGTTAAAGCTAACATGCTAATCTTGGTTTAGCATCTTGCTCTGGCACAAAATACATACCGGAACACCAATTGTGTTTTCTACATACTTACAGCATTAAGAAAACACATCTTAGATTATTTAAACCTTGGTCACTTTATCTTAACATATTGTGTCCATGCAATGACTCCCAGAGCCCTTTTTTTTCACCTGAAAATTGGGTTATATATTCAATAAAAACTATTAGATTAACAGAAAACTTAGATTAACAGAACTTCCTCCTTCTCCTTCGGTGCCGTGTTGAGAAAGGGAGACTGTACAGGGTTTCCTGCAGTATAACACATGGGCGAGATCTCACAGCAGATGTATCACGATAAGTAGTATCAAGATTAGGGTCAGGGCTAGGGCACGGTGGTGCAGTGGGTGGCGCTGTCCCCGCATGGCAAGGCAGTTTAGGGTTCTAGTCCCACTCTGTGTGAGTTTGTCTGTTCTTCCCGTGTCTGCGTGGGTTCTTTCCGTGGATTCCTCCCTCCTCCAGAAACATGCGCTTCAGGTTAATTGGGCAATCCCAAATTGCCTGTCGGTGTGAGTGTGTTCGTGCATGTTTGTCTGTTTATATGTATGGCTCAAGCAATTTTAGAAGATAAATGAATTTATAATAATAATAATAATAATATTGAGGCAGTGCTCTCCATCTACCATTCAATCTTCGTTCCTACCCTCACCTATGGTCATGAGCAATGGGTCGTGACTGAAAGAATGAGGATACAAGTGGCTGAAAATGGGTTTTCTCAGGCAGATAGCTGGTGTCTCCCTTAGAGATAGGGTGAGAAACACTGCTGTTCACGAGGGGCTCAGAGTAGAGCCGCTGCTCCTTCGCGTGGAAAGGAGTCAGTTGAGGTGGTTTGGGCATCTGGTGCGGATGCCTCCGGGACGCCTCCCTAGGGAGGTGTTTCTGGCACGTCCAGCTGGGAGGAGACCTCAGGGCAGACCCAGGTCCAGGTGGAGGGATTATATCTCAACACTGGCCTGGGAACGTCTTGGGATCCCCCAGTCAGAGCTGGTGGATGTGGGGGGAGAGGGAAGTTTGGGGCTCCCTGTTGAAGCTGCTGCCCCCGCGACCCAACTATGGATAATGCGGACAAAGATAATAATGACAATAATATGCATGTATTCACAACAGAGATCGTTGCCCTGCTCAAGCTGCTCTACAGCAGCGCAGAGAGCTGTGTCCGAAACAACGGTACAGACTGCAACTGGTTCCCCATCTCCAGTGGCGTTCGCCAGGGATGTGTGGCCGCTCCTGACCTTTTTAAATGTATCATTGACCATCTGATGTCCAGGGTCTGTGAGCGAGTCTTCGTGGTGTCCCTCAGCAACTACCACCTGACCGACCTGGAGTCTCTCTGGAAGCCACTCTGGCGGCACCAGACCATCTCATGCAAGACGAAGCTGCGAATTTACAACTCTGCTGTCCTCTCCATCCTGCTCTACGGTTCACAAACAGGGCCCTTAAATAAGACCCCGGCTGCCAGTACAGATGGTTTTGATAGCAGGGCTCTCAGAACCATCGAAAACATCAGGTGGCCCAGCGGGTTTCCAACAAAGTGCTCAGAGCCCCCACGTCCCAGCCCACAGCTTCATGCCAAGCTGCACATCGTCGCACCTGCTGGTTTGGTCATGTCGTCTGCCCTCCCCCTGATCACCCAACAAGAGCCATTCTCCAGTTCGACCCGAAGGCCGCAGGCTGGAAACGACCTCGAGGCAAGCCCCGCCCCCGATGGCTCGACGTCATTGCAGGTGACCTCCGACCACAGGGGGTCGCTGTGGAGGATGCAGAGCAGCTGGCACAAGACCGCCAGCATTGGAAAAAACGGACTCATCTGGTTGGCTCAACGCACAGGGATTGTTTGGATACAGTTCTATATCACCCCTGCATAACCTTTCATTGTGTGGCCATTTGTAAAGTTGGACGGCTACTGAATGGCTTTCTTAGCACTTGGCTTACCCCTGTTTGCCTTTACTCTGGTTCACCAGGTGTCTCCAGGATGATTAGCATGAGAGTAATTTCTCTTGTTGTTACCATCTGGGTAGGAGGATACCATCGTTTCTCCACCCTGCTGTCTTCAGCACACAAAATTTCTCAGCAGTAAGTGGACTGTAAGCTCCTTCAACAAAGGCATGAAAAAAGAGTCACACATTCTAAATGATTGATAAGAATGTTGAATTCATATGTTTATGAGGAAAATATGCCATCACAACTTTGCAGCAGCACAAAAGCATTAGTCAAACTGTTAAACTAAATGCTTTTATTAAATTTGTCACTGAAAAAGCAGGGAAAGCTGACTTTCCTTCTAAGATAAAAAATCTGTTCACATCAGTATGAACATTTTGTTAAAATAATTAAGTATGGTGGAAAATTGTTTGTATGTCAGATTTTTTAAAAATTCTTATTTGTAATTTATTAATAATTTCTACTTTCACAAATATAAAAAATGAATGTGTTATTTGTATAATTCCAAATAATACTTATATCATGTTCAAAATATGTAACATTTCGTAATCATATTTTTAATTTTTAGATACAACATATAGAAAGTTGGGAGCTTTGTCTTTGACATTGGGGAGGACGGTCAAAGACCTGTCAGTGTTCTGCCTATCAGCTACTCTTCAACTGAGACAAAATAAATATTTGATGTGGTTTGTTTTTCTTCATTGTCTTTCCTTGACCCGCACAAATTGGCGAGAGAACAATATGAGACGTACAGAAATCCAGTGACACACCTAAGCCTCAAGCAATGTCCTTCTTAGTCAAACTTGAATAAATATATCTCAAATACTGGAAGCGACTGCATTGGTAACATACTGTATAATCCAAAGTCCACGTTTCATTCTCCACCTAGAATTTTGTAATTCTGGGTATCGAACCAGCAACCTTAAGTCACAAGTGTAATTGTCTGATTGTATTCAGTGATAGACAGGTATAACCTATTGTATGTCAATGTTCATAAACACTAGTCCTGCTGGGAACACTGATGTACAGTATGTGTTGTGTTTGCCCTTAAATCAGCCACTTTCACAAGGATGAATGAGAACGCAGCAGAGTGAAGACAATGGCATAGTTTTGTATGCATTTAGTGGGCTGGTAAAGTATAGATCTGTAGGAGTAAAGTGAGCTCTGTATGTGCTGTGTGTGTATGTGTGTGTGGTGACACTGAAAAGGTCTGACAGACTTGTCTTCTGTCAGCAGATGGAGGCATGTATAATTCAATCTAGAGGCAGTTACATGCTGCTCCTCTTCCTCTCATCACCGCTCACAAACACAGACAAAGCAAGTTTCAGCTCTAGAGGAGAAGCAGGGCCTACAAGTCATCACACACACACACACACACACACACACACACACACACACACACACACACGCACACGCACGCACGCACACACACACACACACACACACACACACACTAAGGTTGCCAATACGACGTATATACTGTAGTAATAGTAGCATGCAGTACTTAATGGTAAAGGTCAACATAGCCTGTACTAGACATAGTACTAAAGTTAGTGACATGTCCATTTAGGGTAATTTACAAGTAGAAAGTCGAGGATATACAAATATACCTGAGTGACAGTGGGTAGAACGAGACATAGCAGTACTCTGTGGTATGGATCACTGGCATTGATGGACATATATCCCAGCTGGCCATGAGTGAGGGGTGGGTTACACCCTGGATGAGATGCCAGCTCATCACAGGACCACACAGAAGCCAAGCAACCTTCCACACACACCTCACATCTAAGGGCCATTTTACAGAGACAGAATACACAAGCTACACAGAAAAGCCCCGGGTGGAATCCAAACTGGGAGCTTGTTGCTGTAAAGCAGCAGCGTTACCCACTGCGCCAGGGTGCTGCTCAGAACTCATTTATTCCATACTATACGCATATATTGTAGTATTAAAGCTGCTCAATATTTTAAGATTCCAGTTGTTATTTTGTCGTATTTACCCGCCACACCTTAACTCAGACCCCTGACCTATTTTGGCCACTTTTTGGTACTTTTGATATTTGTCTCTATGTACCACATTAAAAATGATTTAACATCCCATGCTTGGTATGTTTATCTTCAGCACAACTTCAGCTATATAAAGAGATGGTTTTTATTTCCCTATAGCTTACTATATTGACACATTGGGGCAAAATAGACACACAGTCAAATTTGAAAATGGAAAAATTATATTTTATTGCACATAAAAACCAAAAGCATCTCTCATCAAATTGATTTTGAGCTCCAAAAAGGTTACCATAGGCTTCTAACACAACTACTGTATATGCTTTTGCCACTCTTAAAGGGAGTTATTTAAGATAAGACACAGTGACACGTCACTGGCCTCGTCAGACATGTTTGCATCATGTGACAAAATGCACGAATTGTGAGACATGTTCGAATCACGTGAATAAATTCATCCCAGTTTGTCCGGTGGCGACTACATGGATAGAAATACGGCGCTTGCATCTGATTAGACCAATAATAGAAGTTGTTTGAGCCGCTTGTCGTACATCAAATGTAAACGATCATATTTCCGGTTTTCCAGGGTCAATCGGCTCCAAATAAAAACTGGACAGTTTCACGTCTATACTGTCACGTAAACATGCACACAGCAATCCACGTGACAGACTTTATTTGTTAAGAATGGTTTAAAAACAGCACGTGACCTGACTGCGTTTTCATAGTGTAATAAGAGTTAAAGCACACGTGTCCAAATCAAAGCCTGCGGGACAGATGTGGCCCGTGACGAATTATCTATGGCCCCCGGATGATTTTTAATTACTATCAGAACCGGTTCGCAGGCCACATCCACCCATTGGTGTTTTGCATGGACAAACACTACATTCCCCACAATGCAACAGTAGCGGAGTCACTGCAGCGCAACAAGCGGGCTTTGGTTTCATTCTTTATCAGTCAGAGCGGAGGTTGGATTTAGCTACACCCTCCTCAAAAATGGCTAAAAAGAAGGTGGTCACTTTTTTCAAACAAACAGAACATAAAAAACAAAAATGAAACAGAACAAGGGGTGTTATACAGAAAATAGTAACTACAGAATATCTATCCATCCATCCATCCACTTCCGCTTATCCGGGGTCGGGTTGCGGGGGCAGCAGCTTAAGCAGGGAAGCCCAGACTTCCCTCTCCCTAGCCACTTCGTCCAGCTCCTCCAGGAGAATCCCAAGGCGTTCCCAGGCCAGCCGGGAGACATAGTCTCTCCAGCGTGTCCTGGGTCGTCGCCGGGGCCTCCTCCCGGTAGGGGGGGCCTCCACCTCATCTGGCTCCTCTCGATGCGGAGGAGCAGCTGCTCGACTCTGAGTCCCTCCCGGATGACCGAACTTCTCACCCTATCTCTAAGGGAGAGCCCGGACACCCTGCGGAGGAAACTCATTTCGGCCGCTTGTATCCTGGATCTCGTTCTTTCGGTCACGACCCACAGCTCGTGACCATAGGTGAGGGCAGGAACGTAGATCGACCGGTAAATCGAGAGCTTTGCCTTTCGGCTCAGCTCCTTCTTCACCACGACGGACCGATACAGAGTCCGCATCACTGCAGACGCTGCACCAATCCGCCTGTCAATCTCCCGTTCCATCGTACCCTCACTCGTGAACGAGACCCCAAGATACTTGAACTCCTCCACTTGGGGCAGGATCTCATCCCCAACCCGGAGAGGGCACTCCACCCTTTTCCGACTGAGGATCATGGTCTCAGATTTGGAGGTGCTGATTCTCATCCCAACTGCTTCACACTCGGCTGCGAACCGCTCCAGTGAGAGTTGGAGATCACGGCTAGATGAAGCCAACAGCACCACGTCATCTGCAAAAAGCAGAGACGCAATGCTGAGGCCACCAAACCGGACACCCTCAACACCTTGGCTGTGCCTAGAAATTCTGTCCATAAAAATTATGAACAGAATCGGTGAAAAAGGGCAGCCTTGGCGGAGTCCAACCCTCACTGGAAACGAATCCGACTTACTGCCGGCAATGCGGACCAAACTCTGACATCGGTCGTACAGGGACCGAACAGCCCTTATCAAGGGGTTCGGTACCCCATATTCCCGAAGCACCTCCCACAGAACCCCCCGAGGAACACGTTCGAACGCCTTCTCCAAGTCCACAAAACAAATGTAGACTGGTTGGGCGAACTCCCATGCCCCCTCAAGGACCCTGCGGAGGGTGTAGAGCTGGTCCACTGTTCCACTGCCAGGACGAAAACCACACTGCTCCTCCTTAATCCGAGATTCAACTTCTCGACGGACCCTCCTCTCCAGAACCCCTGAATAGACCTTACCAGGGAGGCTGAGGAGTGTGATCCCCCTGTAGTTGGAACACACCCTCCGGTCCCCCTTCTTAAAAAGGGGGACCACCACCCCAGTCTGCCAATCCAGAGGCACTGTCCCCGACGTCCACGCGATGTTGCAGAGGCGTGTCAACCAGGACAGCCCTACAACATCCAGAGCCTTTAGGAACTCCAGGCGGATCTCATCCACCCCCGGGGCCCTGCCACCGAAGAGCTTTTGAACCACCTCGGTGACCTCAACCCCAGAGATAGGAGAGCCTGTCTCAGAGAACCCAGACTCTGCCTCCTCATGGGAAGGCGTGTCGCCGTAATTGAGGAGGTCTTCGAAGTATTCTCCCCACCGAGTCACAACGTCCTGAGTTGAGGTCAGCAGTGCCCCATCCCCACTATACACAGTGTTGATGCTGCACTGCTTCCCCCTCCTGAGACGTCTGATGGTGGACCAGAATTTCCTCGAAGCCGTCTGGAAGTCCAAGGCCTCACTGAACTCCAGCCACGCCCGAGTTTTTGCCTCAGCAACCATCAAAGCTGCATTCCGCTTGGCCAGCCGGTACCCATCAGCTGCCTCAGGAGACCCACAGGCCAAAAGGGCCCGATAGGACTCCTTCTTCAGCTTGACGGCATCCCTTACCACTGATGTCCACCAGCGGCCACCTTACGGCCACAGCTGTGGTCGGACGCTTCGACAATGGAGGCGCGGAACATGGTCCACTCAGACTCAATGTCCCCCACCTCCCCCGGAACGTGGGTGAAGTTCTGCCGGAGGTGGGAGTTGAAACTCCTTCTGACAGGGGATTCTGACAGGCGTTCCCGGCAGACCCTCACAATACTTTTGGGCTGCCAGGTCGAACCGGCATCTTCCCCCACCATCACAGCCAACACACAACCAGGTGGTGATCGGTTGAAAGCTCCGCCCCTCTCTTCACCTGAGTGTCCAAGACATGCGGCCGCAAGTCCGATGACACGACCACAAAGTTGATCATCGAAGTGCGGACTAGGGTGTCCTGGTGCCAAGTGAACATATGGACACCTTTATGTCTCAACATGGTGCTTGTTATGGACAGTCCGTGACGAGCACAGAAGTCCAATAACTGAACACCACTCGGGTTCTGATTGGGGGGGCTGTTCCTCCCAATCACGCCCTTCCTGGTCTCACTGTCATTGCCCACATGAGCATTGAAGTCCCCCAGCAGAACAATGGAGTCCCCAGTGGGAGAGCTCTCCAGCACCCCCTCCAAGGACTCCAAAAAGGGTGGGTACTCTGAACTGCTGTTTGGTGCATAAGCACAAACAACAGTCAGGACCCGTCCCCCCACCCGAAGGCGGAGGGAGGCTACCCTCTCGTCCACCGGGGTGAACCCCAATGTACAGGCGCCAAGCCGGGGGGTGTGATGGAAAGTTTTATTTGTTGCATTTTGTGTGTGTGATTTGATTCAACAGCGTTAGCTGCAATAAAATGGTCAGCATATCATTACTGAGGGCATGCAGACCCTCCTCCGGTCACCCTCCCACGGTCACCTGCTGGGCTGCGTTTGGACACAGAGAGTTCACAGCAGGGTTCAGTCAGCTTGTTGTTTTATGATGCATACCAAGGGGTAATAAAGGTCTCTTAGTTTGGGTGCTGTTTTCCATCTCAGTCAACTTGTTGTTTTTTAATTACTTTCCAATGTGTAATAAAGATTTCTTAGTTTTGATGTGATAGGTTTGGTGCATTCCAAAGGTGTAAGGTCTCCTGTTAAGATCTTTTATGGGTGCGTGAAGGGTCCCTACACTGCAGTCCCAGGGGAAGTGAGGCTAAACTGGGGGGGAATATCCCCACAGGGGGTCCCGCATGTGAGATGGACCTGGCCAGTCCAGCTCACATTCAAGGGGTATAAAAGGTAGAAGATTTTCTGCCCCCATTGAGAGTCAGCTGTGGTTTTCGTGCGAACGCTCAGCAGGTTGGAGCTTCTCTACCTGGGTTGTGGACTCTCCTTCCCCTGTGACAAGGTAAGAGGCGAAGCACATTTGGAATGACACCAAATCAATGCTAAAGCTCAACCATTGAATCATTGAAATTGTTAGCCTGTGTTCTCTGTTTTTGGGTGAACCACCTTTATCTTAGCATCATAGGCTTTGGTTTTCAGGTCCGGTGTTGGCCTTTGGTTCTGTGTTGAAGAGTGAATGAAATACACCTGTTTTATTCAGTTTACACAGACATTGTATGTTTGTTTGTCTATATTTTTATTATCATTCTTATTTTAATTACTCACGTTTTGCTTACTTTCTTTTCCTTGGTTCTGTGTCTGTGGGGAATGAAACTAGTTAATTCTAGCATCCTAGCTGTTGTGGGGAATTAAGCTACAGGTTCATTTCAGCAACATAGAATTGTTTGTTTGTGTGTCTTGCTCTGTTTTGCGGTGAATAAATCATACATTTATTTTAGCTTAACAAGAGTCTTGTTGATTCATTGACTGAGTTTTCTGTGTACCCACCTCCTACGAACCTATTTGTTGGAGTTTTTCATAAAAGAATTGGCGTCACAAACCAGATTAAAGTTTTTCTCAAAACCTCTGACGCCACGAAAAGGATCCAACAATATAAATTAAAGTTTTTCACAAAACAGGGGGCCATAAGTATACTTACACCTGCTCGGCGTCTCTCACCATGGGCAACTCCAGAGTGGAAGAGAGTCCAACCCCTCTCGAGAGGACTGGTACCAGAGCCCAAGCTGTGTGTGGAGGTGAGCCCGACTATATCTAGTCGGAACTTCTCCACCTCACACACCAGCTCGGGCTCCTTCCCTGCCAGAGACGTGACATTCCACGTCCCAAGAGCCAGCTTCTGTAGCCGGGGATCGGATCGCCAAGGTCCCCGCCTTCGGCCACCGCCCAGCTCACAATGCACCCGACCCCTATGGCCCCTCCCACAGGTGGTGAGCCCATGAGAAGGGGGACCCACGTTGTCCTTTCGGGCTGCGCCCGACCGGGCCCCATGGGTGCAGGCCCGTTCACCAGGCGTTCGCCTTCAAGCCCCACCTCCAGGCCTGGCTCCAGAGGGGTGCCCCAGTGGCCCACGTCTGGGCAAGGGAAAACGTGGTCCATTGTTTTTATTCATCATGAGGGGTCTGTGAGCCGTCCTTTGTCTGGTCACCTAGGACCTGTTTGTCATGGGGGACCCTGCCAGGGGCACAAAGCCCCAGACAACTTAGTCCCTAGGATCGTTGGGACACACAAACCCCTCCACCACGATAAGGTGACGACTCAAGGAGGGGACAACAGAATAGCAACAAGAAATTTAAACTTACACCAAACAAAGGAAGGGCATTTCTGAGAGATGTCTTTTCCAGTCTCTCCATAATTCTACAAATTTAGTGTTTTGAAGCTTCAGTGTGTAGGTAATCCTTTCCATTATGTACATTTTATAAATCATGTCGTACCAATTCTCTATAGAAGGTGCACTAGGCTTAAGCCAGTTCCTGGTGATTGTTTTCCGTGCTGCAATACTCAATATCCCAAATAAATACCTGGCTTCTTTATTCACGAATGTGTATGGCAAAAAAACAAATAAAAGTTCATCCCATGTAAATGGCTGGTCCAAATATAGTCACTAATTCTGTATGAATCTGTTGCCAAAAAGAATTTATTTTTGGGCAAGCCAAAAATATACGGTAGTGATCGTCTTCCAGAGAGCCATAATTCCTCCAGCAGCTTGCCGAACCTGAGTGGTGGCGCTTCTGGACGGGCGTAATAAAATATTCTTCCAACCAAATGCCCTCCATTGGGATGAACTTGTTGTTTTCCATTGAAATTCACATTTTCTAACCCAAACTTCTTGTGTGATACTGCTATTTACTTCCTGTTCCCATTTTTGCTTTATATAGCTGGTGTTTTCTTCTTCCATCCATCGTTTGTATATTCTCAATATTATTTTATGCCCTGAGTCTGCCCCATAGACACTAAAGACTTTCAATAAATTATTTTCAAATGCTTTATGACCTTTTGTAAGTATATTGTTTATATCGTGGTGCAGCTGAAGGAATCTATAAAAGTCACTGTTATTTAGCCCATCTAGTCTTTTCAATGTCTGCAAATCAGTTAATGTCCCCTGTCTAAGGAAAGTGCAGTATGAGGAGAGACCCTCCCTAGCCCATCCCTTATAACCTGCATCCAATTTAATTTATTTGGAGTGCAATCCATGTCATAGGGGCCCCATTGCAAAATTTTTATTTCATCCAACAAATTCTACTTTGTGCTTTTGCAAAAAAGTAAAAACAAGAGAAAATGTATACAAATTGATTTTATAGAAACAACAGTAACATTTAAGCAAAACAAGCCTTAAAAATGCACAAAACATATACAAATGATATACAAGTGAAATGCCAGAAAGTAATATCCGCACTAAAGCATTAGAGTGTTACACAACAGCCAGCGAGTGCTGTTGACACAAGTGGAGCCATGATAATTTAGTTGATGTACATCAGGTATATACAGTATTTGCAATTACTGTACATGAAAAAACCATTGCATTTCTTTTACAGATGCTAGATATTGCACAGAAGCGGATGTCACATTTATAGGAGTGGTATGGCACATGAAGAGATGGTACAGCACACAGAAATATTTAGTTGTTTCACAAGATAAAGTAATGCGATGATGATGATGATTTATTTCCATTCCCATCCAACCAGTCAAAGTGGATGACCGCCCTCCAGAGTCTGGGTCCTGCCTGGAGTTTCTTCCTCAATCAGGAAGTTTTTCCCCGCCGCTGTTGCTTATTCTTGCTCCATTGGGTATCTCTGCCTGTTAAAGTGCATTGAAATGTCCGCTGATGTGATTAAATGCTGTAAAAATGAAGGTTGATTGATTGATGATGATAATTGCACAGTTAGGTTTTATTTATTGTTTTTTACTGTTACTGTTTTACTGATAGCTTTGGGGAAGACAGTATCCCTGAATCTGGTTGTCCGAGTTTTGCTTGACCTGTGTTACCAACTGGCTCAAGGCCGGCACCCAAAGGGAGGCCACACACAAATATAGCAGTCAAAGTTAGTTTTATTTAACTCAAACAAATGAGCAAAAGTAAATTACTGATGGCATGTGTATGTATGACGGGTATCAGTGATGTAGGGTGTGTGTGGATGAGTGAATCATGGTGTAAAGTGTGTTGTAAGGTGCAACAAACTAAGCAAAGGGAACAGGCTGATGAGGCTGCAGCAGGCCCAGCTGGGAGAGAGCATGTGACCAAAAGGGTGGTCCTTAATAAGCCCTGCAGGTCCAACCCAGAATGGTGGGCACCAACAGTCACTCCCTCCCAGCTCCGCCTACCAGCCAACTTCTAGTAGCTGCAAGAAAGAGAGACCAGTTAGACACAGTCAAGCAGACTGAACAATGTTGTGACACCCCCTCACTTAAAAATGGGGGTCCTAACTAGGATCCCCAAAATTCAGTCACATCAACAAGATAAACTTTTAATAGTCAACCCATAACCAGCTGAGACCGCTGAGAACGTTAAACAGAAACACCTTGGTACATTAAAGTTAACCTGTGAGTAACCAATCAACCTATGCTACTATGTTAACTTTGAATAACCTTACGACCTGCAGGCAAACTCCATCCTAGACCGTCGAGGCCACCACCCTCAGCAACCTCGGTACCTCAGGAAGCAGTTTAAGAGAGAGGAGAGCCAGAACAGACAGGAAGAGATACTGCACGGAGGAAGAAGGCATAGTACGAGACATGGGATCAGCCACCATGTTCTCAGTTCCCTTTATGTGACGGATGTCTAAATGGAATGGCTGAAGGAACAGACACCAACGCATAAGGCGCTGATTTGGGTTCTGGAGTGAGGGGAGAAAGGTTAGGGGATTATGGTCTGTATATACCACTAAGGGACTTACTCCACCTCCCACATAAACCTCAAAATGTTTCAATGCCCAGATGAGTGCCAGCACTTCCTTTTCGATGATGGAATAATTTAACTGATGTGAGTTAAACTTTTTAGAAAAGAAACTCACTGGGCAGTCTGCACCATTTTCCTTCTTCTGCATGAGTAAGGCCCCAGCTCCGACCTTACTAGCATCCACATAGAAGGAGAAAGGCTGGTCCATCTGGGGAGCTGCTAACACAGGCAGAACATAGCAGAGACTTCACAGATTCAAAAGCTTCTTGGCAGTGGGGAGACCACCCAAACTAAACCTTTGAGCTAAGAAGAGACGTGAGAGGAGCAACCACTGTGGATAAATTTTTGGAAAACCCACGGTAGTAGCCCACCATATCCAAGAAACAGGACAGTTCTTTCTTTGTTGTCTGCACAGGAAACTGGTCAACAGCCAACACCTTGGTTTGTATAGGCCGCACCTGCCCTTGGCCAACTACCTTGCCCAGGTAGGTGACTGATGCCTTGGCAAACTCACATTTTGCCAAGTTGATAGTGAGAGATGCCCAGGCCAAATGGTCAAACAGGGCCCTGATGTGCTGAAGATGATCTTCACAACTATCACTGTAAATCACAACATCATCCAAGTACACAGCGCAGCCCACCCGACCAGACACAACCTTATTCATAAGGCGCTGGAAGGTGGCAGGAGCATTGCGCAAGCCGAACAACATCACAGTATAAGAGTACAAACCAGTGGGTGTGATAACAAACTTTGCAGAGCCGACCTCATCTACACAATCCTCCATACAGGGAAGTGGGAATAAGTCAGGCTTTGTTACTTTATTCAATTTCCTCAGATCAGTACGAGGTCTAAATGAACCATCTGACTTCTTTACTAGCAAGCACAGGGAAGACCAACTGGATGCACAAGGCTCAGGAATATTGTTTTTTAACATGTAGTTGGCCTCTACCTCTAATTGCTCACGCTTCTCTGGAGACATGCAATAAAAATGCTGTCTGACTGGTGAGGCCCCTCCCACATCAATGTCATGCTCAACGAGATGAGTACGAGATGGAGTATCGCTGGACAGACAGGGATAACCTTTAACCAGATTCACCAACTCGGTTTGCTTTGCTTTAGGTAAATGCTTCAGCATTATCTCCAGGTTGGCAAGAAATTCTGAATTTTTCAGACGTCTTCTAAAAATCCCATCATCTGGCATGCACACCTCTCCCTCATCTTCTGTCACCTGATCAGAAGGTGGGGATGAATGAACAACTGATACCGCTGCAGCAACAGAGGAAACCAACAACCCAGGACCTGGTACAACAGACCGAACAAATAAGGTTTCAACAAGTTAATATGACACAACTGCATTGACTTCTTCCGCTCAGGGGTCGAAATCAAATAGTTCAGATCTGACACTTTTCGGACCACAGTATAGGGACCAGAGAAAGGTGAACCAACCAAAAGCAAAAGGGCCAGAACTTGATCGCCGGGACTATATTCACGGCATTCTGCCCGCTGATCATAGAGACTTTTCATTTTATTTTGAGCTGCTTGTAGATTCTCTCTTGCCAATTTATTTGCACAATAGTCGCTGTCTGAAACCATTTACATAGTAAATTAAGTTTTGTGGGGCCTCTTTCGCTTGCCAGTCACTTTGAAGGGATGCTAAAGGGCCTCAAACTTTATGACCAAAAACCAGGTTATTGGGGCTGAAACCCAAACTCTGTCAAGACACCTCCCTGGCAATCACCAACAGCCAGGGCAAACCCTCCTCCCAATCGCTGTCCAACTTGGTACAATATGCTCAGAGAAGAGACTTCAAAGTTAGATGGAATCTCTCCAGAGCTCCCTGGCTCTGGGCGTGGTAGGCGCTGGACTGTGATTGCTTGATATTTAGTTGTTTTAGTTCAAGCCTTGATATTTAGTTGTTTCCAAAAATAGACATGAACTGTGTCAGAGCTTTCACAACTGACCTGGTGGTGATGTTCTTAAGGGGATAGGCAGCAGGATAACGTGTAGCCTGACACATGACAGTTAGCAAAAAGTTACAACCAGCTTTGGAACGTGGCAAAGGACCAACGCAGTCAACAATAAGATGCTCAAAGGGGTGTTCAGCAACTGGAATGGGATACAGAGGGTCAGATTTAATTGCCTGATTTGGTTTTCCAGTCAACCGACATGTGTGGCAGGTTTTGATAAAGGCTGAAATATCTCTTTTCAAACATGGCCAGTAAAAATGCCACATAACTCAATCATAGGTTTTTCTCACATGTAAATGACCAGCTACACCATCATGAGCCATCTGAAGGACAGTCAAACGTAATGAAGAGGGCAAAACTACTTGCACAATCTCATTGTCCAAAAAACAGTCCCCCTGGAGAACCCATTTTCTCACCAACTGGCCGTCCTGGAGAAAGTAGCCACAAGCTACTCTCTCTGCCTCATCAACCAGAAGAACTTCGCTGTACAGTGACTGAAGCGAGAGATCCTCTTTTTGCTCTTTCACAAGGTCACTGCAAGATACAGGCAAGGGGAAAACAGGCACAGGAAACACAGGCTCTCTTCTCTTATCTGAATTATCAAGACATGAACTACCATCAGCACGACTGATAGAACGTGTCACTGCACAGGTGACACGTGCACAGGTGACACGTGTAGCACTGGAATCCTCCAGTGCTAGAGGAGGATTTTTGGGAGACTCAAAAACTTCTACCTGAGAAGTTGGGGTGTCCACCATTACCGGTGCAAAAGGCCACACTCGATCGCCAGCCAGGTCATCCCTAAGATAACCTTTACTCCCCCCATAGGCAAAGAAGGGGCACTCCGATGGTCACATCACCTTGCACCAGATCTGAAAACAGCGTCAGTTTATGCTGGGGAGCGGAAAAGACAGTCAAACCCATTCCCCGGACATCCACGCTGGACCCAGTATCAGTGTCTTGGCAGAAAGGCAACACAGAGTTCACAATAAATGAGTCCAGTGCCCCTGAGTCTCTCAGTATCTTGACAGGTACTTTCCTATCACTCCCAACCAGTGAAAAAAAAACCATCCGACACAAATGCTGCATAACCAGGATCAATCTCATTAGTCGAAAAATTTGCCTCTTCTTGCTCCATAACCAGAACCTCGAACACCACCTCTGAGGAAGAAGGTTTTGTGTGTGCTGCACAGCAGCGATGGCATGGCCCCTTTCTTCTGCACGCACCGACGCTGCAGCCCCAGAGGGTTTTGAAAAAATACAACCAGACTTTGACCTTTTCTTCCACACTGGACACTCATTTCGCCAGTGTCCCTTACCAAAACAACAGTTACAGATGCGGTTCGGGTCCAGTTTTCCCCGCAAACTGCGATCCATTTTAGTTGAAAACTTATCTGTCCCTCCTGACAAAGACTTGCGGGGGAAAGCCCCCACAATTCTCTCCCTGCAACCAGAGTCGCCAAGATCACGGCTCTCACCAAAAACAAAAAACATTCTCCTGTCGAGTCCAATTGTTGAGAACCATTGGGTCCCGTATGAACGTGATGAGTCTCACTTCAGTCATCACAATCTTATGCCCTCTATCTTCCTCCTACACTGGTTTCCTCTGGTGGTCTATTCTATACTATCAGGACCTCCACTAATCTGATGTTTTGTAACATTGGTGTTGAGATATCAGTTCTAAGATAGAATAAAACATCCTAAACCTTTTTCACTCCAACAGCACTGCCTGTCTATCCACTACCTTGTTTATGTTCTCTCTCCTGTCTCCTTTTTCCTTCCCCCTTAACTCGCAGAGGTGCAGCACCCCCCCTCTCTGGCTCACAATAGGAAATTCTAATAAAGACTGACAATTTAGTTACCAGAGAGGATTGGTGACGGTCACATGCACACATTAAAATATATAAAAGATTTTGCTGCAAGACTAAAATAAGCATTGATCTCATAAAAGGTTAACCCCCTTTTATGGGGTTAAACTATGAGAATACATGCAGACAAGACAAAAACAAAAAACAAACAAAAAAAAAAACAGAATAAAAAACTTTATGGGTCAGTCGTCAGCCAGTTTAGCCGCATCTGAAACCTTACTCACCTTCTGCTCATTTAGGTAAGTAACAACACGATCAGGCAGAGTATTTTTAAGATACTCAAGCAAAATCAGTTCCTGCAAATCCTTCAAGGTTTCTACGTCAGAAGAGACACATCAACGGTTGAAGAGAGTGGCTAAATCGTGAGCAAAGTCAGTGTAAGACTGCTTCCCTTTCCTGAATGATCTGAATCGCTGACGAGAAGCTTCAGGTACCAGATCAAATGCCTTAAGTACAGCAGCTTTAACCAACTGATAGCTACCACTGTCTGTTGCACTCAAGGCTGACAAAGCCTCCTAGGCCTTGCCCTCAATTGAAGCAGCAGTCTATGCTCAGCATCAGACCAATCGTGTGTTTCAGCGAAACGTTCAAATAACACGAGGAAAATGTCAGGGTCCCAATCACTGAACTTCGGAACTTACTGTAAATTGATGGCAACATCAAATGACGGAGTGGGAGGAAAACGTGAAATTGACTCTTCAGTGTTTGGCTCAGTCTGAAGCTTGCCTTCACTTATAAGATCCAACTTGTAATGTTCCAAGTGTAGCTTTTGTGTTGCCTGGACATGGGCTAGTTCAGTTTCCCGCAGACGGGCCTCCTTTCTTAACTTTTCTACCTCCAGAACATTATTTTGTTCCTGCTGGAGTTGCAGCAGAAGCTCCTTCTGTTGCTCAAATGGCAAGCCAGTCCCAAGCCCAGTCAAAACAGGAGCCAACACTTTACCGGGCCCACTGACCTTAGCTGAAGCTACATCAGACAGCCTAGTCACATCCACTGGAGCACTTATACCTTCCACCAAAAAAGGCAAAATATTCAGCTCAACCAATTGGGCGTTTAATGTGGCCAGCAACTCCTCTTTATTCATCCTCTTAGAAACCTCAACACTATGTTTCAGCTAAAATGAAAGGAAAGGAGCATACCGAGAAGTGAGAGAGTTGTCATCGGTGCAGACTTCAATGGACATGTTGGTGCAGGTAACAGAGGTAATGAGGAAGTGATGGGCAGGTTTGGTATCCAGGAGAGGAACGCAGAAGGACAGATGGTAGTTGACTTTGCAAAAAGGATGGAAATGGCTGTAGTGAATACTTTCTTCCAGAAGAGGCAGGAACATAGGGTGACCTATAAGAGTGGTGGTAGGAGCACACAGGTAGACTACATCTTGTGTAGACGATGTAACCTGAAGGAGATCAGTGACTGTAAAGTAGTGGTAGGTGAGAGTGTAGCCAAACAGCATAGAATGGTGGTGTGTAGGATGACTCTGGTGGTGAGGAAGATGAAGAGGACAAAGACAGAGCAGAAGACGAAATGGTGGAAGCTAAAAAAGGAAGAGTGTTGCATGACCTTTAGGAAGGAGTTAAGACAGGCTCTGGGTGGTCAGGAGGTGCTTCCAGATGACTGGACAACTACAGCTAATGTGATCAGGGAGACATGTAGGAGAGTATTTGGTGTGTCATCTGGAAAGAAAGTTGATAAGGAGACTTGGTGGTGGAATGAGGAGGTACAGGAGTGTATACAAAGAAAGAGGTTAGCTAAGAAGAAGTGGGACACTGAGAGGACTGAGGAGAGTAGACAGGAGTACAGGGAGATACAGCGTAAGGTGAAGGTAGAGGTAGCAAAGGCCAAACAAGAAGCTTATGATGACTTGTATGCTAGGTTGGACAGTAAGGAGGGAGAGACTGATCTATACAGGCTGGCAAGACAGAGAGATAGAGATGGGAAGGACGTGCAGCAGGTTAGGGTGATTAAGGATAGGGATGGAAGTCTATTGACAGGTGCCAGTAGTGTGATAGGAAGATGGAAAGAGTACTTTGAGGAGTTGATGAACGTGGAAAATGAGAGAGAACAAAGACTAGAAGAGGTGACTGTTGTGGACCAGGATGTAGCAAAGATTAGCCAGGATGAAGTGAGGAGAGCACTGAAGAGGATGAAGAGTGGAAAGGCAGTCGGTCCTGATGATATACCTGTAGAGGTTTGGAAGTGTCTAGGAGAGGTGGCAGTAGAGTTTCTGACTGGGTTGTTCAACAGGATCTTAGATAGTGAGAAGATGCCTGAGGAGTGGAGGAGAAGTGTGCTGGTGCCCATTTTTAAGAACAAGGGAGATGTGCAGAGTTGTGGCAACTACAGAGGAATAAAGCTGATGAGCCATACAATGAAGTTATGGGAAAGAGTAGTGGAAGCTAGACTAACGGCAGAAGTGAGCATTTGTGAGCAGCAGTATGGTTTCATGCCAAAAAAGAGTACTACAGATGCAGTATTTGCTTTGAGGATGTTGATAGAGAAGTACAGAGAAGGCCAGAGGGAGCTGCATTGTGTTTTTGTAGATCTGGAGAAAGCTTATGACAGGGTGCCCAGAGAGGAACTGTGGTATTGTATGAGGAAGTCTGGAGTGTCAGAGAAGTATGTTAGAACGGTGCAGGACATGTATGAGGACTGTAAGACAGTGGTGAGGTGTGCTGTAGGTGTGACAGAGGAGTTCAAGGTGGAGGTGGGACTGCATCAGGGATCAGCTCTGAGCCCCTTCTTGTTCGCTATGGTGATGGACAGGCTGACAGACGAGGTTAGACAGGAATCTCCATGGACTATGATGTTTGCAGATGACATTGTGATCTGCAGTGAGAGTAGGGAAGAGGTGGAGGAGAAGCTAGAGAGGTGGAGGTTTGTCTTGGAAAGGAGAGGGATGAAGGTTAGCCGCAGTAAGACAGAGTACATGTGTGTGAATGAGAGGGACCCAAGTGGAAGAGTGAGGTTACAGGGAGAAGAGATCAAGAAGGTGGAGGATTTTAAGTACTTAGGGTCAACAGTCCAGAGCAATGGAGAGTGTGGAAAAGAGGTGAAGAAGCGTGTCCAGGCAGGATGGAATGGGTGGAGAAAAGTGTCAGGTGTGATGTGTGATAGAAGAGTTTCAGCTAAAATGAAAGGAAAGGTGTACAAAACTGTGGTGAGACCAGCGATGTTGTTTGGTCTAGAGACAGTGTCACTGAGGAAAAGACAGGAGACAGAGCTGGAGGTAGCAGAGATGAAGATGCTGAGGTTCTCTCTGGGAGTGACCAGGAAGGATAGGATCAGGAATGAGTACATCAGAGGGACAGCACATGTTAGAGGTTTTGGAGATAAAGTCAGAGAGGCCAGACTGAGATGGTTTGGACATGTCCAGAGGAGAGATAGTGAATATATTGGTAGAAGGATGCTGAGTTTTGAACTGCCAGGCAGGAGGCCTAGAGAAAGACCAAAGAGGAGGTTTATGGATGTAGTGAAAGAGGACATGAAGGTAGTTGGTGTGAGAGAAGAGGATGCAGAAGACAGGGTTAGATGGAGGCAACTGATTCGCTGTGGAGACCCCTGAAGGGAAAAGCTGAAAGGAAAAGAAGAAGAAACCTCAACACTATAATAGTCAGCCACTTGAAAGAGCTGATCTCTTTTATAAAAGTTGAGAAAATCCTCACATGGAGCACATGAACAAAATCTTCAATCGAAGCCATTTCCCAGTTTTACTTAGTAGGGTGTTTTTTTTGTTTTGTTTTTCAGCACTGAACTACTTCAACACACCACAGTTAAGCCAAATCTAGAAGCAAAGACAAAATTCTCCACTACTGCACAACAGGATTATGGAACCCCATCCCTCTGGCTAACTGCCTAACCAATAGCTAGCTGACTCACTCAGCCCTTGTCTTCATGCAGGGTTGTGGCAGGATGAATTAAGCACGACGCCCAGCGACCGGGTTACTTTTCAGCACGCTGAAAATCACCTGGACAGTCCTGGAAGTGCCCTCAAGCAATGCTTTAACCACTTGGTGCACAAAAATAACAAACTTCTTCTTTTCCTTTCGGCTGTTCCCTTCGGGGGTCGCCACAGCAAATCAATTGCCTCCATCTAACCCTGTCTTCTGCATCCTCTTCTCTCACACCAACTACCTTCATGTCCTCTTTCACTACATCCATAAACCTCCTCTTTGGTCTTCCTCTAGGCCTCCTGCCTGGCAGTTCAAAACTCAGCATCCTTCTACCAATATATTCACTATCTCTCCTCTGGACATGTCCAAACCATCTCAGTCTGGCCTCTCTGACTTTATCTCCAAAACCTCTAACATGTGCTGTCCCTCTGATGTACTCATTCCTGATCCTATCCTTCCTGGTCACTCCCAGAGAGAACCTCAGCATCTTCATCTCTGCTACCTCCAGCTCTGTCTCCTGTCTTTTCCTCAGTGACACTGTCTCTAGACCAAACAACATCGCTGGTCTCACCACAGTTTTGGACACCTTTCCTTTCATTTTAGCTGAAACTCTTCTATCACACATCACACCTGACACTTTTCTCCACCCATTCCATCCTGCCTGCACACGTTTCTTCACCTCTTTTCCCCACTCTCCATTGCTCTGGACTGTTGACCCTAAGTACTTAAAATCCTCCACCTTCTTGATCTCTTCTCCCTGTAACCTCACTCTTCCACTTGGGTCCCTCTCATTCACACACATGTACTCTGTCTTACTGCGGCTAACCTTCATCCCTCATCCTTTCCAGGACAAACCTCCACCTCTCTAGCTTCTCCACCTCTTCCCTACTCTCACTGCAGATCACAATGTCATCTGCAAACATCATAGTCCATGGAGATTCCTGTCTAACCTCGTCTGTCAGCCTGTCCATCACCATAGCGAACAAGAAGGGGCTCAGAGCTGATCCCTGATGCAGTCCCACCTCCACCTTGAACTCCTCTGTCACACCTACAGCACACCTCACCACTGTCTTACAGTCCTCATACATGTCCTGCACCGCTCTAACATACTTCTCTGACACTCCAGACTTCCTCATACAATACCACAGTTCCTCTCTGGGCACCCTGTCATAAGCTTTCTCCAGATCTACAAAAACACAATGCAGCTCCCTCTGGCCTTCTCTGTACTTCTCTATCAACATCCTCAGAGCAAATACTGCATCTGCAGTACTCTTTTTTGGCATGAAACCATACTGCTGCTCACAAATGCTCACTTCTGCCCTTAGTCTAGCTTCCACTACTCTTTCCCATAACTTCATTGTATGGCTCATCAGCTTTATTCCTCAGTAGTTGCCACAACTCTGCACATCTCCCTTGTTCTTAAAAATGGGCACCAGCACACTTCTCCTCCACTCCTCAGGCATCTTCTCACTATCTAAGATCCTGTTGAACAACCCAGTCAGAAACTCTACTGCCACCTCTCCTAGACACTTCCAAACCTCTACAGGTATATCATCAGGACCGACTGACTTTCCACTCTTCATCCTCTTCAGTGCCCTCCTCACTTCATCCTGACTAATCTTTGCTACATCCTGGTCCACAACAGTCACCTCTTCTAGTCTTTGTTCTCTCTCATTTTCCACGTTCATCAACTCTTCAAAGTACTCTTTCCATCTTCCCATCACACTACTGGCACCTGTCAATAGACTTCCATCCCTATCCTTAATCACCCTAACCTGCTGCACGTCCTTCCCATCTCTATCTCTCTGTCTTGCCAGCCTGTATAGATCAGTCTCTCCCTCCTTACTGTCCAACCTAGCATACAAGTCATCATAAGCTTCTTGTTTGGCCTTTGCTACCTCTACCTTCACCTTACGCTGTATCTCCCTGTACTCCTGTCTACTCTCCTCAGTCCTCTCAGTGTCCCACTTCTTCTTAGCTAACCTCTTTCTTTGTATACACTCCTGTACCTCCTCATTCCACCACCAAGTCTCCTTATCTACTTTCCTTCCAGATGACACACCAAATACTCTCCTACCTGTCTCCCTGATCACATTAGCTGTAGTTATCCAGTCATCTGGAAGCACCTCCTGACCACCCAGAGCCTGTCTTAACTCCTTCCTAAAGGTCATGCAATACCCTTCCTTTGTTAGCTTCCACCATTTCGTCCTCTGCTCTGCCTTTACCCTCTTCATCTTCCTCACCACCAGAGTCATCCTACACACCACCATCCTATGCTGTTTGGCTACACTCTCACCTACCACTACTTTACAGTCACTGATCTCCTTCAGGTTACACCGTCTACACAAGATGTAGTCTACCTGTGTGCTCCTACCACCACTCTTATAGGTCACCCTATGTTCCTGCCTCTTCTGGAAGAAAGTATTCACTACAGCCATTTCCATCCTTTTTGCAAAGTCAACTACCATCTGTCCTTCTGCGTTCCTCTCCTGGATACCAACCTGCCCATCACTTCCTCATCACCTCTGTTACCTGCACCAACATGTCCATTGAAATCTGCACCAATGACAACTCTCTCACTTCTAGGTATGCTCTGCATCACTTCATCAAAGTCCAACCAGAATTTCTCCTTCTCCTCCAGCTCACATCCTACCTGTGGAGCATACCCACTAACAACATTGAACATCACACCTTCTATTTCTAGCTTCAGACTCATCACTCTATCCGACACTCTTTTACCTCCAGGACATTCCTAACAAACTCCTCCTTCAAGATAACTCCTACTCCATTTCTCTTCCCATCTACACCATGATAGAAAAACTTGAACCCTGCTCCTAAACTTCTAGCCTTGCTACCTTTCCACCTGGTCTCCTGGACACACAGTATGTCTACCTTCCTCCTCTGCATCAAGTCGACCAACTGTCTACCTTTTCCTGTCATAGTTCCAACATTCAACGTCCCTACTCTTAGTCCTATACTCTTGGCGCTCCTCTTCTCTTTCTTCGTGCGAACGCACTTTCCTCCTCTCCTACTTCGACCAACAGTAATCCAATTTCCACCGGCGCCCTGTAGGTCAACAGCGCTGATGGCGGTCGTTGTTAACCCAGGCCTCGACCGATCCGGTATGGAAGTCATAGGTTTGATTCGCATCTTTGATTTGGCAAAAGTTTTACACCGGATGCCCTTCCTGACGCAACCCTCCGTATTTATCCGGGCTTGGGACCGGCACAATAAGACACTGGCTTGTGCCCTCTTGCGGCTACATTACACAAAAATAACAAACTAAAACAAAAAATGGGTCAATGGAGACAGCCAGTGCCCCGTGTTGCTTATGCATATCAGGAGTAAGGATTCCAAATAATTTACCAGCCCTCAAACAGTTCTGGCAGCAGGAAAACATGTTCTAATATTTGCAGGCAAAAATCTATGCAGCAACATGCTGCTGGAATACCAAAGTCAAAAAAACAAAGTCCCTAGAAACCCAAGAGATATCAGAGCACCCCAAAGTTTGTGTGAATCACTCTTAACAAGCTATACATTTACCAAAGTCCCAGCACGAAACGATCAGACAGGCCGCCATTTGTTGCCAACTGGCTCAAGGCCGGCACCCAAAGGGAGGCCACACACAAATATAGCAGTCAAAGTTAGTTTTATTTAACTCAAACAAATGAGCAAAAGTTAACTACTGATGGCATGTGTATGTATGAAGGGTATCAGTGATGTAGGGTGTGTGTGGATGAGTGAATCATGGTGTAAAGTGTGTTGTAAGGTGCACCAAACCAAACAAAGGGAACAGGCTGATGAGGCTGCAGCAGGCCCAGCTGAGAGAGAGCATGTGACCAAAGGGGCGGTCCTTAACGAGCTTTGCAGGCCCAACCCAGAATGGTGGGCACCAACAGGCACTCCCTCCCAGCTCCGCCTACCAGCCAACTCCTATTAACTGCAAAAGAGAAAGACCAGTGAGGCACAGTCAAGGAGACTGAACAAGGTCGTGACTCCTGTAATGCCGTCCAGGCCAGGTAGGGAGCAGCCAGTCATCTTCTGGGCAGATTTTATTTATCTCTGCAGAGACTTCCTGTCTGTTGCTGTACACCCAGCGGACCACACTGAGATGCAATATGTTAGGATACTCTCCACGGTGGCTGGGTAGAATCACACCAGCAGCTTCTCCTTCAGGTTGTTTTTCATGAGCACTGTCAGGGAGTGGAGTTGCTGCTGGGTCGTCTTCACCACCGTCCCAGTGTTGACACAACAAGAGAGATCTTCTGTGATGTGCACACTCAGAGATCTGAATGAGTGGACCCTTTCCAGACTCCATTGATGTCGAGCGGGTCCTTTCTGACCTTCCTGGAGTCCAGGAGTATCTGCTTAGTTTTTGTGGTGTTCATAGTTAGGTTGTTCACTGAACACCACGCTGTCAGCCTGTTGACCTCATGTCTGTACACTGTACATCTCGTCCTGTTGGAGTGATGGGTTGGGTTACAATTGTACATGTACAATGCATACAGCAGTGGGCAAAGTACAAACCCTTGGGGGGGGGGGGGGACAGTGCTCAGTGTCAAAGTAGAGGAGAGGTGGGAGCTGATTTTAACGAACTGTGGGCGATTAGAGAGAATTCTAAGATCCAGTGAGGGAGGTGGGGTGGAGAGACCCAGGTCAGAGAGTTTCTTCACTAGGATCTGCAGGATGATGCTATTAAAAGCTGAGCTGAAGTCCAGGAGGTCCTTACGTAGATGCTCCAGATGACTCGGTGCACTATATTGATGGCTTCCTCGGTGGAGCGGTTTGCCCTGTAGGCAAACTAATGAGGGTCCAGGGTGAGAGGTAGACAGGCCCTGATGTGTTTTAAGACCAGTTTCTAAAAACACTTCATGACTGCAGGCGTAAATGCAACAGGCCTATAGTCATTAAGACTGTTTACTGCTGGGTTCTTGGGGACAGAGACGATGATGGATGATTTCAGGCTGGATGGAATGAAAGCTTGTGTCAGGGACATTTTGAAAATCATGGTTGAAGACCCCTAGTTAGCTGGTCATGCAGGCTTTGAGTACTTTCCCAGGTACTCCGTCAAGGCTGGTAGCCTTCCTGGGGTTCACTGACCTCAGAACACATGTCAATTCCTGTTTCTGAAGTCACAATGTGCTGCTGCTGGTCATTCACAACAAAGTGTTCCTCTATTTTCCTCTTGTAGGCTGTTTAGGGATTACTGACGCTTCTTTTCAGTTCAGACCTGGCTGTGCTGACCCTATCACCTGACCTGAAAACAGCATTGCAGATTTTGAGGAGGGACTGGACTGTTTACCCAGGGTTTCTGATTAGGAAAAACCTTGTTCAGTTTACTGACAATGATAGTCAATACAGTTCCTGATGTAGCAGAGTACAGCATCAGCGTACTCCTCGAGGTTGTAGTGGTCAAATATATTCTACAGGGAGTATGCAAAGCAGTTCAGTAGCTGTGAGAGGACCAGGGCTCAGGCCTGAGATGTTCACAGAGTCACGTACAAGAGTGGGAGATGAGTGTTGGATATGTGCGGAAAGGAGAACCACTGCAGTTGGATGTGTTGGCGCACGGTTCTTTGTATCCACAAATATTTGTAAGTGGGATGTTCGTATCATGACGACTACCTGTAGTAAATTTTAGATGACGCAAATTAAAAATGTTTATTTCTACTATTATATTCGTTCAGTATATTATTTTGGCATCTAAACTTGAAACTCATCATTCCCCACCTACATGTTTAAATGAGTCAACAGGGGAGTGAAGAGGAATTCTTCAACCCCATATCCAAACCTACAGATACTGTATTGTCCGGAGTAGTGAGTTCAACTGTTCATAAGCTGCAAGCATTGAGGTATTGTAACATGAGAAATTTACACAAAAAGATTTTTGAGTATTTAAATTAACAATTCTTTCAATGTCTTAACATCTCAGATTGATTGTTTGTTTTTTTTAACTTAAAAACTGCATCACATGGTCTTCTTCAAGTGTTTTCCATCATAAGGGGTGAATGATGTGCAAAATATATGTTAAAAACACAACAAACCTGCAGTAGAGTTTCCCTTGGAGCATTGTCTTATCCATCTGTCTGTCTTCCACTTGTGTATAAAAAAAAAAAAAAGACTTATATTCCAGAAAATACGTTACAGGTAGTCTTCAACTAATGAAGGCTTGATTTACGAACATTTGGAGATACAAACAAACGGCTGTCACCATATCCAACTAATGTTCTGCAGTTCCACTTTCTGCCACAACCCTTCATGCAGTTTCAACACTTCTCCCTCTCTTGTTGTTTTTTTGTTGTCTCTGTCAGCGTCACAGAGCGTCAGGCTTCATAACATGGATACTTTACTGTTTACTGTTTACTGTTTACTGTTCCACAGACAAAAGATCAGGAAGGCACCAGGCCCTGATGGTGTCTCCCCCTCCTGCCTCAAGGTCTGTGCGGAACAGCTGGCTCCAGTCTTCACACAGATCTTCAACAGATCCCTCCAGCTGTGGGAGGTACCCTCCTACTTCAAGCGCTCCACCATCATCCCAGTCCCCAAGAAACCCTCCACCACAGGACTAAATGACTTCCGGCCTGTCGCTCTGACATCCGTGGTCATGAAGTCCTTTGAACGCCTCGTGTTGAGCCACTTGAAGGACATCACAGGACCCCTGCTGGACCCCCTGCAGTTTGCCTATCGGGCAAACAGGTCAGTGGATGACGCAGTCAACATGGGACTGCATTTCATCCTGGATCATCTCGACCACCCAGGGACTTATGCACGGATCCTGTTCACTGACTTCAGCTCGGCGTTCAACACCATCATCCCTGAGCTGCTCTCCTCCAAACCCCACCAGCTTACAGTCCCCTCTGTCATGTGTCAGTGGATCACCAGCTTCCTGACAGAGAGGACACAGCAGGTGAGGCTGGGGGCGATCACCTCAGACACTCGGACAGTCAGTACCGGTGCCCCCCAGGGTTGCGTCCTCTCTCCACTGCTCTTCTCCCTCTACACCAACGACTGCACATCCTCACACCCAGCCGTCAAACTTCTGAAGTTTGCAGATGACACAACTGTCATTGGACTCATCCAGGACGGTGATGAGTCTGCATACCGACAGGATGTGAGACAGCTGGTGGACTGGTGTAGTCGTAACAACCTGGAGCTAAACACGCTCAAGACTGTGGAGATGACAGTGGACTTTAGGAAGTTACCCTCCCCTCTGCTCCCCCTCACCATCGCAGACAGCCCTGTGGACTCTGTGGAGAGCTTCAAGTTCCTGGGGACTACAGTTTCCCGGGACCTGAAATGGACTCTCCACATCAGCTGCATCCTCAAAAAGGCCCAGCAGACGATGTACTTTCTCAGGCAACTGAGGAAGCACGGTCTGCCACAGGAGCTTTTGGTCCTGTTTTACACGGCAGTCATTGAATCGGTCCTGTGTTCCTCCATCACAGTCTGGTTCGGTGCTGCCACCCAAAGGGACAGGACAAGACTGCAAAGGACAATCAGGTCTGCTGAGAAGATCACTGGGACCTCCCTGCCCTCCCTCCAAAAGCTATACTCCTCAAGAGTCAGGAGTCGGGCAGGGGAGATCATCTCAGACCCAACTCACCCTGGACACCGACTTTTCAAAAGTCTACCCTCTGGGAGGCGCCACAGAGCCCTTCTGTCAAAAACCACCAGACTAAAGAACAGTTTCTTCCCCCAAACCATAAGTCACTTGAACGGCAACTGTTAATTATTTGTCCCCAATCTTTGCAACCGTTTACACAAGCAATCAGCACTTGTACACTGTGTGCCCCCCCCCACCCCACCTACTGCGTTCTGCATCTTGTGTTGTATTTAGTTATTTATAGTAGTTAAAGTATTTCAGATAGTTAAATTAATGTATGAATGTACAGTGAGACACCACCTGCCGGAAACAAATTCCTTGTCTGTTCTCCAACAGACGATGGTAAATAAAACTGATTCTGATTCTGATTTATCATGGATGATAAAGCAAAGGCTAGTGAAGATAGTGGTAGTGGTGAACATCTCTCTGATGACAACTCTGCCTCTGACCAACAATAACTCCTCCCTCCTCCTGCTTTTCCTTCATTCTAAAGGTAAGCTACATGCTACATGCTACATGCTACACTACCGTAATGACATCTACAGATGTCAAGTAGGTTTTTCAACGGTGGAGTTTGTCATTGAAAATCAGGCTTCGAATCAAGGAATTTAATGTAATGACAATTGGTCCAGTTACAGAACAGAATATGGCGAATCAGAGGAAGATGGAGAAGTTGCAGCAGCTTATGATGCAATGAAGTTTGCGTATGTGTCAGAACTCACCCGCGAGTGAACACGTGTTGTGATTGATCAAGAACAGAAAGAATACCAAGATAAATGTCCAGAGCCATGTATTTTTGACCATTCAAACAATAATGATTCATGAACAGTTTCCCCTTTTCCTGGGCAATATTATAGTCCACAAACTTAATCCCTTAATTCCACTTTACGCAGCAACTGCTGCGCACGATGACTTCCACACGTAGAGACGCAACTGAAAGGCCGACACCTCAGGAAAGTTCACCAGTGGGCAAGAATGAATAACAAAAATATACTGTATAACCCTCAAACTGTCCCGACCGCAGCACAAAAGACCTTACAACAACCAAAGGTTTGGTTTCATTGGAGAGCGAGAGGTGATTCAGAGATGAGTTGCCCGCTTCATGGTAGCGCCGACAGTTGCTCTGTCTAGACCGCTTCCCCAGGCGTGTCTTTTATGCGGGATTCATGCTGTAAGGAAGGTTTTTCCATATCCCAGTTAATTTCTAAGTAGCCACAGGTTTCTCCACTACACAATGCCTGGATTCCTCCTCTCCTCCGTCTCTCACCTGTGAGTCTTTTCAAATAAAGTTTTTGGTCCACACCCTTTGACAGGTGCGTCTGAACAACGGGCCATCATTCCAAATTTCAGTGGAAACATTACTCCTGCTGAAAATACATACATGTTATGCAAATTTCACATTCCTTTGGTATGCATTCATTCAACTGATGATAATTCCTAAGACATATGCATCATTAATGCAACAGTATGTTTTTATTCTTCTGTAGTGGAGAGTAACATGATATTATGCGTTTTTAATGTTTTTTTGGGTGATTTTAGGTCCAACATTTGTGATTTGACTTGATAATTACTTTTTCGTGTATTTTTTTCAAACAAACAGAGTCAAGAATGACTGAACTCTAATGACCTCCAACTCGTTTTATTATGTGCTGTTTTTATACTGTCAGGTTGTCCCATCGTAGGAGCTAAATGAACCATTGTTGAGATAGGAACCAATGTTTTTGGGTTTTGCCTGGAAACATTAACTGATGGTAACATTGAACTTTGAATGTTTTTAAATTTATGTTAGCTATTGGTCGATGCTGCTAAGAAACTTAATGGAAATAAAGCCGAATAATCACGGATAAAGTGATGTATCTGACTTTAAATGACCAGGAAGCGCAGCAGCGCGTCATTCAGGTCAATGTGGTCAAAAACCTCAGAGGTCAAAGTTTAACTTAAGCTCTACACCGCCGAGGATAAAGTTCATCCAGCAGAGGTAGAGACGTTAAACTTACATTGTTATTGTCGTTGTTAAAATTATTTTGTCTATGTCTTGTTCCTGGTAAATCTAAGGAATAGTATTTTTGTACTGACTAGTAATAGAATTTACATAATCTCTAATGACAATTATAGTTTTAAAGTTAATAAAGAACAATTTACGAACAATTCCATCTCCATGTCCATCTCACTGCCTGTTCACCAGCTGACGGGGGTTGCTCCGTGGGCAGTGGGAGTTGTACCCTAATTACAGCTTTTAGAAAGGGTGATTTATGCAGTTTTACTCCATATTTCTGTGGAAACACAATGATGGTAGAATCGCTGTTGTGTTCCACCTCTGTAAACAGTGGAGGGAATAACAGCACTGAATCACACAGCTGTGTGAAAGCATGGTGGAAAAGTAGGAACAGACTGTTGTTTTGTCATCTTGCCCATACAGTCCAAACTTTGTGAATTGCTACCGAAAAAAAAAAATCACACAATATAAAATTAATCTGTTTGCTGGTGTGTGCTTTGTGTTTGTGCAGGCAGTACTGCAGGACTAACAGCACAGTGAAAATAGAGGAACAATAATTCATTTGCTTTCATCAATAATCTGTCTCACATGACCAAGTGGACCTTGTGACATTTACCTTGTTGAAAGTGTAAAAGATTTAAAAAAAACAACAACATTTTGGCAAACCTTTGGTATGGGCAGTATTTTTTTCCTGAAATACACAAAAGTTGTGAGGCTCTTCATGCTGCTGACTAAGTCCAGCTGAAAACGTAAAGTTCTTACAAGTTGTAAGAGTAAACCAACATGTCATTTATAAAAACACAAACTGGATTTTTGAAACTCTACTACTGAAGCCTGATTTCATCTTTGCTTGAATGGGAAAGTACTTTTACACACACACACACACACACACACGCGCACACACACACACACACACACACACACACACACACACACACACACACACACACACACACACACACACACACACACACACACACACACACACAAAGTTTTATTCATAAAGCTCTTAATTATTGCAACAGATATTTCAAAGAGCTTTATCATGAGGATTTTTTTCTTGGTCAAGAGGAATCAGCATCTTTTAAGAAAACCAAGTCAAAAGTAGGGCGTCACACTGGCGCCTCACAGCTAAAAGATTCCACGTTTGAATCCTTTCTGAGTTTCTATGTTCTCCCTGTGTCTGCGTGGGTTCTCCACAGGTTCTCCGGCTTCCCCCCACCTCCACAAACATGCAGCTTAGGTGAACTGGTCATTCTAAATTGCCCTTGGGTGTGAATGTGTTTGTTTTCCATGTGACACTGTGGCTGTGTCAGTGTTGACCCAAGAATACATAGTTGATGGAAGGGTATGCATTTACTCGTGCAGAGGAAGCAGAAATAGGAGTTTTTGCCATGATGAACTGACATAAAGCAAACATTTATAACTCTTTAACTCTGTTTAACTCTTCACAACAGACTTCCCTTCACATTTATTTCCTCAAACATGCACGGGTCTTGTTTTAAAATGTTTAAGCTTCATGCTTGCTGCTGCGTGGTCTATGTCTGATTCTCAGGTCCTCAGCTCCTTCTGGTTTATGTTGTGTGCTTTAAATCTGCTCCTCTCTTCTTACCACAAACTGGGAACTCCCCTGGGGCGCTGTGTCCATGGAGACATCTGCCTCATGGGCAGTAAGGTGACCTTCACATCGTCCACCAGTCTGAGCAGTTTGGTCCATATGGCTGGGAAACTACAGAGATTGTGGCCAGCTGTCCTGTCCAGAGTGAGACTGACATCTCAAATCATCAAGCTGTTAATGGCATAGTTGGGTCTCAGCCAGTCTGTGATGATGGAGACTTCTCAGGACTGTACTCTATTTGACTGTTAGTATGTGAAATGAAATAAACCTTTATCTGGGTCGTGTTGAGTCAGTAAAGCCTCATTGAGATGACTGTATTTTTACACACACTAACACCTAAGGACAATTTGGGACCGCCCAATTAACCTGAAGCACATGTTTGTAGAGATGGGAGGAAGCCGGAGAACCCACGCAGACACGGGGAGAACATGCAAACTCCACACAGAGCGGGACTCGAACCGGCAACAGTGCTACCCACTGCCCCACAAAGCCGCCCTCCAGCAAACAAATGAAGGTACATTTTTCAAAAAGAAGAATTATGAAAAAAAAAGAGACTAGTCACACTCCTACAGAGAATGTGTCGTAGTAAAAGAAGAAGATTTTGATTTTTTAAATCAACATTTATTCACTAAAGCCAATTTTACCTGATAATCACTTCAACACAAAATCCAAAAGAGATTCACGCAAACAGGAACTCAGATTGTAAAAACAAATAATATAAAGGAACAGAAGAAGAAGAAGAAATGCACTTTTTTGTGCCTCTTGTGGAAATTATCTTCTCACTCTTAGTGAATATATATTTTCTCCAGTCCGACACTTAATGGACTAAGCTACTGCCCCCCAATGCTAGGTACTAGCTGCTATTGTAGCGTACAGTGTAAACAAATCCCACAAGAGGATCAGACACACTTTTAATTTTCTTCTAACAGTTCTGAACATTTTAGCTGATAGAATCCATTTAGTGTTCTGACTGGCTTGCATTCCTGTCTTGATCAGCCTTTTTTGAGAATGTAAACTGTTTGGAACGTGTAATTTGTGTGTGTGTGTGTGTGTGTGTGTGTGTGTGTGTGTGTGTGTGTGTGTGTGTGTGTGTGTGTGTGTGTGTGTGTGTGTGAGTACAAACAAAACGTGGCCAAAATGCCACCTCTTTTCAGCAGCTCTTGTTTCTTCTCTTCCTCCTCTTCGGTCTTTTTCCATACCAATCACCAGCTTTGCTTTCATGCATCACAGGCAGTTGTTTGCCGTTTTTGATCTTTTCCATTCAGGGTGCTGTCTGTGCATACAATCTCAAATCATTTGTGCAAACAAAGAAGAGACCAAAAGAAGAGCTTTACTTTAAATTTCAAAGCATAAACACTGCCAATTGACAAGTGATGCAGCGCTGATGAGCCTTTGAAGAAACATCACAATCAAACTGATGGTTAGCCCTTAGGAGTTTGGGTTTTCATGAACCTACAAGGTTCACTGTGATCCATCACAGGATCTTTGCCACTTGGTGAGAAATTAAAGATGAATCTGTACAAGTACTTTTTCTTGTTGGTAAATTGCCTCAGCTGTGCTCTGTTGTTCAACTGGTATTGATGTTCCTTACTCTGAAGCAAATTCTTTTACACGGGATGTATTGAAAGTAATTTTTACTTGGACTGGGGCTGTCTCCTCAATTTTCTTAGAAAAGGCAACAACAGGTTTTCCATCCACATTGTAGACACTTATGCCTCAACTCTCTCTGTAGCCATTGGTTTATAAGCCAATGGCTTGTAAGCATCTTTTTCTTTTTTACAGCACATGTTTGTGTTTCTCTGGATAATTCAAAGAACACAAAACCATAAATAACTGAACTACTTTCTTCTGAATAAATACTCTATATGGAAATTACTGACCTTTAACAGAGGACAAGAAAAAGCAAGTGTTTATGGATCTAAAGGGTGCTATCAGTGGTGGGCATACCTCCTGGGAAACATTGTCGCTGTAGAATCAAAAGTAAACTTCATCTAGGAAAACATATGACCACAACAGCTTCACAGATACAGAAATGTACACAGTTCAAGCTCCATTATAAGAGTGTGACAAAACACAATGTTGTATTTGTCAGACTTTTAATGGAGCTTCTGACCAAACATAATGTTGTATTTGACATTGGAATCCGTATGAAAAGGATGGCAAGGCTGGTGCTTCACTCACACAAACGGTCCTGTTATTTTTCTTGGCAGAGAGAGCAGTGTAAAGAATCATAGCACCATATGTCAAACACAAAGTGCGTGAGCAGAGCAGCGGTGGGGAGTGGCACCACAGAAAGCAACAGATGGACATTTAACAGCACAGATGCTTCAGACATTGCCACGGTTCAGAACTGCACAGGGCGTGCAATGGACTCCAAGTAGGACAGATGAAAGGGTTCTGAATGAAGCAGCTCAAAATGAAAATTCAACATACTAGATGTGCTTTACCAAATTATTGTTCAATCCAAATTGTTTTTCCAAGTTTAATCAAAATTACTTCTTTCTTTTTTTAATTCATTCATCTTCATGACCACTTCTTCCACTTTTGCGAGTCACAGGGTTTGCTGGAGCCTATCCCAGCAGGGACTATTATCATGTTTTTTTTAATTTCTCCAGTGCTTTCAATACCATCCGGCCACCTCTGCGGGGGGAGAAGATGACAGCAACGCAGGTCAACCATCCTCTAGTGTCCTGGATTGTTGATTACCTGACCTCTAGACGGTAGTATGTCTGCCTGCAGGGCTGTGTGTCTGACAGGGAGGTCAGTAACACTGAGGCCCCACAAGGGACTGCTCTCTCTCCTTTTCTGTTTAGCCTTTACTCCACGGACTTCAATTACTGCACAGATACCTGTCATCTCCAGAAGTTTTCTGATGACACAGCGATGGTTGGATGGTCCTCATCTATCCATCTGCTGGGTTCCTGCTGCAGTTCTTCCCCCTTCCACCATACAGTCATCCATGCAGCTGAAATTGTGCCTTGAATTTACCAACAACATGATGGTGAACATGTATTGAAGGCAACAACTCAGGAGTTGGTGAACACAGCCTGACTTCCTGGTCCCCAATTCAGCGTCTGCATCAAATGGTCTACCTCTAACCATAAAGACTCTGACTCTGTTTGGCCTATCTGACTCTCTCTCTGTCTCTCTTTCTCTTTCCCTGTCCTTATCTTCATTTTATTTCTTTTCCACCCAACTGGTCAAGGCGGATGGCCGCCCAAAAGAGTCTGGGTCCTGCCCGGAGTTTCTTCCTCAATGAGGGAGTTTTTCTCCACCACTGTGGCTCATGCTCTGGAGGGTTCAATTGGGTTTTTCTGTCTGTTAAAGCACTTTGAAATGTCTGTTGCCATGATTAAGCATTATATAAATCTTGATTGATTGATTGATTGATTGATTGATTGATTGATTGATTGATTGATTGATTGATTGTAGATGACTTTGTATTGGAGTTGAGTTGGAGGTGGAGTCAGAAAAACCACCTCCAACTCAATGTGGCTAGGATGAAGGAACTGGTGGTGGACTTGAGGAGGATGAAGGGACAGGTAACCCTAGCCTACATTCAGGGGGTCATGTGGATGTTGTTGAGGACTACAAGCACTTGGTGGTCCACATTGACAGTAAACCTGACTGAGGGAAGCATGCTGACACGTTCTACAAAAAGGGCCAAAGCTGCCTCTTTTTCCCGAGGAGGCTGAAGTCTTAACGTCTGTCACACCCCGCTGAGGGTCTTCTACCAGTCTGTGGTGGCCAGTGCTTTACTCTATGCAGTGGTGTGCTGGGGCAGTGGTCTGAAGGTGGGGGGCACCAACAGACTGGACAGACTGCAGGTCTGGTGACATCGTGAAAGTTAGCAAAGTTAGACTCTTTCACTGTAGTGTTGGACAGGAAGACATTGTCCAAACTTAGGGCCATCTTGGACAATGAGTTCCACCCACTGTACAGGACACTGATGGGACAAAGGAGAACCTTCAGTAGCAGGATGATCCTTCTTAAATACACTATAGGATCTTATGTCTTTCCTGCTTGTCGCCATCAGGATGTACAATGCCTCACTTTAACACACAGTGAAGGTGATAGGAAGCGGTAGTTACTGTTACTGTGTGTATCTGTATATATGTTTACATTTAATTCTGAATATTCTGTTATTAATCTGCTCTTTTTAATTCTAATTTATCTACTGTCTCACTTTTTACTTCGTTCTAGTGACAAACAAAAAGCGATTTCCCCTTCGGGGGATTAATAAGGGATTCTGATTCTGAATTCAACAACTCAAAAAAGAGTAAATGAGCTTCTTTCATGCCATGCAGTTTATTGGGATGAGTGGGAGAAGTTACTTTGATCTGTAAATATGAAGCTGTTTACATGCTCTTATACTGAAAGATGTTTACTTACCCCATTGTCTTTCAAAAGGTTTATATAGAGAAAGGGATGCAAAAAAGAACAGAACACTTTAGGATGAGTGGATGTGTGGTATGAATGGCACTGCATTTATCACACAAACTAGGCAAGACACTGCTGAAAACATGGAAGCTAATCATTGCCATTCAATGTCAATTGGCCTATTCAAGTCCATTAAAAGAATATATTCAAGACCAATTAGACAATGGATGCAGGAGTAGTGATTTGAAATCACTGTGCACCTGAATCCCTGCGGATGTGTCTCTTGTTGCATTCCAAATCTGACAAGCAAGAAATAATCACTTTTTTCCCACCTCAGACACATTTCAATGAAGAAAGACAATAAGCTGTTGTCATTATTAACTGCATTTCTGGAGGAAAAGAAGTAAAGTGTAAATCTCACACCAACACCGAGGCTAATGTATGGGTGAGACTAGATATAACAACAAATCCAAGCATTCACCACACGATAACCACACATCCTTAAAGGTCCCATATTATGCTATTCTAAATTAAATTCTTTCAGCTGCCAGATGTCCAACTACACTGTATTTAAAATGTCTTACCCCAAACTGGTACGGGTGGACAGGGCCTCAGACTTTCTGGAAAAGTCTTTAGTTCTTACATCCCTCTGCCCCCCACGCCCCACGCCCCCCCCCTGACCAAAATCAGAGGTGATGCAATAAACTGAAAAAAACTAAATAGTATCTATGTTTAAAGCAGACCTGAACAGAACCTTTGCGATGTGCTCTCAGTACGTGGATGAAGTCAGGACACTAGTGTCACTGGGCTGCCCTCTTTATAATTAATGTTGATGACAGTACAGGTTGTACTCAGATGATTGATATTGATTTTGTCACTGATTTTAATCCTCCTGCTGTATCATTAAATTAATAAAGTGTCACCTCCTCAGGAATTAAGTGTTATGACTCCGTTATCCAGTCTCACAGAGGCTGAATCTCCACAGGGCTGTGTCATTTCCCCTATTCTGTTTTCATTGTACACTGTATTTAACCCTCAAGGAACACCAATGTTAAGTTTCCTGAACAGGCATGATAGAAACAGATCTTCAGGACTTTTTGAGCAGCGTTTACTTACAAAAGAAAAGATAATCCATCATGATCTACCCCAAATTCAACACTCTCAACACAAGCTGAGTGGGTATTCCTACTATTATTATTATTATGATTATTATCCATGGATATTATAGGAACTTAGAGTCTACAGGGGTTGCACATCAAGCCCTTTACATAAATCATTTCATTTCATGTTTCAGTCTAACAGTTTGCTAGTGTTCGAAATTTTACTATTTGACATTAATAGAGAATGCATGTCTGTATTTATGTGCTATATGTGTTGATTTGTCAAACCTTAAGTACTCCAAGACATATGGATGTATTAACAAATCGGCGCATGTATGTATGTAAGAATGCATACGTGTACTGTTTATATTGTCATGGCCCCAGGGGCCCTGGTCCTTCCTGGTCTATCTTTTCTTTGTGTTTTATATATATATATATATATATATATATAAATGTCCCTCTCACCCTTGTGGGGTGGTATCTGTGTGTCACCCTCAAGCTCGGGTCCTCTACCAGAGGCCTGGGAGTCTGAGGGTTCTGTATCTGAGCTGTTCCTAGGACTGTGCTCTTCTGGACTGAGGCTTCAGATGTTGTTCCAGGAATCTGCTGGAGCCACTCTTCCAGTTTGGGGGTCACTGCCCCAAGTGCTCCTGCTACCATGGGGACCACATTAACCTTGACCTTCCACATCTGTTCCAGCTGTTCTTCAACCCTTGATACTTCGTAAGTAGAAACGCGTTTTCCATGCAAATGCCCTAATCCGTTCCAGTTCCCAAAAAAATTCCGACATAAATGTTTTATAAAGCATAAAAATGCATCAAAACATGTAACAAATACATGTTACAATTAGATTATTACACAATAAATATTCTTTGGAGAGATCAACCAAACGCATCTCTTTTTCATGCTTTTCTATCATCTCTTGCTTTGTTTGTACGGACAAAAAAACTCTTTTCTTCGCCTTTTCTTTTCCTCTTTTCTCCGTCACTTTCTTGGGGTCCATAGTGAATACGTACTCAAAAAGTAATTATATTGGGGTGGACTTGGGGTGAAACCCTCCATGCATGGTGAGGAGCTTTCTAGTCTTGATATCTGTGGCTTCTATCTCCTCCTTTGGCCAGCTTGTGATCCCAGCGGGGTATCTGATGACCGGCAGTGCATACATGTTGATGGCTCGGACCTTGTTCTTGCCATTCAGCTGACTTCTCAGGACTTGCCTTACTCTCTGGAGGTATTTGGCTGTGGTTGACTTCCTTGCGGCCTCCTCACGATTGCCATTAGCCTGTGTGATTCCAAGATATTTATAGCTGTCCTTGATGTCTTCTATCCTGCCCCCTGGTAGGTCAGCCCCTTCAGTTCTGATCATCTTGCCTCTCCTTAATACCATCCGGCCACATTTGTCTAATCTGAATGACATCCCTATGTCGTCGCTGTAGATCCTGGTGGTGTGGATCAGTGAGTCAATTTCTCGCTCATTCCTGGCATACAGCTTGATGTCATCCATGTAGAGGAGATGGCTGATTGTTGTCCCGCTTCAGAATCGGTATCCGTAACCACTCTTTGTGATGATGTGACTGAGGGGGTTCAGGCCTATGCAGAACAGCAGTGGTGATAGTGCATCCCCTTGGTATATGCCACACTTGATGTTAACTTGAGCAGTTGGCTTGGAGTTAGTCTCCAGGGTTGTCTTCCACATTCCCATTGAGTTCTTGATGAAAGCTCTTAGTGTCTTGTTGATCTTATACAGTTCCAGACATTCCAGTATCCACGTGTGTGGCATTGAATCGTAGGCTTTCTGGTAATCCATCCAGGCGGTGCACAGGTTGGTCTGCCTGTTCTTACAGTCTCTGTGTACTGAGACTGTAAGAATTACAGTTCTTACAGCTGGTTCATCTCTGCAGCTAGACGCTCATGGAGTGCTGTCAGCTTCTTTAGCCAGTGTGTATGGATCATATCGGGGCCCGGTGCTGACCAACTCTTCATCTTTGACACTCTTTCTTGGATGTCTGCCATTGAGATGGTTACTGGTTCTTGTTCTGGGAGGCAGCTGTGGTCAGTCCTCAGGTCCACTAGCCACTGGGCATTGGTGTTGTGTGATGCTTCTCTTTCCCATATGCCCTTCCTGTATTTCTCCACCTCAGCTCTTGGTGGGTCTGACCGGCTGCTATTTCCCTGCCACTGAGAGTACACTACCAAAAAGTTCTATTTTGGTTTCATCTGACCATAGGGCATTCTCCCAGTCCTCTTCTGGATCATCCAAGTGCTCTCTAGCAAAGTTCAGACGGGCCTGGATGTGTACTGCCTTAAGCAGGGGGACACGTCTGGCACTGCAGGATGTGAGTCCCTGGCGGCGTAGTGTGTTCCTGATACTAGCCTTTGTTACTTTGGTCCCAGCTCTCTACAGGTCATTCTCCAGACCCCCCCCCGTATGGTTCTGGGATGTTTGCTCACTGTTCTTGTGATCATTTTGACCCCACAGGGTGAGATCTTGCGTGGAGCCCCTGATCAAGGGACATTATCAGTGGTCTTCTATGTCTTCCATTTTCTAATAATTGCTCCCACAGTTGATTTCTTCACACCAAGCTGCTTGCCTATTGCAGATTAGTCTTCCCAGCCTGGTGCAGGTCTACAATTTTGTTTCTGGTGTCCTTTGACAGCTCTCTGGTCTTGGCCGTACTGACGTTTGGAGTGTGACTGTTTGAGGTTGTGGACAGGTGTATTTTACACTGCTAATGAGTTCAAACAGGTGCCATTAAAACAGGTAATGAGTGGAGGACAGAGGAGCCTCTGAAAGAAGAAGTTACAGCTCTCTGAGAGCCACAAATCTTGCTTGTTTGTAGGTGAGCAAATACTTATTTTCCACCATAATTTGCAAATAAATTCTTTTAAATATCAAACAATGTGAAATTCTGGATATTTTTCCCCTCATTCTGTCTCTCATAGTTGAGGTAAACCTATGATGACAATTACAGGCCTCTCTCCTCTATTTAAGGGAGAACGTCCACAATTGGTGGCTGACTAAATACTTTTCCCCCACTGTATGTATTCAATTGAAACTTGATGGAGATAGGTAGATAGTTTCTGTTAAAAATTCCCATGACCACATCCGTTACATTGTTAAAATCATGTGATATTATAAATCTCAAACATCTTATTAATGTACTTCTATGTCAAAATGATGTGAAACAAATCACAAATCAGCTTTCCACAGCAAGAATTAAAGAATGATTAAGTATTATGGTTAAGTTAATTCAAATTCATTCATTTGATTTCAGTTAAGCTTTGAAAATTCCATTCTGGCATTTCCTTGAACTACAATTCCCAGAGATCTCCAGCAGGGACTAATCTGGTCACATGACCAGACGGCAGCATCAGATGATTTCTGGTCATGTGATGCTGTTAGCCGAGGCTGAGGAGTAGCAACATCTGAGTGAAATCACATCCCTCATCATTGAAAGGTAAAGCTGGAGGAATCCTCTGTGTGTGTGTGTGTGTGTGTGTGTGTGTGTGTGTGTGTGTGTGTGTGTTTCTGAAGCGATGCTGCATCTCTGAGAGATGAGGAGGAGAGAGGAGAGAATGGAGGATGGGGGGGATGGGAGGCCCACTCCTGTCCGCTGGTCCCCCACACAGATGTTAGCTGCTTTAAACACGCTATTCCTGAGGTCGTAAGGAGTGTGTGTGTGTGTGTGTGTGTGTGTGTGTGTGTGTGTGTGTGTGTGTGCGTGTGTGTGTGTACATTAAAGTGTTGCACTTCAACTTGTGTGTAATTTCTGTGTTACATCATTTGTTGGAGTTGAAATGGAGGAGAGTTTTAGCTGGAGTTGAAGTTCTCTCCATGTTTTTGGGTTTGGATGAAATGAACTCCTACTCGGTGGTGTTTTATTCAGTGTAGGTAACAGGAAGCTGAAAAGTGGGTGTTCACTCCATGACTCATCCCTCATGTTGCCAAACCTGACATCCACTCACTCCTTCTTTCACCTTCCTGTTTGTCATTCTAGCTGCTATTTCATTATCTGCTGTTTGTCATGATTACTTAGAGATGATTCACTGCAACTCGTTATGAGAGAAAAAGTTTTCCTTCTTTTGGCGCTGAGGAACATGCTGGCACATTGTTTCTCCTCCACTAGACGGCCCCAGTCGGCCCCGTGAACAATAGTAGGGACGACTTTCTAGACCTTTCTAGACTTTCAAATACTTTCTAGACCAGTAGCTTCTGTGGGACGTGCGCTACGTTCTCTGAGTCTTCCGTGAGACACAAAAGTGTTTTAAACATGATAGAAACTTCACTCTACCCATGCCTAACTAGGCCTGTTTATTTATTTTTTATTTTTATGCCTTTCTATTTGTATATTCTTGATGGGTTATTTATTACTGTTTCTATTTGGTGCTGTATTACTTTCTATGTGCTGGTGCTTTCTGTGTTTTGTGTACTCACTGTGCTGTGTGTAGTGTGACGGAGAAGTTAATTTCCCTGACAGAACCTCCTTAAGGGATCAATAAAGTTCCACTCTACTCTATTACTGTATACCTTCTGCAAAAACGTATTGATGAATTTCCACGTAACAAGAAAGGCACAAAGTTCAAATTTCTCATTCCAGTGAGTCGTTTACAGAATAACACTACAGGTAGCTGTAGCTACCTGTAGCTTTGTTCAACCATATATCTTGGATGTGACATTAACATTTGAAGCAGTTGATACCCGGTTCTTGGGTTTTTTCCCACTACTATGGCCTTTGACCCCATTTAAGGGTAATTTGATGGCACTACTTTTATTTGTTTTGTTTTTCTAGAATGTGGTTGATCTTTAGACCAGTTTAGACCAGAGACCATCCTGACACTCAGTTATGACTGACATGAGATGCACAGCCTCACACGCATGACGAATGTTTACACGTGTCTCTGACACAGACCAGCCATCTGTAGTGCCGTTTGTACAAATACACGGTTTGGCAGACAGTTACAGTGGCTGTCTTCATAATTTGCTTCGGTATTGTGTAATCACTTCACCACCAACATTAACACTACTATCCATCAGCCATCATACATGCAACAAACAGTCACACACTGCCAATATACATTTCCTTACAGTCTTTAATTCCCTACAGGGAAAGATAAATAGAGTGCAGAAGACTTTAATTTGCTGTGACCTGTAAGTGTCGTTCACAGAAGTTTTGCCAGAATTTGTCGATATTTAATCAATCAATCAATCAATCAAGTTTTATTTATATAACGCTTAATCATGGCAACAGGCATTTCAAAGCGCTTTAAGAGACAGAGAAATCCAACTGAACCCTCCAGAGCATAAGAGACAGTGGTGGGGAAAAACTCCCAAATTGAGGAAGAAACTCCCGGCAGGACCCTGACTCTTTTGGACGGCCATCCGCCTTGACTGGTTGGGTGGAAAAGAAATAAAGGAAGATAAGGACAGGGAAAGAGAAAGACAGAGAGAGAGTCAGATAGTCCAGATAGATTCAGTGTCTTTATGGTTGTAGTTAGACAATTGGGGTTGTTGTCTTCAATACATGTTCACCATCATGTAGTTGGTAAAGTCAAGGCACAATTACAGCTGCATGGATGACTGTATGGTGGAAGGAGGAGGAAAGGCAGCAGGACCCCAGCTGGTGGATAGAATGAGGGTTGGTACTGGTGGGCTTGGAGGAGAAGGTCCCCAGCACATGGATAGATGGGGGGTGATATTGGTGGGCTTGGAGGAGTGGGTCCACAGCGGATGGGTGGATGAGGGGTGAACCTGAGAAAACCTATGAGGACATAGAACACAGAGACTCCAGGGAAGAAGTTGAGTTAGTAAAGGTGTGAATGGAGACTTGGAGAGAGATTGGAGAGGAGGAGGAGTAACAGAGACGGTCAGAGAGGAGGAGGAGAGAGGAACTCAGTGAGTCTGGATGTTGAGTCTCCAGCAGTGTAGGTCTATAAGAAAGAAACTTAGCAGCCTAAGTTGCCTTAATTCTCAAACTGAGGAAGAGAGGTGGTTCCACAATAGAGGGGCTTGATAGCCTCTGTCCTACTTTTGTTTATTGTAGGAACCACCAGTAGGCCAGTATGTAGAGAGTGTTTTTTTAGTTTTAGTTTATTTATTTGATTTTTTTCAGACATGTTAATATAACAGACTTCACACCTTCATCACATTTACAACATCAGCAACAACATCTGAAAAAAAGGGCTGACGGGTAGAAGCCAATAGGCTTGTTAAATTCCTGTCCCCCAGAATCAACAAACATCTCCGTCAACATACTGGTTTTCAACCAGCTCATACATTGAATTTTGACAGACGTTCATACCCTTATCCACTTCCAGATATTAGCCCTTTAACCTAGAGTATAACCATGTTTACATTCTTTTTTTTTTTTTTTTAATTTTAATTGTATATACTCGAGTAATCCCCGAAGGGAGATTAGTGGCACACTCTAGTTAGTCCAGATCAAATCACATGCATGTTAGTTAGTGTGTACAGGCCCTGAACACACACACACACACACACACACGAGGGGGGGCCTGTACTCATGCAAAGGAGGTAGAGTGGTGGGCAGCTCCTGCTGCACCCCAAAATGAGCAACTTGTAAGGGGGACGGCGCCTTGCTCAAGGGCGCCTCAGCAGTGCTCCAGAGGTGAGCTGACACCTCCCACCGTCAGCTCACCTCTGGGTGTTTTGGGCGGGAGCGGGAGTCGAACTGCCAATCTCAAATCATTGGACGACCCGCTCTACCGAACGCTCTACCACTGAGCCACTGCCGCCCCGTTCCTCCAAGGAACACAAGCTTTGTTAACATCATGGATGGTCAAACAGGAAGTTGACCTTACCAGTGTTCTCCACAAGAATATAATGATCATATTCACCTCTTTCAGCAGACAGTGTTTATACAAGAATAAACCAGTTTGTTACAGACACTTTAACAGTTATACATGGTATTGTCAAAAGATATCAACATGATCTTTAAGCCTCTCCAAGGAACCATCACCTTATCATGCTGGAGAGGTTTGTGTGCCCTAAGGATCCTGGGAGCTATGTTGTCGGGAGTCTTGTACTCCTGGTAGGGTCACCCAAGGCAAACAGGTCTCAGGTGAAGGGCCAGACAAAGAATGGTTCAGAAGATCCCATGACAAATCGGAAAGGGAAAAATATGACCCTGCCCGGAGGAAGCCCGGGGCCCACGTCTGGAGCCAGGCCTGGACGGAGGGCCCGGACGGAGGGCCCGGACGGAGGGCCCGTCAGCGGGCGCCTGGTGGCCGAGTCTGCCACGGGGCCCGGCCGGGCTCAGCCCGAAAAGGCAACGAGGACTCTTCCCACCCCTGTGGACCCACCACCCGCAGGGCAGACCGATGGGGTCGGGTGCGCTGCCATATAGGTGGCAGTGACGACAGGGGGTCACGACGGACCAGACCCGGGCGGCAGAAGCTGGCTTTGGGGATGTGGGATGTCACCTCACTGGCGGGGAAGGACCCGGAGCTTGTGTTGGAGGTGGAGCGTTACCAGTTGGATCTGGGGGGGCTTACCTCCACACATAGCCTCGGTTCTGGATCCAAACTCCTGGATAGGGGTTGGACCTTGTTTTACTCCGGAGTTGCGTCAGGCGTGAGGCGCAGGGCGGGTGTGGGGATACTCATAAGCCCCCGGCTGAGCACTGCTGTGTTGGAGTTTACCCCGGTGGATGAGAGGGTCGCCTCCCTATGCCTTAAGGCTGTGGGAGGGAAAACCCTGACTGCTATTTGTGCATACGCACCAAACATCAGTTTGGAGTATTCGGCCTTCTTGGGGTCCCTAAATGGGGTCCTTGAAGGGATCCCTGCAGGGGACTCCATTGTTCTCCTGGGGGATTTCAATGCACATGTCGGCAATGATGGAGACACTTGGAGGGGTGTGATTGGGAGGAATGGCCTCCCTGATCTAAACCCGAGCGATGTTATGTTGTTGGACTTCTGTGCTAGTCACGGATTGTTCATAACTAACACCATGTTCGAACACAAGGATGCTCACAAGTGTACCTGGTACCAGAGCACCCTGGGTCGGAGGTCAGTGATTGATCTTGTGATCGTATCATCTGACCTTCGACCGTGTGTTTTGGACACTCGGATGAAGAGAGGGGCAGAGCTGTCAACTGATCACCACCTGGTGGTGAGTTGGGTCCGTTGGCGGAGGAAACCTTTGGATAGACCTGGTAAGCCCAAACAAGTAGTGCGGGTGAACTGGGAACGTCTGGAGGAGGACTCAGGCCGCGAGGCCTTCAACTCCCACCTCCGAAGGAGCTTCTCGTGCATCCCTGTGGAGGCTGGGGGCATTGAACCTGAATGGTTGATGTTCAAAGCTTCCATTGCTGAAGCTGCAGCTGAGAGTTGTGGTCTCAAGGTCTTGGGTGCCTCAAGGGGTGGTAACCCTCGAACACCGTGGTGGACCCCAGTGGTCAGGAAAGCCGTCTGACTGAAAAAGGAGGCCTTCAGGGGCATGTTGTCCTCTGCAGTAAGTTGTCCCTGGGGACTCCTGAAGCAGTTGCAGGGTACCGACGGGCCAAAAGGACTGCAGCCTTGGTTGTGATGGAGGCAAAACAGAGGCTGTGGGAGGAGTTCGGAGAGGCCATGGAGAAGGACTATCGGACGGCACCAAAGTTGTTCTGGAGGACTGTCCGACACCTCAGGAGGGGGAAACGGGGGACCATCCAAGCTGTTTACAGAAAAGATGGGACACTGTTGACTTCGACTGAGGAGGTTGTTGGTCGGTGGAAGGAACACTTTGAGGAACTCCTGAATCCAACTACCCCAACTGACCCGTCCTCTGTTGCAGAGGCAGAGCTGGAGGAGGATGGGGGATTCAAGTCAATCTCTCGGGCCGAAGTCACCGAGGTACTTAAACAACTTCATGGTGGCAAAGCCCCGAGTGTTGATGAGATTCGCCCAGAAATGCTGAAGGCTCTGGGTGTTGAGGGGCTGTCATGGATGACACACCTCTTTAACATTGCGTGGAAGTCTGGGACAGTGCCGAAAGAGTGGCAGACTGGGGTGGTGGTTCCTCTTTTTAAAAAGGGGGACCAGATGGTGTGTGCCAACTACAGGGGCATCACACTCCTCAGCCTCCCTGGGAAAGTTTACTCCAAGGTGCTGGAAAGGAGGGTCTGGCCGATTGTCGAGCCTCAGATTGAGGAGGAACAATGTGGGTTCCGTCCTGGTCGTGGAACAACGGACCAGCTTTTTACTCTCACAGGGATCCTAGAGGGGGCTTGGGAGTATGCCCATCCAGTCTACATGTGTTTTGTAGACTTGGAGAAGGCGTACGATTGAGTCCCCAGGGATATACTATGGGAAGTACTGCGGGAGTATGGGGTGAGGGGGCCTCTCCTCAGGGCCATCCAATCCCTGTACGCCCAAAGTGAGAGTTGTGTTTGGGTTCTCGGCAGTAAGTCGGACTTGTTCCGAATAGCTGTTGGCCTTCGCCAGGGCTGCGCTTTATCACCAATTCTGTTCGTGATTTTCATGGACAGGATATCGAGGCGTAGTCGTGGTGAGGAGAGGTTACAGTTTGGTGACCTGAGGATTGCATCGCTGCTTTTTGCAGATGATGTGGTCCTGTTTGCGTCATCAGCCTGTGACCTGCAGCACTCACTGGTCCGGTTTGCCACCGAGTGTGAAGCGGCGGGGATGAGGATTAGCACCTCCAAATTTGAGGCCATGGTCCTCAGCAGGAAACCGGTGGACTGCCTACTCCGAGTGGGGAATGAGGTCCTTCCACAAGTGAAGGAGTTTAAGTATCTTGGGGTCCTGTTCACGAGTGAGGGAACAACGGAGCGTGAGATTGGACGGAGAATTGGGGCAGCAGGAGCGGTATTGCAGTCGCTTTACCGCACCGTTGTCACAAAGAGGGAGCTAACCCAAGAGACGAAGCTCTCCATCTACCATTCAACCTTCGTTCCTACCCTCACCTATGGTCATGAGCGATGGGTCATGACCGAAAGAACGAGATCGCGGATACAAGCAGCTGAAATGGTCTTTCTCAGGGGGATAGCTGGTGTCTCCCTTAGAGATAGGGTGAGAAACACTGCTGTTCACGAGGGGCTCAGAGTAGAGCCGCTGCTCCTTCGCGTGGAAAGGAGTCAGTTGGGGTGGTTTGGGCATCTGGTGCGGATGCCTCTGGGACGCCTCCCTAGGGAGGTTTTTCTGGCACGTCCATCTGGGAGGAGACCTCGGGGCAGACCCAGGACCAGGTGGAGGGATTATATCTCAACATTGGCCTGGGAACGCCTTGGGATCCCCCAGTCACAGCTGCTGGATGTGGCCGGGGAAAGGGAAGTTTGGGGCTCCCTGTTGAAGCTGCTGCCCCCGCGACCCGACTACGGATAAGCGGTGGAAGATGGATGGATGGATGGATGATCTTTAAGGTCTCAAAGTTAATGTTATCCCATGTTATCACAAATACGTGTTTTGTTTTTTGTTCATTAATCCATGTTTCTGACATTGATGATGTTGGTTTTTTCAACTGTTCCATGTAATTCTTGACGTGTCCAAAATTGGTGTAGAGCTCCCACTATTGAAGTAACTCTGTTGTACTGATCTTTGGTGTAGTAACAATTATTGTCCATCTTTATTGATCGTATTTCACCAACTCCTCTGCACTCCTGATCACCATTGTTTTCATCTGGTCTGGAGAAAGCCCCTTTGTTCTGATGAAGATCCTGCAGTTGTTGGTTCAGGTGTTGGTCCAGGTGTTGGTCCAGGTGTTGGTCCAGGTGTTGGTCCAGGTGTTGGTCCAGGTGTTGTCAATCAGTCCATTCTTCTTCAGTTGTCGAGCTTTTTTAGTGATATCAGCATTCTTTTTAGTGAGATTCTCATTATCCATCCATCCATCCATTCTCTTCCGCTTATCCGGGGTCGGGTCGCAGGGGTGAGATTCTCATTAATGTAGACATTTTTTCCTTTCAGTTTGAAGCCTTGTTCCAGAAGAACAATCTTGTGTTTGCGATTCTGGAATTTTATCAGATGGTCTCCTACCTCCAGATGGTGGTGGGTAACATGTCCCAATCTGGTCTGATCTATAGTTATCTCCAGATTCCTCAGTTGAGAACTCACTTGTTGCTCCAGGGATTCGATGTCAGCGCTGTCCTGAGTTTCATCCCCCCTGGCCACAGCATTTCTGTAATTCCTCGGCTTAATTTTGTTTCCCTTGATGATCACATCATTCATACGAATGCTTTGTTCAAAATCATCCATTCTTTGTTGTCCCTGTTCAAAGACAACAATCCTGTTTTAGCTTTTCCTCCAACTTTTTATCAAAGTCACTCCTTAACTTATCAAGGTCGCTCTTTCATAGAAGTGACCATCTGGTCTAGAGTATCCTCTGATTTACTTCTTCCTCTCGTCATTTTGCAGAGAATCAGTGAGAGTCAGTACGAGTAATGCTCTAGATCAGCAGTTCCAGAACTTTTCAGTCCGCGCACCCACTTCTACCTCCCGACTTAGCTGACGCACCCCCAATGCCCAAAACATGAAAAAAAGAAAGAAAAGGCATAGTCTTTATAGCCATATAGGTGTCAAGTTTAATAATATAGGCTCCTGTTAACACAGAATAGATTGTGTAATAATCGGCCTAATGATCTCTCACTTTAGAAACGGTGGGGAGAATAATAGTAACAAAATAAAAATGTCAATAATAATATTTTAAGTCAAAATGGTCACCGAGCGAGCCGACTACAGATGAGTGATGAACAGCAGTTATTACTATGCAGGGCTCGAAATTAACTTTTTTTCTTGGTAGCACTGGTGCTCCCAAATGTAGAAGTTAGTAGCACCAGCAAAGACTTTAGGAGCACCGACCCAAAAGAAGGCAGTGACGGAGCGATAGAGACGCTCCGTCTATCTCCTCTCTCCCTCCCCCAGGAGAGCAGCCGCAGTTGGGCGCATATGCGACCAAAATGGGCGCAATTTCGAGCCCTGCTATGTAACAAACAGGCCTATTTAACAAACTGTAACAGTTATTAAATGGTAACAAATATGCTACTCCGCCACAAAGAATCAAAATAACATAGGCCCAAGTTCTACATCACATTTTCTCTTTCCAGTACGAGTCTCATTGTGTTCTTTACCCCCTTCTCCCGATTAAGTGTCCGGGTGAGTTTTCTGTGTTCTGTGCTCCTCATTTTCAGTTTCCCCTGACTCGTCATCATCACTCTCTTTTTCCTGCTCGATTACTTCAGCCTGGTAGATGAACAGCTCTCAGTTGTGACCAATGTATCCTGTCCTCTTTCATTTCTCCCAGATGTAATACCGGACAGACTGCCCGTTTTTAACCAGTTATGCATTTCGGCATATTATTGTTGTTGCCATCACAACAAGCTAGCACGTAGCTAGGAGAAAGCCAAGTGCATTTTAGGTTGTTTTTTTTTTTTTTATTTAAAATTTTCCCAAAACGTTTTTTAATTGAAAATTACAAATGATTTACGTGAATGAATTTAAATATTTAAACTGTTAATCCTCCATTAAAAAGTGTTTAAATTATTTGTTTAATTATTTATGTATTTCACGGTGCTCACCTGCCATTACACTCGCGCACCCCCTAGCAGCAGCTCGCGCACCACAGGGGGTGCGCGCACCACACTTTGGGAATTCCTGCTCTAGATGGATTATATGGAACTAAAAGTTCCTTCAGATAGGTCGGTGCCAGGCCATGAAGGGCTTTGTAAATGAGGAGGAGTACTTTAAAATATATCCTAGCTTTCACAGGAAGCCAGTGCAGAGAAGCAACACAGGAGAAATATGGTCTCTAGTCCTGGTCAGAACCTGGTACTGGTCCTGGTCAGAACACGGGCGGCAGCATTCTGGATTAGTTGAAGTGTCTTCAGTGACTTTTTGGTGCATCCTGAAAAAGGTGCGTTACAGTAATCTAGTCTGGAAGTGATGAAAGTGTGAATTAATTTCTCTGCATCACTCCGTTTTAAAATATGCCTGATTTTAACAATGTTTCGGAGATGGAAAAAGGCCGTTCTAGAAACCTGCTTAATGTGTGTGTTAAACGACAGATCCTGATCAAAGGTGACACCTAGGTTCCTCGCAGTGGTTTTGGCCTCAAACGTGATGCCATCCAGGGTTATTACATCACTGGGCACTACATCCCTACAGTTTTTGGGTCGAGCACAACGACCTCAGTTTTACCAGAATTTAGATGTAAAAAGTTATTGGTCATCCAATCTTTGACCTCTTTGATGCACACCTGTAATTTGCACAACTGATTGACTTCATCAGATTTAATCGAGAGATATAATTGCGTATCTTCGGCATATCAATGGAAGTTGATGGAGTGTTTCCTTATCAAATTACCCAGAGGAAGCATGTACAAGATAAACAGTATTGGACCAAGAACCGAGCCTTGAGGAGCTCCATAGCCAACTGTAGTGGACTGGGAGGAGTCGTTATTAACGTGAACAAACTGTGAACGGTCAGTTAAATAGGACTTAAACCACATCAGTGCTGATCCCTTAATACCAATTGTTTGGTCCAGTCGTGCCAGAAGAATATTGTGGTCAATTGTGTCAAAAGAGAACCAGTATAGAAACAAGTCCTCTGTCTGAAGCGGTTAGGAGGTCATTGCTAACCTTGACAAGTGCTGTTTCTGTACTATGATGTTCCCTGAAACCTGACTGGAAATTCTCAAATAAACTGTTTGATTTAAGAAAACCACATAACTGATTAGAGACTATTTTCTCCAAGATCTTTGATAAAAATGGGAGATTGGAGATGGGTCGATCATTATTTGGAACAGTAGGGTCCAGGTTAGGTTTTACCCCTGTAAGGAAAAACGTTTCAGAAGAAGAAACTATCGGAAATATAAAACTATAGAAATGGATTAAAAAAATTAAAAATAAATAAATAAATAAATATATATATATATATATATATATATATATATATATATATATATATATATATATATATATATATATATATAATCAATTCATGTCAACTTAGTTTATTTTTTGGGGGGGGATTTTTGGTTCCATGTGACTCAAATGGGCTTTTCACATTTTCGAAAGAGATAGTTTATGTCTTTATATTTTAATAAATGTCTTTTATATTTTAATAAAGGTATTTATCTGATAGAATACAAACTCCAATGTACATACACAGCCAACATGTTCAGTTATAGAAATAAATACTGTATACCAAGGCAGCTTATCAGATGATCATTTTTTCTTGGGGAAATGCTGAAGGCCATATTCTGATGGTTTCAGTGAAATAAAAAAATCTAAAAGATTCTTCTGCATCTCATCCAGATATAGAAGTTATAGAAGATATTTTTTAGAGTCTGGACTGGCTAAATTGTTGACCCTTATTGATGAGAAGCAGCCTTTCTGTCATTGCACAGACTTTCTGTTGGATTAAATTTAAGGCCATGTCCCTTTCAGAATGTCTGCTTTCATGTCATTTATGTCCGGTGGGTCATTCTGGAAGAGGAATATCTGTGTGTGTCTGCAGACCTCTCCTGGTAACTCTGATCATTTGTGCCATTTGTCCTTATGTTCCCGTGAGATTTCTGGAAATATTTTTTTATAATATTTTTTCACTTGTACATCAGGAACACATTTATTAAAGTAGATTATACTCAGTAGAGCGTGGCTGTTTGGGACACATGGAGAAATTAATTCTGCTGGAGATCAAACAAAAATCATCTTTGACAGAAGTCTGGATTCTAGATTTCTAGAACATTCCTACAATCAACGTAATATGAAACAGTCATTATGTGTGATTTATTTTGTCGTCTCTTTGTGACACAACATGTGTTTTATGCCAGTGTTTTTTCCTCCCGGTTTGATGTATATTTTTCATTATTTTTGTATTTGATTTTGATTGTTTTAGCTTCAATAGCAGCTGAGTTTGAGATCTGCGCCCTGGTCGGCTACAGAGACACTTAAATCAAGACGGGGCCATGAGCTTTTTTCTGGATTTAATTTGTATATATGCAGGGTGACAAGAGGCCGTGCTGTCAGAGATAACGGTGAATGATCTTTGATGTGTGAATAATGTCAGGGCAGAGTTTTAGACATCATTAGAAAAATCAGTGTTGATGTGGACTGAGTGGCACAGCAGTGGGGGGGGGGTACTGATGGCTGGTAGGACACTGATTAACATGCTGCTGGTGCACTGCTCTCTTTTTAACAATACAGTTTCTCTGACCCAACATCTTCAACATCTTTTATGAGTTTCATTCTACTCATTGTTTCATTTGAAGGTCTCCATTATATTTCATTCATTATTGGTTTTTATTTCAAGTGGATCTTACTCTATATGTGACAAGTTTCGGTTCATTAATTTTATTGAAAAAGAAGAAAACAGTTTAAATTATTTCCTGATTTATGCTATTAGTTGAAGCTGTGTATTTGCTGATGCTGAGCTGCCTCTCAGTGCTGTTTGACATAATTCAGCAACTTTCACGTTTTATTGTATTCCCTACTCATCTTGCTGTCTGCTGACTGGAATAGCCCATTGATCATATCAGATTGGCTAAGTAATTGATTGTTACTGGTTATTAACCTCCCAGAACTTTGGACCTTCTAGCCAGCCACTGAAAACAGCCTGTAATCAGTCACAAATGGCAGCTGCTAATGAAATTAGTTCCTTGTTCTGCCTCACAACTTTGTTTGTTCCACAGTATTGGCAAGGGCACAGAGATGTTTCGGTTTACTCTCCCCAGAGAAGGTAGTGATTGAACAACAGAATGCAGATAATGAGCTGTTGTGTCTGTGTTGTCTCTGTCTAATTACTCATGTGTCTGACCGAAATATAAAGATGACGACTTTCAGCTAAGGTGAGTCCGTACTGGTGCAAGTCTGAACAGTGTCAACCAATAATGGCTGTTGTTTATGTGACTTTCTGGTTCTGCTTCCCGTTTGATCCCCTTACATGTTTAATTTACCAGTTTTTTTTACCAGCATATATATATATATATATATATATATATATATATATATATATATAATATATATAAAAAAAAAGAGTGTGTGTGTGTGTGTGTGTGTGTGTGTGTGTTAATGAATTTCACCACTCTGTGTCACTCACAGCTACTTGTTCTTTTTAGGTCACATGACATCCATTCGTCTTCTTGTTGACAAGACAATCTCAGTCATTTTATCTACGCCCGCTTTCCACACTGCAGAGCCCAAGAAAATGTGTGTGTGGGGGGGGCAAAATGCATTAACGTGTACCAACTGAGCTAGCCCGGCTACTAGCATTTAACATTTTTGTATGAATATTTCAGAAGCTTTAGCATGAATGCATCTCTTAAAGGGACAGTAAAGTCAAAATGGATCGGGTCTGAAGTACATCAGCAAAAAAAAAAGGCTTGGTGGCATTTTTATTTTTTTATGAGCAACGGGGAAAAATGACATTTATGTTAAGTTATGGAGCGCGCCGTGACATCAGGGTGAATCCATATCAATGCAGATAAAACCAGCGACGAGGTCAAGAGCCGGCATTTTTGTAAGAGTTTATCTGAATATAGTCAAAAATAATGTCGTTATCAGAAACCAAAGACGAGTTCCCAGTGAACCCCCCTGGGGGGTAATTATTCCATTTAATTACCACCTGATGTCAGTGGAGGATGAGAGTTTGGACACCTGGCGCCTCATCCCAGGTGTGTTCACCTGAACCCCATCCTGACAGAGATACCAACTAGTTCTAATGTCCCGTTTGGGTTACTGTGTGTGTGGAAAGTTCATCTCTACCAATGCTAACGCGCTAGCCCGTCACTGGGATTTTCCATATTATGTTAGCATTGAGCTAGCCGCCATTTGTTACTGGTGGACTGTGTGGAGTTAATAACTCTAGTTTATATTAATATGTCTTGTATTAATGAATGTATCAGGATCAGGGCCTGACATGCTGTTTTTGTGTGTTTTATTTCAGTGTCACTGATCTACTCAGTAAAATAATAAATAAATAAATAAATAAATAATTTGTGTGATTGTGGCAGCGGGGGGTAGTACATAAATACTTAAATAATATACATACATATTAACATTTGCAATATATGAAATTTACATATTCATATATTGTAGCCATATTAACATATATCAGAAATTTACAGTTATATGTACACATCAAAATACACTACAGACTGAAGATTACATTGTTCATCATGAATTACAGTGTTTTGTTCTCTGAGTTCTCTGAGTTCTCTGAGTGGTCTGCTGGGAGGATTGCTGGTTATACAGTCTGATGGCCGTGGGCAGGAAGGACCTGCGATAGGTTGCTTCACCCAAGATGCGTGAAGCAACCTATCGCTGAAGGAGCTCTCTAGTGATCTCAGTGTGCCCTGTAGAGGGTGGGAGTTGTTCTTCATCATTGATGACAGTTTGGCTGTCATCCTCCTCTCCACCACCACCTCCACTGAGTCCAGAGAGCATCCTAGGACAGAACCTGCCCTCCTAATCAGCCTGTCCAGTCTCTTCCTGTCGGCCGCAGTGATGCTGCTGCCCCAGCAGACCACCCCATGAAAAATAGCTGAGGCTACTACGGTGTCGTAGAAAGTCTTTAGGAGTGGCCCCCGCACTCCAAAAGACCTCAGCCTCCTGAGCAGATAGAGTCTGCTCTGACCCTTTTTTGTAGAGGGAGTGGGTGTTTGTACTCCAGTCCAGTTTATTGTTTTGGTGAACACCCAGGTATTTGTTCGAGGACACCACCTCGATGTCCGTGCCCTGGATATTCACCGGTGTAACCGGGCAGAGTGATCGCCTGTGGAAATCCACCACCAGCTCCTTTGTTTTACCCGCATTGATCTGGAGGCGGTTCCACTGGCACCAGTCCACAAAGTCCTGGGTCAGTTCTCTGTACTCTCTGTCGTCCCCATCGGTGATGAGGCCAACGATTGCAGAGTCAGAGAACTTCTGCAGGTGACATGTGGGGGAGTTGTAGGAGAAGTCTGCAGTGTAGAGAGTGAACAGGAACGGAGCCAGAAAATCACCTGTCAATCACTTCTGATATTGATTACTTTTAGCGAGTGCCATGATCGAATGATAATCTGGTCATAAAAACATTTATACAAAACCTCCAGTAGCTCCAAACATGAATTAATTATCTACTAAACCTTGGTAATTCAGAATAAATACTATGGGTTGTCTGAAAACGATCTTACCTTCAAATCTCTTTGGAATCCTCCGAGGTAAAGTGTTCATGATGATCCTCAGATCCTTGGTCATATTGACCCGGTTTATCCTGCTCTCCATCTCCTTCCTAGGTTCCCAGAAGGTGTTCTAAAGAACGACAGGTCCTTGTCTTTGTGTTTTCTTGATGTTCTGTTGACACTACTCGCAGGTAACCATGATATTTTTGGAGGTAATGCGTTGTTGATCCATTGTCTTCTATGGCTGCTAAGCTATGTTGGTCTCCAGTGACCTATGACCCCCACGTGACCACTAAATGCTGAAGCTGCTGCAGCAAAGATTTTAAGTTTTTCTGACCAAAGGGATGATGCTACACATGTTTATTTTATTTTTTATTTTTTTTCATAATGATGAATAACATATATGTCACTTAAAATTAACTTTACTGTCCCTTTAACAGAGCGGTTCCATTTTCATTTAGCTGACTATGATCACTGTGATCAAGTTTGCTGGGATTGTCTGATTTTACCAGTTTGTGTTAAGTTTGCAGCTGTAGACACAGTTTGAAGGACCATCTAGATCAGGGGTATTCAATTAAAACTCACGGAGGTCCGGTTATAACAATTTGCTCTTCGTAAAAGGTCCGAACCCAAGTCCAGTTTGTGTCTTATAGCCGGCCCCTATGTCCACATTATCATTTATTATCAATTGTCAGTGCAGGATATGTTTAAGTGAGTGCACAGCTAGCTCTTTGACCTCACCATGAATAAAAGTAGACCCAGGAAAAGCCTTCATGTTAGATTGAAGAACACACAAACCTCAGAATTAAAAATAAAGTGTAAAAAGAGCTGGATGATCATTTTTGTCATAAATTAAAGACATCCCAGCCTAAAGAAGTGAAGGCCTATACTTCAAGTAAAAAAACATTAACATGTTCAGAAAGCATGAATAAAAACTGGCTCCTTCAGGGGAAAAATGCAAACAGAACTTTCTTCATGAGAGGAAGGGGCATGTGGCCTGACAGTCATTTACCTCTACACAATAACCTTGTGCACAGACACACCTTGACTGTTTGGCACAGCCCCCCTCTCTTTTCCCACCATGACAAGGTGGTGTCATGCAGTAGCAACAAGTCGGCCTCATGACATGTAGAATGTGAACATGCAGTGGAACCAATGACATTCTCCCTCTGTCTTGAATCACCAGGATGTGTGAAGCTGATTAAATTGACTTTGGAATTTGGAGGTTTAGGGTTTCAGTGGGGGTGATGCTGGTGTGTGCTTGTGTTTGTACATACTCAAAACTATTCTCCATGTTTGTGACGTCGTTGTCATGGTGACAGGTGTGAGGGACTGTGAAGAATTAATCTCCAAAAAGTCATAGCCTCAGGATGAAGCATATGTGGCCTGATGATGACCAGAATGCCACGACATGGATGTCCAGTTGGCCATCTGTTGCAGTCTGCAGCCGGGGCCAGAAAAAGCCCCCCAAGAAACAAAAAGGAAGGACAGCACTTTCAAATGCCATGACCCAGGACAGTGCTCAGTTACCCTGGAGCTCTCTGCACACTCCAGACACTGAGCCTCAGAGGGTCTCAACGGGGCCCCAGAACACATCCTTCGATGGAGCGATGACCCCTGCAGCGCATCTGTTGCTTTGCAGAATCAGACTGCTAGAGAGGAAGTGGTCCCAGCATGGGCCAGTCTCTGGCCAAAGACCATTACTCTGTCTTCATCATGGGGAAAGACCACGGGCTGTTTCAGTCCGGCCCAAACAAGAAGCCCATTTCTGAACCCCCAGTGGGGGTATCCCACTGGGGGGTACCCATCAGGCCTTGGGAAATCTCTTTGCATTCCAACACAAGTTTCATGTTAACAAAAAGGTGCTTGTTACAATAAATGTAATGTAATGTACAATAAGTGTAATGTAACTAAATGTAACTACTCCTTAATGTAACTAATAAATGTAACTAAATGTAACTCAATGTAATGTAACCAAATGTAACTACTCCTTAATGTAACTAATAAATGTAACTAAATGTAACTCAATGTAATGTAACTAAATGTAACTACTCCTTAATGTAACTAATAAATGTAACTAAATGTAACTCAATGTAATGTAACTAAATGTAACTACTCCTTAATGTAACTAATAAATGTAACTAAATGTAACTCAATGTAATGTAACCAAATGTAACTACTCCTTAATGTAACTAATAAATGTAACTAATAAATGTAACTCAATGTAATGTAACTAAATGTAACTACTCCTTAATGTAACTAATAAATGTAACTAAATGTAACTCAATGTAATGTAACTAAATGTAACTACTCCTTAATGTAACTAGTAAATGTAACTAAATGTAACTCAATGTAATGTAACTAAATGTAACGACTCCTTAATGTAACTAATAAATGTAACTAAATGTAACTCAATGTAATGTAACTAAATGTAACTACTCCTTAATGTAACTAATAAATGTAACTAAATGTAACTCAATGTAATGTAACTAAATGTAACTACTCCTTAATGTAACTAATAAATGTAACTAAATGTAACTCAATGTAATGTAACTAAATGTAACGACTCCTTAATGTAACTAATAAATGTAACTAAATGTAACTCAATGTAATGTAACTAAATGTAACTACTCCTTAATGTAACTAATAAATGTAACTAAATGTAACTCAATGTAATGTAACTAAATGTAACTACTCCTTAATGTAACTAATAAATGTAACTAAATGTAACTCAATGTAATGTAACTAAATGTAACTACTCCTTAATGTAACTAATAAATGTAACTAAATGTAACTCAATGTAATGTAACTAAATGTAACTACTCCTTAATGTAACTAATAAATGTAACTAATAAATGTAACTCAATGTAATGTAACTAAATGTAACTACTCCTTAATGTAACTAATAAATGTAACTAAATGTAACTCAATGTAATGTAACTAAATGTAACTACTCCTTAATGTAACTAATAAATGTAACTAAATGTAACTCAATGTAATGTAACCAAATGTAACTACTCCTTAATGTAACTAATAAATGTAACTAATAAATGTAACTCAATGTAATGTAACTAAATGTAACTACTCCTTAATGTAACTAATAAATGTAACTAAATGTAACTCAATGTAATGTAACTAAATGTAACTACTCCTTAATGTAACTAGTAAATGTAACTAAATGTAACTCAATGTAATGTAACTAAATGTAACGACTCCTTAATGTAACTAATAAATGTAACTAAATGTAACTCAATGTAATGTAACTAAATGTAACTACTCCTTAATGTAACTAATAAATGTAACTAAATGTAACTCAATGTAATGTAACTAAATGTAACTACTCCTTAATGTAACTAATAAATGTAACTAAATGTAACTCAATGTAATGTAACTAAATGTAACGACTCCTTAATGTAACTAATAAATGTAACTAAATGTAACTCAATGTAATGTAACTAAATGTAACTACTCCTTAATGTAACTAATAAATGTAACTAAATGTAACTCAATGTTATGTAACTAAATGTAACTACTCCTTAATGTAACTAATAAATGTAACTAAATGTAACTCAATGTAATGTAACTAAATGTAACTACTCCTTAATGTAACTAATAATTGTAACTAAATGTAACTCAATGTAATGTAACTAAATGTAACTACTCCTTAATGTAACTAATAAATGTAACTAAATGTAAGTCAATGTAATATAACTAAATGTAACTACTCCTTAATGTAACTAATAAATGTAACTAAATGTAACTCAATGTAATGTAACTAAATGTAACTACTCCTGAATGTAACTAATAAATGTAACTAAATGTAACTCAATGTAATGTAACATAAATGTAACTACTCCTTAATGTAACTAATAAATGTAACTAAATGTAACTAATAAATGTAACTAAATGTAACTCAATGTAATGTAACATAAATGTAACTACTCCTTAATGTAACTAATAAATGTAACTAAATGTAACTCAATGTAATGTAACTACTCCTTAATGTAACTAATAAATGTAACTAAATGTAACTCAATGTAATGTAACTAAATGTAACTACTCCTTAATGTAACTAATAAATGTAACTAAATGTAACTCAATGTAATGTAACATAAATGTAACTACTCCTTAATGTAACTAATAAATGTAACTAAATGTAACTCAATGTAATATAACTACTCCTTAATGTAACTAATAAATGTAACTAAATGTAACTCAATGTAATGTAACTAAATGTAACTACTCCTTAATGTAACTAATAAATGTAACTAAATGTAACTCAGTGTAATGTAACTGAATGTAACTACTCCTTAATGTAACTAATAAATGTAACTAAATGTAACTAATAAATGTAACTAAATGTAACTACTCCTTAATGTAACTAATAAATGTAACTAAATGTAACTCAATGTAATGTAACTAAATGTAACTACTCCTTAATGTAACTAATAAATGTAACTAAATGTAACTCAATGTCATGTAACTAAATGTAACTACTCCTTAATGTAACTAATAAATGTAACTAAATGTAACTCAATGTAATGTAACTAAATGTAACTACTCCTTAATGTAACTAATAAATGTAACTAAATGTAACTCAATGTAACTAAATGTAACTACTCCTTAATGTAACTAATAAATGTAACTAAATGTAACTCAATGTAATGTAACTAAATGTAACTACTCCTTAATGTAACTAATAAATGTAACTAAATGTAACTCAATGTAATGTAACTAAATGTAACTACTCCTTAATGTAACTAATAAATGTAACTAAATGTAACTCAATGTAATGTAACATAAATGTAACTACTCCTTAATGTAACTAATAAATGTAACTAAATGTAACTCAATGTAATGTAACTAAATGTAACTACTCCTTAATGTAACTAATAAATGTAACTAAATGTAACTCAGTGTAATGTAACTGAATGTAACTACTCCTTAATGTAACTAATAAATGTAACTAAATGTAACTCAATGTAATGTAACTAAATGTAACTACTCCTTAATGTAACTAATAAATGTAACTAAATGTAAGTCAATGTAATGTAACTATATGTAACTACTCCTTAATGTAACTAATAAATGTAACTAAATGTAACTCAATGTAATGTAACTAAATGTAACTACTCCTTAATGTAACTAATAAATGTAACTAAATGTAACTCAATGTAATGTAACTAAATGTAACTACTCCTTAATGTAACTAATAAATGTAACTAAATGTAACTCAATGTAATGTAACTAAATGTAACTACTCCTTAATGTAACTAATAAATGTAACTAAATGTAACTCAATGTAATGTAACTAAATGTAACTACTCCTTAATGTAACTAATAAATGTAACTAAATGTAACTCAATGTAATGTAACTAAATGTAACTACTCCTTAATGTAACTAATAAATGTAACTAAATGTAACTAATAAATGTAACTAAATATAACTACTCCTTAATGTAACTAATAAATGTAACTAAATGTAACTACTCCTTAATGTAACTAATAAATGTAACTAAATGTAACTCAATGTAATATAACTACTCCTTAATGTAACTAATAAATGTAACTAAATGTAACTCAATGTAATGTAACTAAATGTAACTACTCCTTAATGTAACTAATAAATGTAACTAAATGTAACTCAATGTAATGTAACTGAATGTAACTACTCCTTAATGTAACTAATAAATGTAACTAAATGTAACTAATAAATGTAACTAAATGTAACTACTCCTTAATGTAACTAATAAATGTAACTAAATGTAACTCAATGTCATGTAACTAAATGTAACTACTCCTTAATGTAACTAATAAATGTAACTAAATGTAACTCAATGTCATGTAACTAAATGTAACTACTCCTTAATGTAACTAATAAATGTAACTAAATGTAACTCAATGTAATGTAACTAAATGTAACTACTCCTTAATGTAACTAATAAATGTAACTAAATGTAACTCAATGTAACTAAATGTAACTACTCCTTAATGTAACTAATAAATGTAACTAAATGTAACTCAATGTAATGTAACTAAATGTAACTACTCCTTAATGTAACTAATAAATGTAACTAAATGTAACTCAATGTAATGTAACTAAATGTAACTACTCCTTAATGTAACTAATAAATGTAACTAAATGTAACTCAATGTAATGTAACATAAATGTAACTACTCCTTAATGTAACTAATAAATGTAACTAAATGTAACTCAATGTAATGTAACTAAATGTAACTACTCCTTAATGTAACTAATAAATGTAACTAAATGTAACTCAGTGTAATGTAACTGAATGTAACTACTCCTTAATGTAACTAATAAATGTAACTAAATGTAACTCAAAGTAATGTAACTAAATGTAACTACTCCTTAATGTAACTAATAAATGTAACTAAATGTAACTCAATGTAATGTAACTAAATGTAACTACTCCTTAATGTAACTAATAAATGTAACTAAATGTAACTCAATGTAATGTAACTAAATGTAACTACTCCTTAATGTAACTAATAAATGTAACTAAATGTAACTCAATGTAATGTAACTAAATGTAACTACTCCTTAATGTAACTAATAAATGTAACTAAATGTAACTCAATGTAATGTAACTAAATGTAACTACTCCTTAATGTAACTAATAAATGTAACTAAATGTAACGACTCCTTAATGTAACTAATAAATGTAACTAAATGTAACTCAATGTAATGTAACTAAATGTAACTACTCCTTAATGTAACTAATAAATGTAACTAAATGTAACTCAATGTAATGTAACTAAATGTAACTACTCCTTAATGTAACTAATAAATGTAACTAAATGTAACTCAATGTAATGTAACTAAATGTAACTACTCCTTAATGTAACTAATAAATGTAACTAAATGTAACTCAATGTAATGTAACTAAATGTAACTACTCCTTAATGTAACTAATAAATGTAACTAAATGTAACTCAATGTAATGTAACTAAATGTAACTACTCCTTAATGTAACTAATAAATGTAACTAAATGTAACTCAATGTAATGTAACTAAATGTAACTACTCCTTAATGTTAAATCAGTGAATTTCTGACTTATTCTAGTTCCAAACATTACAGTTAGACAGAAAAAACATGTTTGTTTGTTTCTCTGTTCTAACATAAATCCTTTTTATTTGTCAGGTTATTAAACCCACAGAACTCCATCAATCAAGGATCAAACTATCAATCAATAAAGAAAAATAACATCAGACACAAGTGAGGACATTAACTTTGTTCACAACGTTTAGTCAGAGTTAAAATGGGCTGAACTACTGCATCGTGGGAAATGTAGTTTCTAAGTACACTTTAAACTATTCATTTTTAGACACTTTTTATGCTCCCGCGGGCCACATTTGGCCCCCGGGCCTTGAGTTTGACACGTGACTTAAGGGATGATTTTTGCAGTTTTTGACATGATGCATTTCAAACTTTTACAGTTATCAGGTGTCCGGTCGCCTCAAGTAATGCATTGCGGAGCTACAGTGATAGTTTTTTTGCAATCATATTAAATAAATAAATACATAAATAATGTTTACAGCTGCAGCTGTTCTTTGATTTTAAACATTCTTTCAGGTCAGACTTGGCAATGACTAATGGCCAGCAAAGTAATGATTTTCCCAGATCTCTTGGTTTTTTTTGTATATTTTTCTGTTAAAAGGAACATGATGGTGATATTAGTAAAAATTCTATATTCACAAACACAAGCAACATGTCCATCAATGGTCTACCTCAGTTTGTGAAACTCGTTTGTCTTGGTAGTTGCTGATTGCAGCTGTTCTTTGTGCTGGCTTGCCCAGCTTGGAATGTGACTGCTCACTCCAGGTGTTGGCTTTGGACCTGTTACCTGAGCTAGTTGTTAGTGAACGTGTTGCTGCAGTAGCACAGAAAAAAAAAGCTCATCATGAGGCTAATTAGAGACATGGAACTATCACAGACATCAGAAGTGATTGCTGTTGGGTTGTTTGATGACACCTTGGTTAATATAACAGTCAATGGTTTTTAAAGGTCCCATATTCTGTTTTTTTAATTGATGTCATTCAGCTGCCAGATGTCCAACTACACTGAATCTGAAATGTCTTGCCTCAAACCGATCCATGGTCCTCAGTGTCTCTCATTGAATATTGATAGATTTTCTTCTGTGTGTGAAGGTCTGTTTTAATGGGGTGTAGCTCTCAGCTCTGTCTCTCCTCCCCCCTCCCCCCTCTGAGCCTTCCCTATCTCCTCCCCCTTCTGAGATGACCAATCAACACTGGCCTCCCCCCGCGTTCACGTTGACTTTTAACTTTCAGTAACTTCACCGCTACATATTTCGCTCTAATTCTCGTGTTTTCCACTCTTGTTTTTTCTGGATCTAACGGTTGATTTTTCGGCGCTAAGCGTGGACCTGCTTCCTGTCTGCTGAACAGACTTGTGGCTCATTGTGTAAACGTGATCAGACCGGCCGGTCAGATCATTCCGTCCCGCTTAAAGCGGTGATGTATTGTGATTGTTAAAGCTGTGTTTTCTGAAAATCGTCATGGACGATGAGAGATCGTGGCTAACACGGGAGCTAAGCTAACGCAAGCTAATGAAACATGGGATTTTACCAGTAAGACCAAGTTTCTCTCTTGTGTTCTCGTGTGTGTGTGTGTGTGTGTGTGTGTGTGTGTGTGTGTATGTGTGTGTGTGTGGATACACGCAGCTCTCCGATCACTTACAAGAGTTAAAGCTGCTTTCATTCACCAAAAAACAGACAATTGTTGTGAATTAGTAATTAGTGTGTAACTGGTTATGTGTTCGATGTGATGCTGGGATAGCCTCAGGGGAACACACACACACACACACACACACACACACACACACACACACACACACACACACACACACAGAATGCTAACTAGTTAGCCAAATGCTAGCTGAATTCAACAGTTTGTGAGGAGCTTTCAGTGTGTAGCTCTGATCCAGGTAGTTAGCACACACTGCTACCGTATGTAGAGACCTGAAGAAGTGTGATTTTCATAATAGGACCCCTTTAAATATACCCTATTCTAGTGTCACAGACGCATCATCCCCCATCTTACATTTTGTCCATGCTGTTCATCTTCACTTAATGTCACTCTAAGGGACACTGGACTAAATTTGTCAATCATTCCATTTACTAGTCTAGAGTCTGTAAAAGCAGTTGAACATGATGCATGTCGTTCTGACATGAGAATGACTTAGTTTCTATCTCATCTTGCCCATTTTTCAAAGTGACTGGAAGCACATGGTACCCCTACAGTCTGAGGAACACCTGCCAAGTCTTCCTGCCACAAAGCCTTTCTAACATGTGCTTAATGTGAGACATCGTTTTGTTTTAGGCACCAAAACAGCATGGTTACATTTGAGAAAAGATTAGTGACATGTTTATTTCTCCATCGTCCACACTGTCGCTTCTTCTAAGACACGATCAAAGGGTAAACATTTAAATCAAGCACAAATATTTTCCTCCATCTGTTTAAAGTAAGGTGTTCTGGATAATTTATGTCCCAGAACACAGTATTTTTGCTATTCAGGCTTCAGTTGAATGAAAACATGTTGATCTGACTTAAGGTTTTAATATGTCTCAGCCTTAACTTAAACACTTTCTGGTATTTTTTCATTTCTGTTTCAAGGGCCATAATTCTAAATATATAACCAGCTGAGATAGCTTTTGAAAAGCCTGACTTTAACGGAGGTATGCAGAGTGTTTTCCACAACCCTGAGGTAACCTAATAGCTACTTTTTACAAAGGTCGAAGAAAAAAAACCCAAAAAGCAGGCAGATAAAGTCTGCTGCACGCTCCACTGTCCTTTAAATAAAGGCCACTGCAGATTGGGAGCAGGAGGGAGAGAGTCTGAAGAAAATGAGACAGAAACCGTTGTAATGCACAAATTAGTCAGAGGAGTTTGTAGAATAATGAACAGTTTCTCCTTAGGACCGTCGCCTCCCCCATTCCGCCGTCCTTAGGCATGCGAGGCAGTCTTTTGAGCCAAAAAACTTTCATCCTGCCATTGACAATCTAATCAACTAAGCTGAGAGAAGACAACCTTTTTGGTCCTTTCAAACAAATGAAAGCAGTGAAGTGCTTTAGTCTACAGGCTCAAGGTCACCTTCCATTGAAGCAATGCGGTCGCGTTGTGGAATGTCTGAGCGCTCCTTCTGATATATGTTATGGATAATCATCTGGATGGACTGTGTGAAATGTGCCCACATCTGCCTAATTAAGCTGTCGCTAATTTCACTTAGATATACACACGGACTGCTGCTGATATCTGATTTGAAGCTGAAATAATTAAGGAAAACCAAATGGATGCAACTCACGAGGAGGACAGAAGGAATACGTCCTATGTGAATAATAAAAATGAAGTCATTTTCCAAGTCACTAATTACAAATAAATTATGGAATAGAAAATGTACATTTAATGACACTGACTTTTGTCTTCCTGTGTATCATGTTCAGTGGTACTTGTGTTCCCTTTTCCACTTTTTGATGGAAAACAAAATGTCAAAATATTAGAGCCAAACTAAAATAAAGAAAATTTGGGCAGCATGACTACACACAGATAGCTCAACAGATAACATTTATTTCCCTATGTCAAACATAGAACCATCATTACTGTAATTGATGCAACCTGTTCTATATGCTACTATTGCTTTTGGCGTCTTGTCTGTCAAACATTATTTTCAGGGTTGAAGCTCAATGTCGTTGAAATGGTCCAAAAAGCTGCTTGGGGAACGGGGCATTGTATCTGGAATGGCTTCCTTGGAAAAATGGCCCTGCTCTGCAATATGTTGGACTGTTTTTTAGTGTGAAAGAACTGTGACAACAATGATGCTTTTCACATTTCATTTCCAATCAAAATTCAATAATGCTTTCTCCAAATGTCCACATTCCCCTCACATTAACGATCTATAACACTAATTAAAAAAAAAAAAGTTGGTAGCTGTTCAAAACATATACGCTACAAAACCACGATTAGATAACAGTGAGAGTCGTTTTCTTTTTACAATGATATGATGTTTAATGTTCCACACTTTGCCAGGGGGACATGCGTAGGATACTCCTGCAGGCTGCACTGCCATTCCTCTCCTACTGAGGCCATTTCTTTAGAGAAATTCTCATTGTGATGCTTCTCCTCTCCACAGCTAGCAGCAATTAGCTTACTTTAGCAACAATGAAATACTGCAAATCACATCTGTGTAGGTTTTCAGCCATCCAGGCCTAGGTAAGTCAAGAAGATCAGTACGACAGTGTAGGAGACTGATAGATGGTGTCTTCATCATCCTCTTCTGTACAGAGATGGGTTCTCCAGTTTGACAAAATGTCTTCTTTAACTCCTCTTTTAGACCATCTGCCATGGAGGACCTCAAAGGAGTAGTCTGTGTCTATCAGGTGCAGGTGGACTGAGTCTAGTCCTGAGGAGTTTTCTCTCCTGTGTTGTGAATTCAACATCTTGAATGTTTGTGAAACTCCATCCATGTATGATGACTGGTTTCCAGTTGTCCTTCCATTCCTATTGATTGTTTTTCATGTTGGATTTGTTGGTCTTGAAAAATGCCTAGTTCAGACAGCCACAAGTCTGGAGAACATTCCTAGTGTGTTTCTGCCCCTTGACCATGCCTTACTTTCTGTTGGGATGTTTGAGGCTCTGTGGTTCAGGGTTCTGATGACACCTAACTTGTGCTGCAGTGGGTGGTGGACAACTACAGTTATGCTCAAAATAATACCAGTGTCTTTAGAAGAAGAAGAAGAAAATCTATTATCGCCCACAGGGAAATTATCTTTACACTCAGCTATACAGTACATGCATACATGTATTAGACAATGCATAGAATGTTGTGTACAGGCCCCTGTACAAACAACACACTAGGGGCCTGTAGGCATGCAATTAGTAGAACAACAAATAGTCCAGGGGGCAGCAACTTCGGGGTGCGCCCCAAATTAGCAGCTTGTAGGGGGGGTCGGCGCCTTGCTCAAGGGCGCCTCCGCATTGGCCGGGAGGTAAGCTGACACCTCCCACCGTCAGCTCACACTCCAGGGACGGCTGGTCGGGAGCGAGAATCAAACCGCCTTTCTTGGATCATTGGACGACCCGCTCCACCACTGAGACACTGTCGCCCCTTTCACTTGGCATATAGCATATAGAATGTCAGTTGCTTTGATCCTTAAGTAAGGACTACCTGTTAACGCCTTTTTTTTTTTTCCACAGAATCAACGCCCTCCCTAATTGAACTCACCCCTTAGACCCCAGTTAGTCATTCAGTTTCACCGAATCAGCAGCATGTACGGCAGGCCTGTTGGGTCTGTTGGTTTTCTATACCCTTACTAAACCCTCCAGAAACTTACTTACGGTGTAGAAGTTGAAATTGTAACAAACAAAGTGATTTATCTTGCTAATAATGAAGGACGGCTATTATTTTGAACATAAGTGTATGTCCAGGTCTGCTGAACACTCCCATAAGAGCAGGGTGTTGTCTTTAACATCTTCACAGGTGAACTTGTTGTTGCAATCTGTTGTGTTGAGGTGGTCTGTAAATGCCTCCACTTCTTGTGTCCTGATATTAACACAGGTGTCGTCCACATACCTGAACCAATGACTGGGTGAAGACATCAGAGCTTTGCTTTCCATCTCTTCCACATGCAAATTGGCCATTAAAGGAGATACAGCCAAACCATAGCCAGCTATGTTTCTCTCTGTAGTACTTTTCTGTCACGGATCTCATGGGTTTTACCAAGTGAAAGACTTGGTGAAACCCCCAGGAGTTTGCTTTCAATGCCAAAGAAATCAAATGTGACCCAGATGAGTCCATGGTGTCCTATGACATCACATCTTTTCACCTGCAATCCAACCACAGAGTTTAGGAGAAAACGTCTAGTACCAAACAGAATACACATCACCTCTGCTGCTGGACCTCTGCTGGACTCTGTCTGACCACAGACTCTATCCAGTGCAGACAAAAGTTCCACAGTCAGAGATGCAGCTATGCCATGGGGTCCCTCTTTATCTTCTTTTTAATTCCCATAATCCACTGCAGCACAGGATGGGGCTTATCTGAAACCCTGAACCGCAGGGCTTGGACATCCCTTCAAGAACGGCCAAGGAGCAGAAACCCATCAGGAACAGTCTTGAGACTTGTTGCTCTCTGAACTGGGCATTCAAATCCAAGCAAGTCCATTTGATTCCTGTTATGTTCTTCCAGACCACAAATCCCTTCTGTAACATATCCTTGTTGTCAAAAATGACCCAATTTCAACTTGAGAAGAAATAATCACTCAGTTGTCACTTGTCATGACAGATTAAGTAAAAACCAGTTAACGTACACATTTTTCTATAAGTTATTGTCTTATTCAGTTGTGGGTGTGTATTATCGGTTTTCCATTGAAATTGACATCTGATAAAAGATAAAAGTATTATTCTAAGGACTAAAGTAAAATACTATTGTAGATCTACTGCTGTTAATTTTCACCAAAGACAAAAAGCATAAAACAAACTCCTTAAATTTTTTAGACTTTCAGGGAATATTTTAACTGAGGTATTTAGGATTTTTTTTTTTTTTTTAAATGGTAGAAATTTGAGGTTGGCATCTTTATATAAATAACTGGTGAGGTGACCTAACCAGCTATTACAAGACTTCAAATAAATGGTCCCAGAATTGATCCACTATGGTCACATTGAGCAAATTGTTGCCTGAAAAAATGATTTCACGTATTTAAAACTTCAACTCAAGCAAGGGTGAAAATCTCATATTAATGCACCTGCAGTCGTATCTCAAACTTCAGTTGTTCATCAGGAACACAGGGATGTCTGAGAGTTAACACCCCCCCACCCCGCTACTATTGGCTGGTGGGTCTGGGACACTACAAATAGCTGCTGCTGATTTACTTCTGTTTCTTTGGTGAAGGGGTTGCTTCTCAGCTTATCAGCTGCCAGATGGACCATTTTCCAAACCCAATTATAGAAGTTGTTCCAATTAAAGTGCAGAGAGAGTTCGATGTGATAGAAGCACCGACGGACCGGCTTCATCCAGTCAGATAGTGACCGCTGCATCCTGAGCGCCGTGCTTGTGTTACTGTGTTGTGCTTGTGTTGCTGTTACTAGAACCAACAGGGCTTTATAGGGTCAACTCAGAATGTACTACAGTACAGAATGTACTACAGTACATTCACACTGCTCTACATGCTTACGTTGAATCTGAAAAAAGTCTGAATATTTTTATTCCCTGAACTGCATTACTCAACTCCCCACAATGCATTGCATCTCTCCAGACTGTCTCATGACGACTGAGGCAGGCGATTCTTCAGCTCTCTGTGGTTTGGGTCGTGTGCTATTACGTGATTAAACTGATGTCTTTATTGTTTTACATGAGTGGTCAACCGCAGGGATATGCAATTGGAAGATTTATGAAAATTAAATTTATTTGAATTTGAGTTACTCCATTTACCTGTTAGCTTACAAACCCCCATTCAATCACAAAGACCACTGGAGCCAAAACTGTAGATGACTTCAGGACTATTTCCATTCATCCATGCATGTCTCTCTGTGTTTACTCTGTTTAAGTTCCATTTTCATGTCAGTAAAATGCTGCTTCAGGTTTTCAGCCGTGACACGGTGATAGAGAGAAATCACACACACAATCTGCTCCTCCTCCACACTAGGTAGAACATTTAGTGTTTTTATATCCATTTTTTCCTCAAAATCATGTTAAACAAAATTTACACTTTGTGTAAAAAATGTACAAGGTAACACAACTTTTATAAAAAAATAATCTTTAGCTGTTCCTGGGACATGGACATGGAAGTGAAGGTGTGATCCATGCAGTCATGTGACATGCATAAGGTGTATTATTGTGTGACTGTGCTGTCAGTGACATAATCATATGTTTAACAGGATGATCATACTGATGGAATATGGAGGAGTCAATGCTGTATCACAGAATATGTGACCAAAAAGTTGGTGATGTACATTGATTCAAACATTAATATGCAGTCAGTACAACATGAGTACTACATGCAGACACGCCGTCATACGTGTTAATGACAGTCAGAAGCTCCACCTCTCCTGTCACAGCGTTCTGCCAGCTGGAGACCAAATCTGAGACAGAATAAATGCAGAAAACATGTTGTTTTGTCCCATCAACACCCCCCCCCCCCACTTTAAATGATTTGTTTTGTTCTTGCCAATCTCTCCTGCTATTATGGAGAAAGGAAAGGGAAGGTCGCAGATCAAAACGCTTGTTTGCGTGGCGACATAGCGTGATGTGCAGGGTGAAGGAGATAAAGGAAATGTCAGAGCGCTAACTGCTGCCGTTAGCCGTGTGGCTGTGGAACAGACGTGAGCTTGTAATCATTAACAAACATGTAAATGCTGTTTTCTAGTCTTTTAGACATTACATACTGATGCAACATTAGCATAAAAAATAGCACTGAGTAACAGCATTGTGTTTTCACAATTAGCCTTTCTAATGGAAGGGTTTTCGTGTAAAAATTAAATCAGTCTCATGTCTTTCATGAACCTGAAGTTTGCAGCCATGCTCAAGATTTAGCAGATTTGCTTACTTATTATAATTTCTTTTGCATAAATATGTTTTTAAATACTTTAAATCCAAGAAGTTTGTTAAACTTACATTCCTTTGCTTTATGCTGTGTTTTTTTTATTTACATATCTGTGGAACAACTTAAATTAAAATATCCTACTTCTGTATCGAATGGAGAATAATGTGACTGTTTCTGCAGACGTTCACTGGCCTTCTGAAAGCACTGATCCTAAAATTACATATTTTGTGAACGATTGTACAAAGTGATTATTATTCCTTTGTATGCCGTTTCACATATTGTTGTCAATACATATGCAAATGGGTGTTCTCCTCAGTAACAGTGTGAAAAATCATTGCATTAAAAATAATAGGAAAATGACGTGGACATACTTCGAGTCTGTTCCCAACTGTCGATATGGAAACATTTACAATTTTAAAGATTTGTCACCAGGCGACAGGAATGTCACCTTTTTAACTGAACACCAGGAAAACTTGAGTCTACAGGTTTCTCTCACAGAAATGTTCACATTTTTTCACTTAGTGAATGTGTGTTCACCAACCTCTGAGCTGCAAACAAGATGCTGCTACAATTTTCAGATCCTGATTTCTTATTCCAGTGGATGCTTTTAGTGCTGTTTCATGGGGTGTCTCAGGATTTGGACCTCCTAGACACGCCTTACCCAGAGCTGCTGCTGATTGGATAATGGAACCTCAACTTACTTTACTCCTTAGCTATATTTTTACACGCATGTACTGAGGCTGAGTTCTTTAGTATTTATTATTTGATATTGATTGAAGCCAGAGAGGCCAGACTGAGATGGTTTGGACATGTCAGCCAATAGAATGCGTGTACAGTATCACGTGACTTCCTACTAAAAATCCGTGCTGAGGTGAAGTCGCGAGCATTGATGCGCAAATGTGCAAGGGCGCACTGTATATATATTTAGATAGATGTCTTATATAAATTATATGTATTAAATTGTGTTGAACTGTCGTGATTCTAAACATTTTTACAAAAACACATTGTAGTTTATTTGTAACACGTTTCTGAGTGTGATTCCCAGTAATGACTGATCCACCAATGAGAAGCATGTAGAAGCAAGTTGTAGAAACGCTAAACTTACATGAACATGTTTCTGTGTTTTGACCAGCTCAGGACGACACCACAAACACACCAGAAGGATTCCTACAACATTCTGTATTTTCTGTCTTGTTTAAAACCAAATGTGTCAAATTAAACTACATGGAACTAATTACAGCGTTCTAACTTGACGTACCGGAGGCAGTGGATCCTCCTGGCGCCGTAGCGGTGTCTGGATGGCCGCTGCCGCCGGACGGTACGGAGGCAGACTGTAGTTATGGAATTGAATGCAGCGATTTATCTCAATAATGATTCGTTTTTGTGTGACAAGGCAATTTCACTGGCCAGAGGTGTTTTTTGTTCTTCTCTCTCTCTCCTCCCTCCTCTGGCTGATGGGTGTTTTCAAAGGGTGGCAGTGCTGATAGAATGGCCTCAGATTAGACTGGGAACAGGGGAGCAGGCTTTAGTAAACACACATGAGCAATACTTAAGTTTGGCTGTGTCAGCCGGTGGGCTGACTGGAAAGAGTGGATGAATCACAGACGCTGTCCAACAGCAGAGGACCGCAGCAGTGTGGAGTTCATCCCTCTTTTCTCTTCTGAAGAGGTTGCTGTTGAGATTATGGTCAAAATTGCCATAAACTCTGCAGTCCTGTAGGTTGTGGTTCGGACGTCTTTGTTTCATGCTGAGCATGTTTCTATATATATATATAATATGGAGAAAGAGAAAGAGAGAGTGAGTAGACTGGATGAGTGATAGATCATTAACCCTAGAGAGCCCACACCCATTTATCCTTACAGGAACATTGTGTGGGTGATGACACAGACCACGTAGAACACGTTTCTTAGAACAATAAAACTCAGTTTTATTATTATTTTATTATTATTTTATTACTGTTTTGGAGCGATCACTTTCTGTCACAGACACATGACTGTCACGTGGTCACGATGCCAGGATGTTGAGTATACTACTCAACATATACCACCCATACCCATCCTAAACAAACCACAAAATAGAATTCACCACTGCAGATGAATATGATGTCATGCAATCCGCTTCAGCAAACCTAAAATAAAGTAAAAATCTTTTTTTTTTTGATGAATAATTTACAAGCTGAGAAATGGTTGATTTGGTTGATGTGGACGATGTTCATGTTAGTGTTCAAACGGATCTAACAGAATGTTCTTCCACACACACGCTCTGATACAGTTCTGCCTCAGGTTGGACCTCACTTTTTTGTGATAAACTCTGCCTTTGTGTCCCATATGTAGGCTTATTTCTGCTCAGCTGCCTGCTTCGGTTAAGCTAAGCTCTGTGTTGCTGATAATGACAGCTGTGAAAAGAGTGGGGGACTGAATGGAAAGCAGTGGGGGTGGAGAGTGGCTGTGGATCCAGTCATTCTGCCCTGCCAGGCCTGTATTTACCATCCTTCTGTGTCCTACGGTGTCACACAGGGGTTCACAAAGCTCTGTTCAGTTGCACTCTGTTAACCAGCGTAAGGGTCTAATTTTGTCTATGAGAGAACTGTCGCTATTCAAAACTGGCTTTTCCTGTGCAAAGAAAATCACTGTTAGCCGTAAAATTGATAAGATGAAGAAATATTTGATTTTTACAGTGCATCCTATTTTCTAAGCAGGACAAAAAGACAGAGCACAATAACTGCCTCGTTCCCAAAAAAACACTCCAAGGGCCTGAACAGCTGCATGTACAATATTTTATTTAAATGTACCTATAGCCAAAAAATAAATAAATTAATAGAATTTAGAAAAACAAACAAACAGACAAACAGCTTCTAACCTGAATGGATAGACACGGCATTCAGCAGTGATTAGAGGGAAAAACAACAGACTCCATACGTACACTGTGAATGCATGTTGACTGCGTGTCCTTCTATGAAGTATATTGTCTGTAATGAATTTCTTTGTTTCATATTTGTACATATGCTAATTGACGTCATGTGATTTTTATTGAACCTAACTCCGACTTGAAGTATCCAGACACATAATCACAGTAACACGATAGAGCGTGTGTAATAATACAGCTAGCAAACCAACACATTTTAATCTGTGGATGATTTGACAAATATTTTGAAAAGAGCATCCATCCATCCATCCATCCATCCATCCATCGATTTACCTCTTCATCCGCTGTCACGGGTCGCGGGGGGCTATCCCAGCTGGCTGGGGTGTGAGGATCCACTCCAAAAATGGATTCCTCCTTCCAATGTGCCCTACCTTCTACCAAAATTCATTACGATGTGCTTGGAGTGCTCTGCATCACGTTTCATGATGGTTTCAGGCAGCTGTGGCTCAGTGATAGAGTGATGGTCTGCCTATCAGAGGGTCGATGATTCAATCCCAAACCCAGCAGTCCACCTGATGAAGAACCTCAAATTGCTCCCAGTAGCTGTTCCAGTGGTATATGTGTGTGTGTGTGTGTGTGTGTGTGTGTGTGTGTGTGTGTGTGTGTGTGTGTGTGTGTGTGTGGTGACTGAATAATTGCTGCTCTTTGAAGAGCGAGTGGTCCCTGTCACCAACACTGTATGAAAGACAAAGGTGTCTATTGTACAATACTTTGAGTAGTTAGCCACACATGAAAAAGCACGATATAAGAAAAAGTCCAATTGTGAAGCTAAGCTAATGTCCACAGCTTCCACAGAGAGCGTCACAGGGGCCCCCCTGTGGACCCCAACAGGAGACTGATTAATCATCTCTAACAGTAAACACATGACAACAGATAACCACTCTGTTCAGCTTCACAACCATTAGACGTTTATGACTGGTGAACATTAGCATTAATCTAACGACTAAACAGCAGTACTTCCACTGTGTACTGCCCCCCCCCCCCCAAACACACAGCAGAACCTCTGATAAGGGAACAGCTGGCTCTGCTGGTCTCACAGTCATTCCAGCAGAGAGTCTGACAGTCACTGTTCCTGGCAGACTTTCTCCAGCGGCACCACAGCCAAGCCTGTCGCGTTCATTCAGAGAGGTTCTGGTCAGTCACTCACCCCCATGTCCCCCCCACACACATTTCACATGTTTACCAACCAGTGCTGTTGCATTTTTAAACTTAGAGCAATAAGGACACATTCCCAACCCATTACAGTGTTTATTCCTCTGACGCCGGGGCAAACACAGGGCAATCTCACCCTGTTTCAGTATCAACTGCAACAGAAAAAAGAATAAAGCTCACACACACACACACACACACACACACACACACACACACACACAGGCACACACACACAGACAAACAGACATGTAGTTAATGAAGAGAAACGATGGTGAAGTGCCCTACAAGCAGCTTGTGGAGTTTGATGCCTTGCTCCATGGCACCTTGGCACTGCTTGGCACTGCTTCCCAAGTCCCCCACTTGGGAATGTCCACCAATACTTTGGCATTGGTGTGGTTTTGAACCAAGTACCTTTCGGTCTGTTAGAGAAACTCTTCCTGTTTCATGAGTTTCCAGTCATCTGAAGATTCACACTCAGTGTGATGAATCAGAGCTCTTCAATGCTGAAAATCATTTTGGTGTTTTAGACCTTTTGAAGCCCATCCTAACAACAGACTTACATTTTACATCACTTGGATGGTCCATCACCTGGCTTCCTGGAGCAGTTATCAATCTTGACCATTTCCTGGAAATGGTCCTTGTTTGGCTCAGAGATCTGCCCCTTACTGTAGGAATAACCTTCAAGCTGAGGCTCTCATAAATACCTTTGAGTTCACTCTGCATCATTCACATTCCCGGGTTATCTCATCAAGAGTGAGCAGGTAGAGGCAGACGCAGACAAAATTAAGGCTGTGTCAGAGTGGTCAGTTCCTGCTTCACTTGGGCACCAAGAGAGGTGTCTGAGTTGTGCCAAATGTTATTGGAGGTTTACCAAGGAGTTCAGCACCATCCTGGCCATCTTGACTCGTTTCATCTCAGATGCTTTTTGCTATCTTCTCAAGAAGTGCTTCACGTGAGACCTTTATCCTGGAGGTAGATGCCTCCGATATGGCTTTGGTTAGTCCTGTCCCAGCATGATGAATCCACCCAGAAACTACATCTCTGAATTTTCCCCCCAGAGACTCACTCTGACTAAGGACAACTACAACGGGGAACCGGGGGTTGCTGGCGGTTAAGCTAGCCCTGGTAGAGTGGAGGCATTGACTTGAAGAGGTGGTTTGTTACTTCCTGATGTGGACGTATTGCGAGAATCTTGAGGACATTCAGTCAAGTGCCTTAATTCCCCCCAAAACAGTGGGCATTGTTCTTCAATTGATTCAATTTTACTATCAAATACAGTCCAGGCTCCAAAACCAGGGACACTTTCCAGACAATTTTCACTTCAAGAATCCCTGCTGAGCCCTGACACCATCGTGCCTCGCTTCTTTTTCAGTGGGGCAGTCACTTAGGAGATTAAAACCAGCATAATGCTCAGACACCCCTTGGCAATGGCCCACCTCACAAGATGTTTTTCCTGGACTCTGAGTTCTCAGGTTCTGCTTTGGGGACACAGTTTTCTTATCGCCTGCCATCCATGTAACCACAGAACCCTTCCATTCCTTCAATGCTATTTCTGAATCCCCACTATGGATGCGAACACACAGTCCTTAGTCACCACCTGTACAGAGTATTCCCATTGGAAGGCCTCCCACCAACCGCCTGCTGGTCTCTTCTGCCCTTTGGTGGTTCTGTGTCATCTTTGGTTACAGAACAGCTGTTGACTGTCCCCAGTCTACCCACTCCAAGATAATACCATCACACCACCATTGACAGTTTCTTGAAGTTTGAACATATAGTTCCACTTTAAAAAACGTACTTCAGCCCAGAAGACAGAAGATCTGCTAGTGCATCATGTATTCAGTCTCTGGGCTTGCACTAGGAGGTAGTATGACTAAGCCACAGTGGCTCAGTGTAAACAAGTTGAATAAGCCACAAAAAACCACATTCTATGTTCAAGACAGCGGCTCACTATAACAGCAAGTAAAACTTACAGGTAAACATTGATTAATATTTTGTATGACTGTATCTTCACATAGTGAATGCCAGTTTTCAATTGTTGGGGTGTGTTAAACCACACTTGTCGTGTTGTGTGTGTGTCTGTGGGGGACACCCCCCCCCACAGAGGGGGTCCAGGGGGCCACTGTGGCTACACAGGCTAAAAACCTTGTAGCCACTCTGGAATTTAGTGGCGAATGGCTAGCGCAAGCCCAGAGACTCTATTTGCCTCAGACATTGTTTCGGATCCGTGTCCTCACTTCAAGTTGCAGGTCTGGAAAACTTTCAGTTCAGCTTTCAGAGCATCGGTCAGGTTATCATCCAGTTTTCATCCATAGACCAAGAGCAGGAGTGAGTTAACCAGAGCCCTGAACCCTGTAGTGTATGGTGGCCCAGAACCCTATTTTCTGGAGTTCACATCTAGTCACGCCAGCTGCGGACAGTCTTCTCTTGTTCTTATTCGTCTATGTTTTCCCTTGTTACCTTCCTGGTTTAACCCTACGTGTCCTTCGGAGCAGCCCCTCCCTAGATCCATTCCTACCCTGGCTCTCTTGTCCCAGCTGTCCATCTCCTGCCTCCATTCACTCATGCCTCAGTTCCTCTGCCTTCCCCAGTCCCCCATGGCCTGGATCCCCTTCTTGATTCCTGCTTCCTCCTCCACCTCCCCCCCCTTTCCATTTGCCCCTGTAGATAAACCTGTGTCCTTTCCTCAGCTCTGAGCCTGTTTGGCCCTCTTTCCACCCACTGATTATGATACTGAATTCAGCATGTAAACCATTTAGAGGGTAGTTTGGTCAGTGTTGCATGCCAAAGTCATTTTGTTAATAGTGTTTTCCATTTAGCTTAGTTGCAAAACATATGTACGTTAAATATATTTGACTGCAGTCCTGGCTGCTCTGAAGTCACTGACTGTCAATGACATCAATTATGTTTTTCAAAGCACAGGGGGAGGGGGGGGTAATTAATATCAATATCATACTTCAACAGCAATGCAGTGGATGAGAGATCATCATATTTTATATGAAAAGAAGACAGGGGGAGACAAGAGAGACAATAGCAGCTCACAGAACGTATCGTGGTTCAGGGAGAAAGAGTCTCTATGACAAGATGATGTGACTGAGATGGATGAGCGGATGAACGGATGGAGCTTCGAATTACATTCCCTTCAGTGAAAGAAAATGAATAGAGTAGAATAGAATTTTATTGATCCCTTAAAGGGATCAATAAAATTGATTTTACTAGGTTCCGTCAGGGAAATTAACTTCTCCATCGCACTACACACAGCACACTGAGTACACAAAACACAGAAAAAGCACACAGAAAGCACCAGCACATTGAACGTAGTACACCAAATAGAAAGATTAATAAATAACCAATCAAGAATATACAAATAGAAAGGCCTGAATACGCATAGGAACAAAAGGGCATAAATAAACAGGCCTAGATAGGCATAGTAGTATTTTATTATTTATTTTCAGTAAAGCAAAATAAAAAAAACTAAATCAGCATCAAAGTCTGCCAAAGTTTTTTTTTTTTTTTTTTTTTTTTTTCACAAAAAAGCTTTTCTCAGTTTTCTTGTCAAAAACTGATGTTTTTGTTGAAACCAATGCATATTCTAATGCCAATGACTAAAGAACAGAAAAAAAGTGGAAATAAACTCTTTTTCTTGACGAAATAAGAATCTAGACTTTCTTTTAGTCGTTTCCGTGTTTGTTATAGAACATAATATTCTGTGGGTCACGAAAGGTTGGTCAAAGTGCTCTAAAATGACAGTGTGCAGATCTCCATGCATCCATTTTCTATTGTGACTTTATCCGCTGTCGCAGGATCTCTGCTCTGAAAACAGCCAGCAGTGACTCAGTCACAGGTAATACTTTATCCTACTTCATTCATTGGTTCCAGGAGACACGATGGAAGCCTGAAAAAACTTATTCCAAACTAACTTCTCTTCAGGCTAAAACTGTATAGTATTTTCAATGTATAAAACTGTCTTTTAAGCGCACAAAGAAATTATGTTTTTTAATGTCGTACAGAAAAAAGTTTAAATTTATAAATACAATATGGCTTTCCATACATCGTGAATGTTTCATTTATGAATGAGTGATAAAAGCCTTTTTAAGGTTATAGAACAAATACAGGAATATGATTATTTTTACAAAACTAAAAAAAAAAACAAATTTATTTTAAATATGCCAATACATACACTAAATTGTGTGGTTTATCCATCCATCCATCCATCCATCCATTCTCTACCGCTTATCCGGGGTCGGGTCGCGGGGGCAGCAGCTTAAGCAGGGAAGCCCAGACTTCCCTCTCCCTAGCCACTTCGTCCAGCTCCTCCGGGAGAATCCCAAGACGTTCCCAGGCCAGCCGGGAGACATAGTCTCTCCAGCGTGTCCTGGGTCATCCCCGGGGCCTCCTCCCGGTAGGACGTGCCCGGAACACCTCACCAGAGAGGCGTCCAGGAGGCATCCTGACCAGATGCCCGAGCCACCTCATCTGGCTCCTCTCGATACGGAGGAGCAGCTGCTCGACTCTGAGTCCCTCCCGGATGACCGAACTTCTCACCCTATCTCTAAGGGAGAGCCCGGACACCCTGAGGAGGAAACTCATTTCGGCCGCTTGTATCCTGGATCTCGTTCTTTCGGTCACGACCCACAGCTCGTGACCATAGGTGAGGGCAGGAACGTAGATCGACCGGTAAATCGAGAGGTTTGCCTTTCGGCTCAGCTCCTTCTTCACCACGACGGACCGATACAGAGTCTGCATCACTGCAGACGCTGCACCGATCCGCCTGTCGATCTCCCGTTCCATCGTACCCTCACTCGTGAACGAGACCCCGAGATACTTGAACTCCTCCACTTGGGGCAGGATCTCATCCCCAACCTGGAGAGGGCACTCCACCCTTTTCCGACTGAGGACCATGGTCTCAGATTTGGAGGTGCTAATTCTCATCCCAACCGCTTCACACTCGGCTGCGAACCGTTCCAGTGAGAGTTGGAGATCACGGCTTGATGAAGCCAACAGCACCACGTCATCTGCAAAAAAGCAGAGACGCAATACTGAGACCACCAAACCGGACACCCTCAACGCCTTGGCTGCACCTAGAAATTCTGTCCATGAAAGTTATGAACAGAATCGGTGACAAAGGGCAGCCTTGGCGGAGTCCAACCCTCACTGGAAACAAATCCGACTTACTGCCGGCAATGCGGACCAAACTCTGACATCGGTCGTACAGGGACCGAACAGCCCTTATCAAGGGGTTCGGTACCCCATATTCCCGAAGCACCCCCCACAGGACCCCCCGAGAAACACGGTCGAACGCCTTCTCCAAGTCCACAAAACACATGTAGACTGGTTGGGCGAACTCCCATGCCCCCTCAAGGACCCTGCGGAGGGTGTAGAGCTGGTCCACTGTTCCACGGCCAGGACGAAAACCACATTGCTCCTCCTGAATCCGAGATTCGACTTCCTGACGGACCCTCCTCTCCAGAACCCCTGAATAGACCTTACCAGGGAGGCTGAGGAGTGTGATCCCCCTGTAGTTGGAACACACCCTCCGGTCCCCCTTCTTAAAAAGGGGGACCACCACCCCAGTCTGCCAATCCAGAGGCACTGTCCCCGACGTCCACGCGATGTTGCAGAGGCGTGTCAACCAAGACAGCCCCAGAACATCCAGAGCCTTTAGGGACTCCGGGCGGATCTCATCCACCCCCAGGGCCCTGCCACCGAGGAGCTTTTTAACTACCTCGGTGACCTCAACCCCAGAGATAGGAGAGCCCGCCTCAGAGAACCCAGACTCTGCTTCCTCATGGGAAGGCGTGTCGCCGGAATTGAGGAGGTCTTCGAAGCATTCTCCCCACCGAGTCACAACGTCCCGAGTTGAGGTCAGCAGCGCCCCATCCCCACTATACACAGTGTTGATGCTGCACTGCTTCCCCCTCCCGAGACGTCTGATGGTGGACCAGAATCTCCTCGAAGCCGTCCGGAAGTCGTCCTCCAAGGCCTCACCGAACTCCTCCCATGCCCGAGTTTTTGCCTCAGCAACCACCAAAGCTGCATTCCGCTTGGCCAGCCGGTACCTATCAGCTGCCTCAGGAGTTCCACAGGCCAAAAAGGCCCGATAGGACTCCTCCTTCAGCTTGACGGCATCCCTTACTGCCGATGTCCACCAGCGGGTTCTGGGGTTGCCGCCACGACAGGCACCGACCACCTTACGGCCACAGCTGCGGTCGGCCGCTTCGACAATGGAGGCGCGGAACATGGTCCACTCAGACTCAATGTCCCCCGCCTCCCCCGGAACGTGGGTGAAGTTCTGCCGGAGGTGGGAGTTGAAAGTCCTTCTGACAGGGGATTCCGCCAGGCGTTCCCAGCAGACCCTCACAATACGTTTGGGTCTGCCAGGTCGGACCGGCATCTTCCCCCACCATCGGAGCCAACACACCACCAGGTGGTGATCGGTTGAAAGCTCCGCCCCTCTCTTCACCCGAGTGTCCAAGACATGCGGCCGCAAGTCCGATGACACGACCACAAAGTCGATCATCGAACTGCGGCCTAGGGTGTCCTGGTGCCAAGTGCACATATGGACACCCTTATGTCTGAACATGGTGTTCATTATGGACAGTCCGTGACGAGCACAGAAGTCCAATAATTGAACACCATTCGGGTTCTGATCGGGGGGGGCCGTTCCTCCCAATCACGCCCTTCCAGGTCTCACTGTCATTGCCCACATGAGCATTGAAGTCCCCCAGCAGAACGATGGAGTCCCCAGTGGGAGCGCTCTCCAGCACCCCCTCCAAGGACTCCAAAAAGGGTGGGTACTCTGAACTGCTGTTTGGTGCATAAGCACAAACAACAGTCAGGACCCATCCCCCCACCCGAAGGCGGAGGGAGGCTACCCTCTCGTCCACCGGGGTGAACCCCAATGTACAGGCGCCAAGCCGGGGGGCTATAAGTATGCCCACACCTGCTCGGCGTCTCTCACCATGGGCAACTCCAGAGTGGAAGAGAGTCCAACCCCTCTGGAGAGGACTGGTACCAGAGCCCAAGCTGTGTGTGGAGGTGAGCCCGACTATATCTAGTCGGAACTTCTCCACCTCACACACCAGCTCGGGCTCCTTCCCTGCCAGAGAGGTGACATTCCACGTCCCAAGAGCCAGCTTCTGTAGCCGGGGATCGGATCGCCAAGGTCCCTCCCCGCCTTCGGCCACCGCCCAGCTCACAGTGCACCCGACCCCTATGGCCCCTCTCACAGGTGGTGAGCCCATGGGAAGGGGGACCCACGTTGTCCTTTTGGGCTGCGCCCGACCGGGCCCCATGGGTGCAGGCCCGGCCACCAGGCGCTCACCTTCGAGCCCCACCTCCAGGCCTGGCTCCAGAGGGGGGCCCCGGTGGCCCGCGTCCGGGCAAGTGAAAACGTGCTCCACTGTCTTTATTCATCATTAGGGGTCTGTGAGCCGTCCTTTGTCTGGTCCCTCACCTAGGACCTGTTTGTCATGGGTGACCCTGCCAGGGGCACAAAGCCCCAGACAACTTAGCTCCTAGGATCATTGGGACACACAAACCCCTCCACCACGATAAGGTGACGACTCAAGGAGGAGTGTGTGGTTTATATCAACCAATGTTAAACAGTGGTGAATGGATGAATGCAGGGCTGTTGTAAATGAAATAAATTAAATAGTGTAATATTTAAATTAAATATAAATTGAATATTTAAATTAAATTATATATATATAATATATATAATTAAATAATGTAATATTCAAATTAAATTTAAATTAAATATTTAAATTAAATATGTGATTAAATTAAATTAAATTAGATAGTGAATTAAATAGTGGTGAATGAATGAATGCAGGGCTGTTGTTGTTGAATGCGCTCAAAAAACTGGTCAAGAGTTCCTTCAAGTGTTTTCTTTGTATTCCAATATTTGTCACTGACAGATGTAAAGTTGATTGAAATGATCTAAACTTAATTTTGTTTTTTCTGTGTATTTTTGTAGTTTTGAAACAACATGATGTAAATAATATTGTGTGGCACTGACAGTTTTGTATTTATGGTTGAAGGAACACACTATTCATTCAATTCTTTTTTTTTTCCAATGAACATGTCCTGTTGTGAGTTGCTCAACAGGGTGATTAAGAGAATTGTTCAAATGTTTGTGTGCACGCACATGAATGTGTGTGTAGATGCAGATTGAGGCGGTGTGTGTCCACACTTCAGAGGAACGTGAGGTGCAGTCACTGGGCTGGAAGACAAAGCAGCGACAAGATTGTTTATGGACTGCCAAAAGTAATTAATCTCCCTTCTCAATGAAAATTAATCGGATTAAATGTCCTCAAGGTCCAGTGAGTCTGTCTGACTAGAATGTGTGGACACTGAATCTCTAGCTGCTCATCTGTACCGCCTCGTCCCCATAGCGCCAGTCCGACTGGCTCCACGACAACGGGTCTGGAGTCCAAACTCATGCTCCTGCTCGTGTGGATGCTAATGTTTCATTGGTGGAATGGGGGGGGGGGCAGTATGATGGGCTGACCTCTGATGCAGATGATTGATTGCTGAGTCAGCTGATTCCAGTTTCATCCGTGTCTTTCCAGCCATGCGCCAAGCAAATGTTCACATGATGAAACGACCGTCATGACAGAATTCAGACAATCATGTCCAAATGCTGCCAAAACCCCATAATTATGACAATTACAGGGTTAAAATGTGATTTGTGTATGCCGTCATCAAAGTCATCCTTTTTCCTTTGCATCTTAGAAGCTGTGAAATACCCATACTTTAATAAAATAATTTAATTCAATAACATTTTACCTATAAATGCAACCATAAATGTAGCAAATATTAATTATATTAAATATGCAAAATCAAATAAAGAGAGTACCACCAGGATCTAATATACTTGACACTGTTTTCTTACCAAAGGTGCTAGAGAGACTCTGGGGCGCTCCAGCCAATGATGTGTGTCAGACACATGTCTGAGGTAGGCCTTTTTTTTTTCTGAAGGGTACAGATGATACGGGAGATTTTCTTGGTAATGAGCGACAACCATGATGTAGCCTCATGATGCCCCGTGAACAGGGATGTAGTTAATATGCTGCCAAGTCCAAACAATTCTTCATCGACCCCCATCCGACAGGACAGGAAGGCAGGAATAAAGGGTAGCAGAACTTCTGGTCACACCACCACATCCCACCATGGGCACATACACACCACCATGGGCACATACACACCACCATGGGCACATACACACCACCATGGGCACATACACACCACCATGGGCACATACACACCACCATGGGCACATACACACCACCATGGGCACATACACACCACCATGGGCACATACACACCACCATGGGCACATACACACCACCATGGGCACATACACACCACCATGGGCACATACACACACAAAATGACAGTCATTTTCTCAGATAATATGTAAGGTAATTATTTTACAGAAAGTTGCAGTCCCACGGGTTCTTAGGAAAATGGTTAAAGATATTATTATTTTTAGTTTTTATTTTTCTCATTTGTTGTTGAATGTTTAAAGGGCCTGATTTGGTCCCTTTAGATCTTTACCTTGAATATCTTCATCAGTTAACTCAAAGGTAGCAGTTGGGGAGTGAAGACTTCTCTCTGCCTCTCCCCAGTAATGTTATAGAACTGAATCAAGTAGTTCAACTTGTAGGAATTTAATGTCATCATGAAAGTATTGGGAGTGCAGTTATTGTTGACCTCTTTGTTTTTTGGTGTTTTTTTCCATCCGTAGTGTTCCTGCAGCTGACCTGACCCCCCCCCCAGCAACCAGACATGTCCTACGGGTCCATTGATGGAGGAACCTTTGGGGGTCGTAACCCCTTTGGAGGTCCTCTGAGGCAGGGTTACCAGCCAGTAGGTGAGAATCAGTATGGATCATTTTCATGGTTTTAGGGCCATGTTTCTTCATGTTGTCTGTTAAAGGTCACCCCCCTGTGTAATTACATTAAGAGAAAACATTCAGCCGAGGCATCACGCCATGATCATGTGTGAGGGGGGGCATTGGTGTTCTAACCGCTGAGGATATGTCATAAAGATGGATAGGTTTAGATTTTTGATCAGTTTATTGTTGTGTAATAATCACAGTAACAATTTGTGTAATAACGATAAATTGATCGTATCATAGTGACATCACTGTGGCGGTATCCTGACCATCCCGTGTCAACGCCATGTCTTTGGTAAAGTTTGCATAATTGTTATCATTTAAATTTACCCCCTTCCTTATAAGAAGGTAATCAGTGGGGGGTTGTAGTCATCATTTATTATTCATAAAGAAATTAATCATTCAAGCAATCAACATTTCACATATACAAAGAAAAACACGTGTGTGATGATGAGAAACGTGTAGAGAGAAGCTGCACTGCTGCATGATCACAAACAATGGCCTACAGTATACAGATCAATCTACTGTGTGTGTGTGTGTGTGTGTGTGTGTGTGTGTGTGTGTGTGTGTGTGTGTGTGTGTGTGTGTGTGTGTGTGTAGCTCTGCAGAGGTCATAGATTTTCACGAGGGTTAAGCGGTGTGAAATGCAGCTTCATTGGATTTGATCCTCTTGCTGCTTCCATTAGCCTCGTAATAGGAAAGGACCAGGATAGAGCCCTCGAGGTAAAACCTGTTCCCGGCCAAGTCAGAGGTGTGTGTGTGTGTGTGTGTGTGTGTGTGTGTGTGTGTGTGTGTGTGTGTGTGTGTGTGTGTGTGTGTGTGAGAGATGGAGATGGACTCACCACACACAGATCTAGAGATGAATGGAAAACCGGGACACTGAGCCAATATTGTGGAAAGAGCAAGGCATATTTTTCATTAATATAATAGTTTATCTCCAGCAAATAGAAAATGAGAATTTCTATTTGTTTCATGTTTTTTTTTTACACTCAACAAATCCAGATCACATCAGCTATAATGACACTCGCTGATTACCACATCACAAAACACACAATTTATTTCAACAAGTTTCATTTCAAAGCATCTGAATTGATGAATAGTCACCATGAGAACTTTTTTATTATGTCGTTGGCCTGTCTGTTGGCGCAGGCCTTCAGACACTCTATAACCATTACATCATTGGCTCATGCTGACAACGTAATAGCAAATCTTTATACAGATAGTGGTTGATTTGTGTTTCTGTCCATCTAACAAAATGCAGCCATTTCTATTTTATTTTCGTCGCTTTGATAACGGCAACTTTTTCTGACTTGCCACTGGTAGACAACCAAAGATGAAAATGTTCTAAAGAGAAATTTTCTATTTATTATTCGCCACTGAAAAAAAACCAAAAAAAACAAGCAGAACACAAATCATGATATGAATATATGAGAATAAACTCTAATGTGGTGCTAGAGCTTCACACAAATAAATCTAATTATAAATATAATAAGTAGATGAAGTTGTGCGTGAGGATTAAAATAATTTATGCTCAGTCTCAAAGTAAAATGGTTAAAGCATGACCAATCTCACTGACAGATTCTAATCTGCTGTCACTTTTAAATCCCCACTGACTGAGAGTTGATCAGTGAGTTATAGCCTACAGCTCCAGTGATTAGAATTGTTTCCAATTAACTTCTCGTGATTTTTGAGTGGCTTTCCAAGCGGCGGCTGTGCCCCCCGTGTGGAGACCCAGGGGTTCTGAGCTGATTTAGTCTCATGGCTGATAATGTTGACAAGCCCTCAGACTCCAGTGGAGTCAGTCAAACATGATGTAGAGATTATTTCTCTTCTCTGTTTAAGGACATTTACACTGAGATCAGTTTGTCTGTGAGATATGAAGCAGAGATATACAGTAATGGCTACTCATAAGTAAAGCATGGCTTTTTACTGACTGTTCTAAGTGTGTTCATTAATGTGTGAGTTGGAGCGGTTTGGTGACGTAATGTACTGTTGTGTTGTTGTCACGGTGACAGTGTGTATGGAAACAAACTGAGCTCTTCTTCACTCTAAGTGTATAAAATTGCAATATTATATGTGTAGTTACATATTTAGCTGAGTATGACCTGTGATCACAGGTTACACACACATGTAGGCCTACCGTGTTTTACAGATTTGAAGATGGAAGTCAGTGGAGTGTTCCTGAAACAAATCCCTTCAATGCAACAAAGCCTTTTCCAAATCAATCCCATTCATTAACACCAACCACACACATGGCTGACATTATTCATGAAGGTCAAAACAGTGTTCCCTGAAAAATCTTAAAGTTGTTAAATGTCAGAGAGTTAAAATAAGTTATAAGACAACCAACCACATGAGAACATATAACCTCCCAGATGGGGGGAGGAAAAGGTGGCAGGTGATAGGAAGGTGAAGGTGATAGGCAGGTGAAAGTGACAGGAAAAGGTAGAGAGTTGTTTGACATGATGCAGAGGAGGAAGGTAGACATACTGTGTGTCCAGGAGACCAGGTGGAAAGGTAGCAAGGCTAGAAGTTTAGGAGCAGGGTTCAAGTTGTTCTATCATGGTGTAGATAGAAAGAGAAATGGAGTAGGAGTTATCTTGAAGGAGGAGTTTGTTAGGAATGTCCTGGAGGTAAAAAGAGTGTCGGATAGAGTGATGAGAATACTTTCTTCCAGAAGAGGCAGGAACATAGGGTGACCTATAAGAGTGGTGGTAGGAGCACACAGGTAGACTACATCTTGTGTAGACGATGTAACCTGAAGGAGATCAGTGACTGTAAAGTAGTGGTAGGCGAGAGTGTAGCCAAACAGCATAGGATGGTGGTGTGTAGGATGACTCTGGTGGTGAGGAAGATGAAGAGGACAAAGACAGAGCAGAAGACGAAATGGTGGAAGATAAAAAAGGAAGGGTATTGCATGACCTTTAGGAAGGAGTTAAGACAGGCTCTGGGGGGTCAGGAGGTGCTTCCAGATGACTGGACAACTACAGCTAATGTGATCAGGGAGACAGGTAGGACAGTACTTGGTGTGTCATCTGGAAGGAAAGTAGATAAGGAGACTTGGTGGTGGAATGAGGAGGTACAGGAGTGTATACAAAGAAAGAGGTTAGCTAAGAAGAAGTGGGACACTGAGAGGACTGAGGAGAGTAGACAGGAGTACAGGGAGATGCAGCGTAAGGTGAAGGTAGAGGTAGCAAAGGCCAAACAAGAAGCTTATGATGACTTGTATGCTAGGTTGGACAGTAAGGAGGGAGAGACTGATCTATACAGGCTGGCAAGACAGAGAGATAGAGATGGGAAGGACGTGCAGCAGGTTAGGGTGATTAAGGATAGGGATGGAAGTCTATTGACAGGTGCCAGCAGTGTGATGGGAAGATGGAAAGAGTACTTTGAAGAGTTGATGAACGTGGAAAATGAGAGAGAACAAAGACTAGAAGAGGTGACTGTTGTGGACCAGGATGTAGCAAAGATTAGTCAGGATGAAGTGAGGAGGGCACTGAAGAGGATGAAGAGTGGAAAGGCAGTCGGTCCTGATGATATACCTGTAGAGGTTTGGAAGTGTCTAGGAGAGGTGGCAGTAGAGTTTCTGATTGGGTTGTTCAACAGGATCTTAGATAGTGAGAAGATGCCTGAGGAGTGGAGGAGAAGTGTGCTGGTGCCCATTTTTAAGAACAAGGGAGATGTGCAGAGTTGTGGCAACTACAGAGGAATAAAGCTGATGAGCCATACAATGAAGTTATGGGGAAGAGTAGTGGAAGCTAGACTAAGGGCAGAAGTGAGTCCCATAAGCTGGGACATTATCAGCCACTCTCTGAACTGAAGAAGTCTCTTGGATGAGAGACGAAACATCTTCAAAAACTTTCTTAACGTCCAGTGGATCGACTCAACAGCTTTTGGATAATCATGACCTGGATGACTGAGAACCTACACAGACAAGGGCAGAAGTGAACATTTGTGAGCAGCAGTATGGTTTCATGCCAAAAAAGAGTACTACAGATGCAGTATTTGCTTTGAGGATGTTGATAGAGAAGTACAGAGAAGGCCAGAGGGAGCTGCATTGTGTTTTTGTAGATCTGGAGAAAGCTTATGACAGGGTGCCCAGAGAGGAACTGTGGTATTGTATGAGGAAGTCTGGAGTGGCAGAGAAGTATGTTAGAGCGGTGCAGGACATGTATGAGGACTGTAAGACAGTGGTGAGGTGTGCTGTAGGTGTGACAGAGGAGTTCAAGGTGGAGGTGGGACTGCATCAGGGATCAGCTCTGAGCCCCTTCTTGTTCGCTATGGTGATGGACAGGCTGACAGACGAGGTTAGACAGGAATCTCCATGGACTATGATGTTTGCAGATGACATTGTGATCTGTAGTGAGAGTAGGGAACAGGTGGAGGAGAAGCTAGAGAGGTGGAGGTTTGTCCTGGAAAGGAGAGGAATGAAGGTTAGCCGCAGTAAGACAGAGTACATGTGTGTGAATGAGAGGGACCCAAGTGGAAGAGTGAGGTTACAGGGAGAAGAGATCAAGAAGGTGGAGGATTTGAAGTACTTAGGGTCAACAGTCCAGAGCAATGGAGAGTGTGGAAAAGAGGTGAAGAAGCGTGTCCAGGCAGGATGGAATGGGTGGAGAAAAGTGTCAGGTGTGATGTGTGATAGAAGAGTTTCAGCTAAAATGAAAGGAAAGGTGTACAAAACTGTGGTGAGACCAGCGATGTTGTTTGGTCTAGAGACAGTGTCACTGAGGAAAAGACAGGAGACAGAGCTGGAGGTAGCAGAGATGAAGATGCTGAGGTTCTCTCTGGGAGTGACCAGGAAGGATAGGATCAGGAATGAGTACATCAGAGGGACAGCACATGTTAGAGGTTTTGGAGATAAAGTCAGAGAGGCCAGACTGAGATGGTTTGGACATGTCCAGAGGAGAGATAGTGAATATATTGGTAGAAGGATGCTGAGTTTTGAACTGCCAGGCAGGAGGCCTAGAGGAAGACCAAAGAGGAGGTTTATGGATGTAGTGAAAGAGGACATGAAGGTAGTTGGTGTGAGAGAAGAGGATGCAGAAGACAGGGTTAGATGGAGGACACTGATTGGCTGTGGAGACCCCTGAAGGGAAAAGCCCGAAGGAGAAGAAGAAGAAGAAGATGGGGGTTAAAGGTCAGTTCCCTATAGAGGTGTATAAGTAAAAATGTCTAGATTTAAATTTCTATACATTTACTTTCAGAGAAAAAAAGTGTTGACTTAAAATCATATTTATGAAGTAAATCAAATCACAAGCGAAATGATGTCATATGAGAACATACAGGTGTCTCCAAACTTCCCCACCTGACCGGTGAAGCAGGTTTCTACATTACTGGTCCATGTCGCGTATCAGTGAGACGTGTTTAGGTAATAACATCCATGTTGTTCTGTTGTCTGTTGGAACTGTAACCATAGCGATGTGTTCCACCCAATCTCAATCTGAGCCCGTTTTTGACAAAAGTCAGCAAAAACTGAGAGCAATGCAGTGCTGGAGACGTGGAGCTGTGTGAATTAGTCTCTTCTTCATTAAAACATCCCCCGTTCGGCCAATCAGCCCCAAATGAATTTGCTCTTATCTTTCTGCTTCGAGCTTTCCTTTCCTTTGAGCTGCGGTTTGGTTGTTCCTACTACTCAAGTTTGACACTGGAGGGGAGAAGCTGGCAGAAGCTATTATGCTGCGATTCAGATACATGGACACAGATAATGGGGGAGGAAGGAGAGACGTGTCAGTGGGAGAAAAACAAACATCACATGTGCTTCTGTCTGAGCCCCAGCATACTGTACGCCGCCGAGAAAGTCTCTCGGTCGGGCTGACAGTTAGCTCCTCTCTCCATTGTGGGGAGACAGATGGAAGACTCAGCTACCAGAAAGACTATCTTTGATCACCGTGAAGCGGCGGTGCTCTGCTAGTGGTGGTGGTTGGGGAGCCGGTTGGAGCGGGAGGCTGTCAGATTTGCCGTCTGTTGCGCGAGCTGATCTGAAGGGGAGCTGAGGAAATGATCAAAGCCCAGGTTAAGTCTCTAATAGAGCTGTTTTGTAGGCTAATCTGTCTCCTCCCTCTCCACAGCTCTCAACCCCCCCCATGCGCTTTGGGAGGAGGTCTGTCAGATCCACAAGTCAGAAGTCTCACTCAGAATGACAGGACACTGTAGCTTTCACATCCACACAAACACACACACACACACACACACACACACACACACACACACACACACACACACACACACACACACACACACACACACTCTAGACATATGAAGGTAGAAACGTGTAGAAAGCTCACAGTTTGGTGTTCATGAAACCAGTCACCGTTACACCAGAACGTGACATGGGTACCTGATGCGTGTGTCGTACGCCTCCTCAGAGGAACTTGTGTTCTGCTCACGCCAGTTCTTTCTTCTCATTGGTTGGTTTGTCAGCAGGATCGTGTGCAAAAGCTGCTGTTTGGGTGAAACCAGTAGTAACCCATGGGGTAGGATTCAGACCAGTACATGCTGGAGTTTCTCTAGTCATAGTATGCTGATAGATGTGGTACGAACTCATGAGTCACTTTGGGTGTGTTTGGTTTGTGTTGATGGATGCAGGTGGAGCTGAGGTCTGAGCTGCAGCTTCCTGTCTGGTCCAGGTGGATTGAATCCGTACAGCAGTGCAGCTCAGCCAGACCACATATCCAGTTCAGTCCCCTCATGTGAGTCTAAGTGGACACGTTCTCGCCTAAAATCACTGGGATCTAATCACACGACACACAACAGTCCATAAGTGGAAATCCCACTGACGGGCTAGCGCGTTAGCATTATTGGTAGAGATGAACTTTCCACACACACAGTAAACCAAACGGGACATTAGAACTAGTTGGTATCTCTGTCAGGATGGGGGGTTCAGGTGAACACACCTGAGATGAGGTGTCCAAACCGCTGACATGAGGTGGTAATTAAATGGAATAATTACCCCCCAGGGGGGTTCACTGGGAACTCGTCTTTGGTTTCTGATAACGACATTATTTTTGACTATATTCAGATAAATTCTTACAAAAATGCCGGCTCTTGACCTCGTCGCTGGCTTTACCTGCATTGATATGGATTCGCCCTGATGTCACGGCGCGCTCCATAACTTAACATAAATGTCATTTTTCTAAGTCCCCGTTGCTCATAAAAAACGCTTGGTAAAATTTTTATTTATTTTTTACTAATGCACTTCAAATACAGACCCGGTTCATTTTAACTTTACTGTTCCTTTAACCAAAAGTCGAGTCAAGTTCTGAACCTGTTTCTGAAGGACGGCACTTTTTGTAATATGTTTCTATTTGCTGGGTTCAGTTTGTTCTTTTCAAAGAAAATGCTTAATTTTTATTAATAGTGATTTGTATAAGTTGCTTGTAGTTACAATGCATTCATTAAACAAATTTTGCTCATTTATTTTTGGCAGGTCATCAATGCTTCAGTTTTCACAAATCATGCAAAAGTTGCTCATAAAGTTGCCACTAAACGTGAGCGAGATTTTCACGTGTGCCACCAGAACTGGTTCACAAGCAGAGAACACATTTCACCACAGTATACTGTATTTCCATGAGGCAAACTGTAGTGTTGTCTTTTTCTTCTTTGGTGTATGATTTATTAAAAATAAGGACTGGCCCATTTAACCTCAACGATATTTTCTGACCAATGCTAAATGTAAAACATATTGTGAGCATGTTAGCATACTGGCTTCTAGCCAGCAGTCTGACTGATGATTGAGTCTTGTTGAATGTCTCATCATTTTCTTGAAAACGTGATTAATGTTTCCTGCTGCTCATCCAGCAGGGAACATAGATGTAGATCTAAGTCTGCTGGGAAAGACTCCAGAAACCCCCGTGACCCATGAAAGTGGAAGGACCGGTTCTGAAAACGAATGAATAACAGGAAGTGATGTATGGAGCAATGGTAAACTAAAGTAGTGAACAGATTCCGTATGATCAAAAGTGGAAAAGGCTGATATATATTTCATGGATTATCCTCTGAAGTTTTTGCTGCAGAATGCCATATATATATATATATATATATATATATATATATATATATATATATATATATATATTTTTTTTTTTTTTTTTTAACTGTTATAGCTGAGGCAGCAGTAAGGTCGGCATCTGGTTCCAGGTGTTATCTAACCCACTGACCAATTGGCTGTTGCTTTACAGGAGTGCCAATTAAAACACTCTGGGGTAAAAAGACGAAGTGAGTTGGCAGCCAGAGCTGCTGATCTTTTATTATTTATTAATGTAGTGTTTTGAATGATTGGTTAATCATTTGGTCTGTGGAGCCAAGAACACCTCAGACTGACACACATCAGGCTGCTGACCCAGACTCCATTGAATGTGGTTGTAGGTAAGATTTGTAGATTGACACCGAACACATTGACATTTTCTCAGTGGTCTAACTAGTTAATAATAAATTAGTAACTTCACTGTTTTACTGAGAAATGTTTAAGAAAAAAAAAAGACATGTTAAAGATATCTATAAATTACAACTTTGCAGAGCAGAACTTAAGATAACGTCAAAGTTATATTTTAAGACTCCCAACATATTTAGGTTGTTCTGAATATAACACTAATGAATGATTTTGTCTCACATCTCATCACACTTCAAGGTGTTTTTTTATGTAGTAGACAGCAAAGTTGTGGTTGTTCCACCCAACCCGTAGATCTGTCTGCCACAGTGGTTCCCTGTGGTGATCCCAACATTCACCTGCTTCTCGGGCTTGAATGAAGCAGAAGGAGAATGGATGTAATAAGGCTGTGATGAGCACTTGCTCCCACAGCGATGGGCTTTTCTGACGGGCAGTAAGTGGCCAAAGTGGGTCTTGTGTGAAAGAGCTACGTGTGGATTAATGGAAAAGTGAGACACCATTGATCTGAGGTCAAGCCTGCAGTGACTTGACGTTCTCATGTGAGCTCTATGAGAGAGAGAGCACTATCACCTTCTGACCAGCTCACTACTCACTCAGTACTTCCAGCTGGTTATGTTATTCAGCAGCAAAACTGTGTGTATCAGTCACCACCAGACACACACGCTCTCAAGTGGGCATTCTATCTAATCCTACCAACAGGCCAATGGGCCTGAATTTATTTTCATAGTTTCTCATCTGTGTGACATGATGAGAGCCCTTCCCCTCAGGAACACTGCTATGTAGAAGCAGCAGTCATCTCTCTGAGACAGTGTGGAGTTTCAACTTGATCTTTATACGTGTCCAAACTGGGCAAATCTTAACACAGCAGCTAGTAAAACTTTAAAACACCACAGATAAATAAACATGAACAAAGACGAACGCATAATCCCAAGATCGGGGTTACAGTACTTAAAACTTTAAATACCTTAAAAAATAAATAAATAAAGGGGCACCCCCTCCCAAAAAACAAAAACAACTACTACCTCCTTCTGCTCCCGTTACTGAGCATGTGAAGAAAAGTAGGAATAAATGAAAATGTACCTGTTGGTTGTATAGCGTTCTGCTATAACGGACTCCTTGATCACATATACAGTATATATATATATATATATATATAATATCCCAATATATTCTTGCTCCTGTCATTTCTAAAATGTGTCTGCAGTGTTAAACTACAGGACACAATCAAAGGTAAACTACACCAGACACCCTGAACCCCAGAGGGACCCGACCTGAGGACTGGTAAGAAGTGGGTACCTGCACCTCTGAAGTGACATGCTGATGTGAACACACCATAGTGTAAACACAATACTATCACTACGAGTTTTCAACATGAAAAGATGAAATTTGATAAAATACAGCTTAGAAAACAAACAAACTCTGGATCCCTTTGACTTTTCAGAGAAAGGAGGGTCACAGGACTTTGGAAGTGATCAAGAAGTCAGAAATGCAGATGATTGTTGGCTGTTCTTGAAAAATGGGTTATTCTCGTTGAAAGGCTTGTGTGACAACATACGTGACCTCACACTTATTCACACCCATTTGTCAAAATAGTACAAAACATATGCAAAGCAAAAGACCAGAGATCTGATTGAGTGATCAGACATTTCTGTGTAAAATGAAGTCGAGCGAACTTCTTCAGCTCAGAGCTGAACTGACTGGCTTTGACCTGGATAACTGAGACCCTCACAGACTCTTATTTCATTTCTGCAGGTAAATACTTGGGTTCAAAGAAATTTAAGTGACATATTGAGACAATGCTTTTATCGAACTTGTATATTTTTCACCAGTATCGTTTTAAATTCTTAAATAATGCAGTACACATAAATCTTTGGTATTATTTGCAGTGGTCTCATTTTAGTGATACTTTAACCATTGTATTCTCATGACTATGGTCCAGTTGCTTCAGATTCAATGTTCAAGGAAAGAAAAAAGAAAACATTTAAAAGGTAGTCATGACCAAAGTATTCTGTTAAATTATGAATATTTAGTTGTAGCCTAATGCAACTGCAGTTTGTCCAAAAGTCTAAACCATTCACACACACACAAAAAAAACATTTTGACACTACAGATGAACTGAACCGTGGTTCCATCTGAAGACAGACCACTTATCTTTGAGTTTTTGATTTTCACACCTGTAATTTTGGTCCAAAAACCACAAATGTGAAAACAATAAGAAAGTCCAGACTACACAAGATAGATGTGAAAACTACTGTTGTTTGAACCTGACCCTTGACCTTACAAAGGTAAATTCATTCACCCTACTCCCTTCAATCCTAGTTGATATCGGATGAAAGTTTTAACCCCCCCCCCCCCCAAAAAAAAATCCTGAGATACAAAAAAACATAATTTACATTTTTTTTAAAATCACACAGCAACCTTTTCCCTGAATATAACTTATACTTATTCACACATCCATTTCAAAGGGGTTGGGCCGAGTCAGGCAAGCAGATATACTGCAGAGACTACTACTGTTGTATGTGCCATTCTAATTCAACACATCAAGTTGGCTCAAGAGAAGCAACTCCAGCCAATATTTTAGTCCCACATCTGAAGTAACACTCCATTGTTGGCTCTGTTGCCTTTCAGACGAGTTCTGTTGGAGACAGTCCGGTGTTAGGTCTTCTTTCTGAGGCCATTTTCCTGTTGGCAGAGACAACAAGGTGACGTCTACACACCACAAACCGAACCGGCTGATGTGGACTCGACAGTCCTTCATCCTCCTTTTAATCCTCTTTCATGACTTCAATGTTAAAGGCTGAGCTGCATTTTAAACTAAAGAGACCACCTCATCTATCCATGGGTGCTGGCGGGGCTCCATTCTGGGACATGGGCATTCTTTCACAAATGACTTACCTTTGCTCTTTCTTGTCTTCTTTGTTTCAGTAAATCAGAAGACATGACTGGACTCCAGTCATTCCAAGACTGAAATCTGGCATCATGTTGAAACTGCCAAAAACAATATTTATCCATTAAGATCTTGTTTGATGAGATTTTGTGTTCCTGCTTAAGCCTAATTTTGGATTACTATTTTGTGTTACTCCTCTCTCATTCTCTCAGTGGAACTGGGGTTACTTTGTGAGTAATTGTACTTTAACCTTGAAACTAGCTGAAGGCAGTGTATGTGACCTCCTGTCTGCACAACAAGCAATCAATTTTTTTGTTATTTGGCATTTGAAGTTCAATTATTCAACAACCCAGCAAGGAATAACAATCTGTTTTCAAGGGGCTTCTATATCAAATCGTGTACGGCCATTTCTAGTCGTCTTACAGGAAAAGAGTAAATTAGTAAATATATTTTCTCATCTCTGGTGCATTCCCCGTGTGTTTGCAGCTCAGAAAGTCTGATATTTTATGGAAGTAATGACTCTAGGTTGCTTTTGGGATTAGAATGTATGTATTCTAACCATTTGTACAGACACGCTATACAAATAACGGGACATTAGTCACATGGTTACATTGGAATGTTGTGATGTTCATGTGGTATTTCCACGTCTGTCTCAGAGAGAATATGGGACCCTAGACGTCTGAGAACCACAGACATAAATTCACCCCCCAATCAAAGGCACATACTTGGATAAACCAGACTGCCTCTGTGGACCACACCGGATGTCCCTCCATCTCAGTAAATGAAAGTCTGACAAAATGTGTACGTTTGTGTAGTAAAATCATTTGACAAAGTATTTCCAACTATATGACAATCCTGTCCTGCTGCTAAACCTCATATAATGGTGTAAAGACTGAAGGGGATGTCAGTACAGCCCAGTGAGTGGAGGTAATGATTGTGATGTGCAGGATGTGTCTAACAGTTCTTTCCTCACTTCACACCATTGTCCAGCTTATCTTTGCCTTCATCCTTTTTTCCAATCAATATTGGATCCAACTGTCCTCAAAAATAGGAACTCTACATTTTGCATAAACCCTGTAATGTGACCGTGTTGGAAAAAAAAAAAGCCAGCTGGGTGCAGTCATTACTGGGCATGTATTTGACAAGAGAGTGGGTGAGATTGATTGTGCGTGGAGATTGTACAGGTTGGGATGTTGATCTCAGCCTGCTGTAATGGCTCCAGGCCATTAACCCTCCCAGTCATTTGCAATGATGGGTCTTTGATACAAGAAAATGGTGCTGCCCACAGGAGCTGGAGCAAACTCACCATAGCTGCTGCCAGTCACCACATAGTCCCATTTCCCAGTCCACGTCCTTATCGTCACTGCACTTCATTCTACATCAGAGGCTATTACTATTATTATTATTATATTATTATTATATTATTATTATTATTATTATATATAATAATAGTAATAATAATATTATTATTATATATTATTATATATATAATAATAGTAATAATATTATTATTATATATTATTATTATATATTATTATTATATTATATAATAATAACACTAATAATAATAATAATAATAATAACAATATTGTTATTATTATTATTATTATTATTATTGTTATTATCATCATCATCTATCTATCCATCTATTCATCCATCCATACATCCAAAGTCCAAGTCTATTTCCAGGATCTCCAGTCTACATTTATATATTTATTTATTTATACATTTATATATATAATGTCTACATTTATATATTTATTTATTTATACATTTATATATATAATGTCTACATTTATATATTTATTTATTTATACATTTATATATATAATGTCTACATTTATATATTTATTTATTTATACATTTATATATATAATGTCTACATTTATATATTTCTGATTATTTAAAACTTGATCATAAATAGGTTTAAAAATGTCTCAAATGATTTTTCAGAACACGTATGTCCTCTCATTCAACCTCTCAATATTTTATTTCACCTCTTGGATCTGGATGATAATGATGACAGGATCTCAGCTAAATATTCATATTTATAATTATGGGTCTCGTAAATATGTGAAACTATCACGGCTCATGGAATAATGACCCCTATCTATCTTCATGTGAATAAATATAACCTAAAAGCTTATCCAGCTTTAACATGATTAGGCTTGCTATCACTTCATCAAGCACCTTCAAAATGGTTTAGTGGCAATATAAAGCAACTGCAGTACAGAAGCATTACATTTAATTAGCATAACTTAAAAGATTCCTACTCTGAAAACATACTGGAATAATAAGGTTCCATCTATTTGCTTGCATATGTTACGATTACAATCACCTCTCCAACCACTTATCTACCTTGCAGATCATAGGTCAGCTGAAGCCTATCCCAACTATAGGTGGACTACACCCTGGATCAGATGCCAGCTCAATGTAGGGCCACAGGATAAGCTATAGAATTTACATTTTCAGACATCAGGGTAGCATTTTGTGTTAGAAGAGAATATAACATATTGTTTGCTTGGGAATCTGTGGAGAAACATAACCCATCCTCCAGTAAATCCCTCGGCTCAAGCTGGACTCTCTATACATTAACATCTGCATTAGGGTACAGTAGACCACACCTGTAACTTTACTTTTATTTGTGCTATTTTCCATAGTCACTGATCAGCAGTTCAGCCGTAGAAAAGTAACGGTGATTCTTCATGGCAAAGCGCGACATGTGTCCCACATGTACAGTGTGAGGGGAATGCATTGATTGAGCCATTGTATATAATACATGTGATGAATTAAGTACACTTATTATCAGGCTCAGGCACCTTGCTCTACAGGATTAAACTGTCATCTGAACAAAAAGCCATTACATGCCCGGGAAATAAATTCACTCAATTTAATTCACGTAATTTTAACGTGTCACTTCTTTTCTGTCCATACAGTTACCCTTTACTGCCCCCTCTGTAAACTTGGCCCAATAGATTTCTGCACCTTTTACTGGGTGAATGGAGCAAGTACAGCAGTGGTTACTATGGGATGTCAGCTAGTCTGGCGGTGTATCCTTCTCAATATAAAAACTTGTTTGTGAAAACATTTTGGCGTCAGTCTTCTACATGTTATGAACTGGAGTTTATGTTTGTTTCATCCAGTGTTCATTTAAACCACATGTGTCAAACTCAAGGCCCGGGGGCCAAATGTGGCCCTCCACATCATTTTATGTGGCCCGTGAGAGCATAAAAGGTCATAGTGTCTAAAAATAAGTAGGTCAAAAGTCTGTTTTGACCAAAAGTACATTACCCACAATGCAGTAAGTTAATGTCTAACTGGTGTCTGATGTTATTTTTCTTTATTCATTGATAGTTTGATCCTTGATTGATGGAGTTCTGTGGGTTTAATAACCTGACAAATTAAAAGGACAAACATATTTTATTTCTGTGCAACATTAATGTTTGTAACTTGAATAAGTAATAAATTCAGTGTTATTTAACATTAAGGCGTAATTACATTTATGTTACATTACATAGGTGACATTTATAAGTTCTGTCTGGCCCTTTGAGGACAACCATGATGCTGATGTGACCCTCATGATGAGTTTGACACCCATGATTTAAACTATTGATACGTGTATTGATCAAGTTAAAACTATGTAAATTTACAGTTTTTCTATGGTTTAATGACTGCACCAGGCTGGAGGGAACGGGGCTAACACCGTATCAAGGTGACATTTACATACAGCAACAGAACTAACTTAAGAACTTCAGAAGCTTCAGTTAATCACAGAGGAGAAACACCTACGAGCAGACGGAGAGAAATCAGAGCTGTTCTGTTTTATTTAACCACAGCGCTTTTATTCATCACGCCGGCGCCTGCACTGGTGTCAGCTCTTCTTGTGTCGTGCTTCACTGGGCTGAGAACTGTTGTGCTGATATTGTGTTTTCCTCCAAAGCCACACAAGTCAGCCCCTCAGAACTGCAGGATGTGTTTCAGGAGACCTCCTCCAATATCTTCCAGATCAACGCCAACGGTAAGAAGCCCATTCATCAACACACATGTCTGTACCTGTGTGTGTTTTTGGGTCAGAATGTCACCAACCATGTAACTCATGAAAATTTTAGCGTGAACACTTGATTCGGGTGAAGGAAGTCTTCATGTGAACATACTTTGTATCTAAAAATGTGAGTCACTATGCATGTGTTTGTGTGCAAATATGCACTTTTCCATAAAGTAAATAATTTGAGATGTTTGACCAGCTGCATCTTGGGAACACTATGTTCAAACTCATTCTTTTTTTTTTAAAATTATTTTATTATTTTGTACAAATAGAAGTAAAACAACAGAAAACAGGAAAACAAACAAGAGCTTTGACAGTAGAGAGAACAACAATACAACAATTACAATAGACAACGCAATGACTCCCACGTGTCCAGAAAGGAATAGGGTGAAGCATAAGCTTATTCAGACCTACCTCTTCTCAACTACTTCATTAACAATCAATTATCTCAATCATTTAGACATAATTAGCCATCACTGGCTGCAGGTGATCACGTGACGCTACATCGATTAGCCTACCTCTGCTACAGGGGATTTTGCACACTCAGTAGTGGATTTCTGCCTGTCATGATGGTACGTCATCTGATTACTTTCTTAATATTTTAATTCATAGTAACTATGTTGAGCAAAAAAGGAAAGTGGTGGGACGAATATGTTCAACGTGAATTAACATGTACTGTATAACGGAACGTGATGGGAGTCAGCGTTCTGCAGGATTTGAATGTCAAGTTGAGCAACTCTAGTCTGGAACTGGAAGAATAAAGGAACACTTCCTTAAGCTGATGGAAAATAAAGAAACAGACTTTGGTGTAAAATGACATCAGAGTAACACTTGTCAAGGTGAAGCCACTCATACCTGAACTGGTCTCTATAACAACAGCAGAAGTCACACTGATTTACAGGTAGGTCATTTCATGGGAGTTCATGCACTGTCTTGGTTTGGTTCTTGGAAAAAGGTGACATTAATGCACAATTCATTAAATACACCAGTAAAACATGTACTTATGTCTTCAATTAGAAAAAAAAAAATTTTTTTTTTACTAAAGAAGGGTTCGGTGAGTGAGCATATGAAACCAGCAGGGTTCAGTACCTCCAACAAGGGTAAATTGTTTTTTGGTTCATACATGATTTGTGCTGTTTGAAAATGAACCAGGTCTATGAATGTTTTTGATTAACAGAATAATGAATTATTGTGATCTCTATAATCGATGTTACGACCGATTCTTACGGCTCTTTTCTGCAGTATGAATAGTGATTGTACTGCCCCAGACCTCTGCACAGTACTGTAAATATGGTAAAATAAGTAAACAGTAGAAAATGTGGAGTGGTTTGTGGTCCAGAAGTGCTTTGCTTTGCTCAGAACTGAAATGCTTCCTGATAGTTTGTTTTGTGTATGTTTTACATGAGTCTTCCATTTTATTTTACCGTCAATTATTATCCCCAAAAAATGTGTTTTCATAAACTCTTCCAGTGTTAACCCTCTCTGTTTGTATCTGTGCTTGTGAGTTCTTATTACAATTTCAGAAGAACATGAATTTGGTTCTACTTAAATTCAAAGATAATTTGTTTCTGTCAAACTTCATTTCATTCTAGGATTCTGCATTCTAAGATTAGCATCTGGTTGTAGGGATAAAGTTAAGTTATGGCTGATGTAGTTCACGGATCAGGTTGAAAGAGTCAGCGAGTGGAGAGGTTTTCATTTAGATTATAAATAGGTTACCTAGCCTTTCATGTTTTTCAGGGTTTTAAATACTGCTTAGTTTGAGGTACAAGAAAGGTCATTTGATGGAAACAGGTTTCAAATAAACCTGGAACTTTGATGAAGGTTTTCAGATTTTATGAATTTAAAGTATGATGGCAGCATCCCCCTCTAGACATGCCTCATGATTTGGAAAGAACAACAAAAAGAGCACTGTCCAAGTAAAGAAAGTTTCCCTCCTTTTAGTTTCACGTTTTTGGAAGAAATTGAAAACCCTGCAGACTTTTGTCACACATGTACACGCATGTTCTTCTGCTGTCCCCCAGTTGTGACACTAGAGAAGAACCTCCAGTCACTGGGAACGTCTAGAGACACAGCAGAGCTACGACAGTCTCTGTGAGTAACACACACACACACACACACACACACACACACACACATACGGTACAAATTTGCCATTGCTGTACTTTGAACCTCTACTTTACTAGTGTACATACTGTATGCCATATACACAAACATATGCTTAACTTTTTACCTAATTAATTATTCCTGGTAGTTATTCCTTCTCATTATTTTGAAAATTGTAAATCGTGTTTACAAGAGAAGAAAAAAAAAACTAATTAAAACTATTCATGTAATTACGGTTGTAAATGTGTTTTACTGATGTCAGATGTATACTTTTATTTAAGTAATCTTTTAAACTGATGTTTTTTTTAAACATTGCACACATGTCATCATGACTTAAGTGTGAATTAAACAATCTAAATGCGAACTTTACATTAAGCGTGGGATTCGGTCCAGTGGTATATTGCATAGATGGCATGAATGCTGCGTCTGCATCAGTCCTATAGGGGCACAACTGTAGACCGAACCCGAGCCCAGATGAAGGCAAAGGGTTGTGGCAGGAAGGGCATCCAGCATACAAAACTCTGCCAAACAAATATGAACATTCACCTACAAAAGGGAAGAGGGGTCACACACTGTGGTGACCCCTAATGGAACAAGAAGAAAGGAAGTTTACATACATCCTTGACATTAGCAATGAGGGGAAGAACTCTACTCTGACTCTCTGGTAGGTCCTCAGTCGTTCAGGTTGAGGTCCATCAAGTAAAAAAGGAATCAGCTGGATTTGTTTAGCATTGGTGGGAGATGTTTGACGTCCAGTTTTATTTCCTTATGGCCTTGAAAGCAAACACCAAGACGTTTTTTACATGGTGAAAACTAAAGCCAAACATGGATGTGCCATGGGCTCACTGGTATCTCCTTTAATGACCAGTTTGTATACAGAAGAGGTGGAAACCAAAGCTCTGACCTGTCTGTGTAGGTTCTCAGGTATCCAGGTCATGGTTATCCAAAGCTGTTTAAATCAGTCCAGTGGACTTTAAGAAAGTTCTTGAAGACGTTTCTCCTCTCATCCAAGAGGCTTGTTCAGTTCTGATGGTGGCTGGTCTTCCGTCACCTCAAGGAAGAGCGACACTCTGTTCAGGATACCGATGATCAGATGGTTTGACAGAGGAGTGACAGAAGCCATCCATGTCAAAGTGCTCCAGAATGACCCCTGACCCGTAACTGTGGATAAGCGGCTGAAGACAACACAATTGCAATTGTCAAGAAGACGAATGAATGAACCAGGGAGGTGATTATAGGCTATAGTTAATCAATTCCTCACAACAGAAATAGTTCATGGAAAAATGTGGAGGTTAAACAATTACTCATAAATGGAAGAGGATGAATTCACCGAGAGAGCTGCAAGAGCCAGCCTTACGTGTTCTTAAGTTGTATTGACTGAATTTATGTATTTATTTATTCATTTATTCCTTCATTGTGAATGTGCTCCTCCTGTCCTCTTTTCTTTCTTTTGAGGGTTTATTGACTGTGGTGCGATTTGAATAATGTGAGTGCATCAAGGGTTATTATGACAGTTGGCAGTTTCTGCAAAATAAAATAAAATAAAGAAATGACACAAAATTGTGTTTATAGGTCTACTTCTGCTACACAACACAGACGTGGTGTGATGGGAGGGGTTGTTCCGGGTCCCAGAGTATGGTACCTCAAGAACAAAGTACAAATCTGTGAAACACAGATGAAATGCAGCAGCAATGAAGACACGGACCGCTCAGTCTGTCATTCTTATTCAAACAATTCACAATAAAACAATACCTAACATTTTACCTTTGAGCTACAACCTCTACCCTGGGCTCCTGGTGCGACGAAGCCACTGTGGCTCAGTGTAAAAGAATTGAGTGAGCCACAAAAAGTCACATTCTGTGTCCAAGACAGCGGCGCGCCGAGCAACAGGGGTGTGTGTGGGGGTTCCAGGGGCCTTTTTTAGAAAATGGGGTTGTTTTCCTGCATTCTGAGGGACAAACGTCTTCTGTTCAGTTTACCTACAAAAATACACTAAAGTCAACAGTTCAAGCTAAACTATCTTTATTTCTATCCTACTTCTATCCTTTTTTTCTTTCCGGATGTTGTTGCTGATGTTCCAACACTGATGAAAGTGAAATATGTTGTAATAACATGTCTGGAAAGAAGAAAAATAAACTGAAACTGAATAAACTGAAAAAAATAAACTGAATGCAGGTATAAATGTGAGATTCAACAATTAAAAACACTATGTGAAGATACAGTCATACAAAGTATTACTCAATGTTTACTTGTAAGTTTTACTTGGACTAGATTTAACTTTGACTTAGACACTTTGATTTCAATCATTTTGATTCTTGGCAAGATATGAGACATAGCACAAATTACAAGTCTGAATGTCACTTCGACTTTGACAGATCTATGGGAAGATCATCCTCTTCCTCTGTAGAATCTACCTCCTTGGATCCAGATGCCCCTCCTGCCCCCCCTCAGCATTCACCATTTGTTGTTCAATTAGAATTTTAATGCAAAATCTACTATAAAACACTCTATTCTTATTTTCTTTCTATCGATCGTCCTCTCCTTGTCGTACACCAATTCGCGGGTTTAGCTTGTAAAAATACAATCCTTTTTGTTTTTCATTGGACGAGAGGAGGTCATGACCTGAGTGTATATTTAATAATCGGGAGCGTACGGGTCACTTCGGCTATTTCCGTTAGCATGCGCGCCGACGAAGAAGAAGACGAAAAAGAAGACGAAGAAGAACAAGAAGAAGACAAAGACGAAGCGCGCCGCCTAGCGAGAGAAAAAGTTTGTTTTCTTATGTTATTGCTAGGGGATTTTCGCGAGTCCAAAAAAGTTGTAAATTTTAGCCTTTTTTTCCTAAAAATAGGAAAGTATTCTGTCCTGTGTTTCACTTATCAATAGAGAAATTACAGCCAAAGTTAGAACATGTCCTCGACCTGCCACTCATATGTCTTCACAATCTGGAATTCACCAAATCAGTTGTTTATTTCGGTCGAAGCACTCAACTACAAAACAAACAAACAGGCAAACGCACAAACAAACAAAAACAGGACTGCAGATTCTAGTTGATTTTGGGTGAGGGTGCAATGGAAATCCTTATCTGACCAATGAGCATTCATCAGTGGACTGTGGACTGGGAGTTTTGACAGAAAACAGAACTGTAGGACAAGTCGGATATGGTGGCACACATTTGTTTGTATCTCCGAATGTTCGTAAGTCAAATATTCCTCAGTTGAGGACTAACTGTACTTTTAGTATGTTCATTTATTATATTTTGACTTTTAGTATTGGTTGAGCGGAGTCCAAGGATGAATGGATCACTGATTTGTAAGAAGTGTAAATTGAGGGCGGTTTTATTTCATAGATGACTGGTGCAGTTAGTCTAGATGAAGTCTCTTCAATCATGATCAAACAGTCAATAAAAATTGTGTTATCTACAGTCCAAAAGGACTTCTTGTGCCAATAAACTACATTCACTTTACTCTGACGTCACAATCAAGTTGACAAATCTGGTTCTTTTGTCACAGTTTGTACAATGAGAGCCGGGATCCAGATGCAGACTAGAATTAAACAATGGTGTAATGACAATACATTTCAACACGCCCCGCCCCCCGCCCCCCACTCCGCAAACCCAAACCCAAACCCAAGCCAGAACATTGATCTAAGAGAGAGACCATATTTCTCCTGTGTTGCTTCTCTGCACTGACTTCCTGTGAAAGCTAGGATAGATTTTAAAATACTCCTCCTCACTTCCAAAGCCCTTCATGGCCAGACACCGACCTATCTGAAGGAACTTTTAGTTCCTTATAATCCATCTAGAGCATTACGCTCTCAACAGACTGGCCTACTGGTGGTTCCTAGAATCTACAATAGTAGGACGGGAGCTAGAGCCTTTAGCTATCAAGCCCCCCTATTGTAGAACCACCTCCCTCCCTCAGTTCAGACAGCAGACACCCTCTCATTATTTAAGACTAGACTTAAAACATGTCTTTTTCAAACATTTTACAATTTAAGGCGGCTTAGGCTGCTAAGTTCTTTTTCTTGTGGACCTACACTGCTGGAGACTCAACATCTAGACTCACTGAGCTCCTCTCCTCCTCCTGCTCCTCTCCGACCTCACTCTCCTAGTCTCCAATCATACCTTCTGTTGATGTTATTAAGAGCTTTACAAATAAAAGTTGATTGATAAAAGCTGATAATGTAAGTGGTGTAACTCGTGTAAAGTGATCATTCTGGAGAAAGTGAAAGCAGAGGGTATGTGAAGCACCACCATCGCTGTACTTTTTTAGTGAATGTAATTTGTCAGGATTTGTTCCAAACAAACACTTTCCATGATCAAATTTCTGTCCTGCACCTCATCAAAAGAAACTTTATTCCCATGTCTTTCTAATTGTTGTTTGATCATATAGGTTATTTATCAGTAAAAAAAAAAAAAAAATTAATTTCCCTATTAAGCACACACCCTGAGTGTCCCACACAAACACACACACACGCACACAAACACACACACACACGCACACACAAAGTAAGCCTGTTGAAATGTGAAGTTTACGTTGAACATTGTGAATGATTTTTTATTCATTTTTAAGAAGGAGAAAAGGTCAGCAGAAAAGTTCTGCTGAAATCCCTCTGTGTAATGTTTCTGCTGCCCCCTTAACAGTATCATTAATAAAGTAAATATTTTAAGAAAGACATTTTCATACTTACATACTTGATGGTGGACATGAAGGAAATCATTGAACATCTTTCAGGATTCAGATCATGACTGTGTAAGTGAACCTCTCCACCTCATCCTCCTCCACACTTACACAACACACAGGCATCACTCTATCTCTAACCCACATTAATGTGTGTGTGTGTGTGTGTGTGTGTGTGTGTGTGTGTGTGAATCACCAGTAGGCGTTAGAGATGCACTTCTAAATGTGACATTGATCGTGATTGTTCATGAATGCATGTACAATGTCGATCTGGGAATTCAACTTTATTTCTCCGTTACTTTTTGCTTTTAGACAATGCATGCCAAATGCATTCTTGAAAATGTAAATACAATAATAAAATGTTTTCTTTACTGTAATGATGACACCACTATCTGAATGTCAGTTTTATTTTCTAATTTTATTGTCTTTTTCTTACGAAAGAAGGACCGCTATTGAATTTATCCTGTGGAGTTTTGTTGAAAATGAACACAGTCACTCTTTCTCACTTAAAAGTCTTGAAGTAGGGTCCATTCTCACAAAGCCATCATCTGTTATATTACACACAAGGACTGTGTCATTGCCATCGGCTGTCTGTCAAGAGAATCAGGGGAACCCAAGGAACATCACATCTGCCTGCTGTCATCTCGTCTCATCTCATCTATCATTGAGGCAAATGCCAGTTTAATTTACTATCATACGGGGCAACACAGGGGCCAACATGAACTAACTTGTTGTTGGAGTTAGTGAGTTATTAACATGTCCAACTTAGGTAAAACCACGAGCCGCCATTTTCTACACATATAGACTAATTGCATAAAGTCAGTCCTTACAAACACGACAACCCTATCAAAAATGTGGTCCATGGTTTATTTTTTTGTGTATGATGTATGTCTACTTGTCTGTAGTGGCTTTTCTTGTCATTTGCAGCTCACTTCCTAAATGCTACTCATCTGCTGTCAAAGTTGGGATGCAATTTTCTTGATTTACTTTGTTGCATTTCTTTCTAAAGTTATAGTTTATTTATATGTAATGGATTTCATAGATTTTAGAGGTCATAGTAGTTTTTCTGTCCATGTTTTTTCTGAACTCAGTCCCTTGCACCTGTCCTATCAGTTTTCCAGTTTCCTCCACACTTGTGGACTACAGAGGTTGATGCAGATGTAACAGACTCGGAATTGGACTATCTTTCCCATAGAGAAGGATGTGCCACCTGAATGATGCAAAGTATCTCGTGATGACATTTATGTGAGTTATGAATTGCAAGCATGAAGGAGTTCTCGTGTAGTGGAACATGTTGAGTTTGCAACCTTCAGGGAAATGTGTGAAAGGATTTTAAAAAGTAGTGAAATCAGTTCTGTTGTCATGTTCTCTTACTGTTCAGAAAGCATTACTCAACTTAAGATAGTTAGTTTTGGCGCTTGCAGGTGCTCCCGCGTGCCTCGCCAGGTCCGGGTCCATCTCTCTCTGTCTTTGGCAACTTTTCTGGCTTGGTCTAGGGACATCTTGAAAGACTTTAGGTCCTGTGTGACGCTGACCAGCCAGCGGAGATGGGGTCCGCCACGGGGCCGTTTCCAGTCGAGGCGTTTTGGGTTTATTTCCATGATATTCTTGGCCGGATATCCTGGATCCTTGCCCACAAGGTGTCCGAACCACCTCAGCCTTCTTTAGGCATTTAGTGTTGAGGCTGGGGGTTGTTTTTTTCGGGCTCTGATCCTCTCATTGCTGATTAAATCAGACCACCTGACACCAAGTCTCTGGCACTGCACATCGAAGACATTAATACGTTTTCTATCCTGATCCCTCGTTTGCCAGGTCTCACTTCCGTATAGAAGAACAGACACTACCTGAGTGTTGTACATCTTTATTTAGGTGGGAAGTAAGATGTTACTTTTATGCCAGAGAGCTTTCTCATGGCCCCAGAAGCTTTGCCGATTCTGCAGGATATTTCATAGTTTATCGATCCATCAGCAGCTATAGACGAGCCTAGGCAGGTAAAGTTCTTCACATATTCCACTTGTTCACCATTGCCCTGGAGGGGAAGAAGTATGGCATTGTCGAGTGAAATAAGCATTAGCTTCATCTTTGGCCAGCTAATCTTCATTCCTACTTTCGCTGCTTCCGTATTCAGGGTGGTCACGATTTGGTGGAGTTTCTCTTGGCTGGATGCAAATAGTGCAATATCATCTGCATAAGCTAGATCTGTTAGATTCCAGGAGCTGAGGTTGATTTCTATATCATTGCCATGGATGTCGATTAGGTTGTTCATTAGGTGGTCGATGACACAATTAAATAGGTGTGGTGCTACCACGCAACCTTGACGTACACCTGAGGCAATACTGAACCAATCACTTGTGTCGTCCTTGATCTTGACACAGCTCTGGCTGTCATCATACAGGACTTTGAAGAGTCTTGTAAGTTTTGGTGGGACCCAAGTAGTCTTAACCACAAAGCATTCCTGTCAATGCTGTCTAAGGCAGCTTTGAAGTCAATGAAGGCAATGTATGCTGTTTGTTGGAATTCTTTAGCCTTTTCCATGAAGTGCCTCTTTGCTGATATTTGGTTAATGGTAGATTGACCAGGGACAAAGCCTGCTTTCTGTTTCTTTCTTTGTGATCTTACAGCAAGGACAGATCTTTGTAACAGGATGGTGGCAAATAGCTTACCAGGAATTGACAGCACTGTGATACCATGATGATTAGTGCAGAGCAAGCAGTCACCTTTGTTCTTCCAGAATGGGAGGATGATTCTGCACTGCCAGTCATTGGGAAGTCTTTCAAGAACCCAGACAGAGTTGATGATGACTTTTAGCCACTCAATCATTGTCTCTCCACCTGCTTGCCGCATCTCAGCTGTTATGCTACAGATCCCTGCTGCTCTGCCACAGCTCAGTCTTTTTAATGCTTTTCTTACTTCATTGGTTGTTACTGGCTCTTCCTTTAACTGATAGGGTTGAGTAGAATCTGCGTGATGTTGAAGATCAGCGTTATTTGCGGCAGGGGGTTTGTTTAGCAGGGCACTGAAGTGGTCCTTCCACCGGTCTAGGACCTCAGTTTTCCCAGTCAGACAGTTGCCATGCTCGTCTTTGACCATAGTCAGGTAGTTAGGAGATGTTCCAGTAGATGACAGTTTGCGATATTCCCTGATTAATGTGACGTAATCATTGTTCTGTGAGGCATGCTCCATGCATTGTGCCTTTTCTTCCCAGTAGGATTCTTGGTCTTGTTTTAGTACCTTTTTCCTCTGATTGTCGAGTTGATGATATTCATCCACATTATGTGCAAGTCTCGCACTACGACAATTTTCAATGATTTCAAGTGTGTTGGATGTGATCCAAGGCTTTATGGGTTGTTTCTTCTTGCCTAGACTGGAGGTGGCCACACGTTCAACAGCCAACTTGAACTCTGTCCGTTGGGATTCAATATCTGATTCTGGCTCAAGATTGGTCAGTGAGCTGAACTTGTTAGAAATTTCTGCTGCAAATGTGCTTCTAATGAGTGAGTCTCTCAGCAGACGGGAGTTTACAGCAACTTCTTGCTTTGGTTGGTCTTGTGCTTTTAGATTGAGTCTTGTGGTGGCAATTACAATGCGGTGATCAGCATTTCCTAATTCAGCGCCACGGTATGGGCAAGAGGAGGTGCCGCTAGACCGCCATCTGCTATTGATAAGGATGTGATCAATCATCTTTTTGGTAAACCCGTCGTTACAGTACCATGTATGCTGATGCACCAGTTTACGCTGGAATTGTGTTGTCGTGATGCATAGGTTATTTGGAGCACAGAACCGGAGGAGCCTCTGTCCATTATCATTGGTGTTGGAATCTGGGGATACAGGTCCAAGGATCCTGGCCATGCAGTGTGTGTGAGGAGATCACAGGCTATGGTAGCATTCAGGTCTCCAAGTACCATGTTGATGTCATGTTGGCTGAGGCTGGACATGATACCGTTAAGCTTGCTATAGAACTCGTCTTCATCCTCAGCACTGCTTGTATTGGTCGGAGCATATCAGGCTATGACGGTGACACTTCAGAGTTTGTGTGTGAGGCGGGTTGTCAGTATTCTAGATGACACAGGTGTCCAGCTCACAAGAGCTCTGTATGATTGCTTGTTAAGGGCAATAGCCACACCCTCTTCACAGCGGTCCTCATGTCCAGACCATAGGATATGGTACTGGCCTGCAATGGTTTCACCCACACCCACCCAGCGTACCTCCTGAAGGCCAGCTATGTTGACATAGTATCGGGCCAGCTCTTCTCCCAGGAGAGGCACAGCACTAGGCATGTTGAGAGTCAGGACATTCCAAGTTGCGCGTCTCATTGATGCTTTCCGTAGATCAATCGGTTGTCCATTTCCATACAAGGGTCGTCCCCGGTTAGACCGTCCATTATCTGGTAAGGCATAGCGTTCGTACCAAGGTTTGTTCTGCAGGAACAGGGAGCTGGCCTGTTGCCTAACCTTCATCTTTGTAGAGGTAGAAGGGACTGACTCTGTAAAGGGGTGCGTTGGGGTGTCGGTGAGGGACCTTCATCTGCTGGGACCATTGGGGTGTCATTGAGGGACCTTGTCCCGGGGAGTAATTGACCCATAGCTGTGGAGTCTCCAGGTTAGACGCAGTTTAACATCATACCCAGGACACTAAGATAAAATAAGATATACCTTTATTCGTCCCACTGTGGGGAAATTTGCACTTATGCAGAAAAGTTACAAAAAATGGCCAATTTTCAATTGAAAATCATGGTTTGTGATTTTAGAATGCAGTCAAAAAATCTAAAATTGCAAGTAATTGCATCAGAAAGAAGGAAAGAGTAAAAATGATTCTCAGCTTCATTTTAATGACTGAACATGTGGAAGGCCAAATGTATAATATCTTTAAAAGTGTGATATACATGACGGGTAATTAAAGTCCATCCACTGAGGGAGAACATAAGATATGACTGAAAGTTTACAATGCAGATTTAAGGATCAGATGTGTGGATAAAACCAGACCTCAGTGCTTCTCAAAGGAGAGCGTATCATTCCTGGAATAACACAATTCTAGAGCAGTATACTTAATATAATCTCCTGTAAACCATGTTTTTATGAACTGAAAATGAACAATTTTTTAAATGATGTAACTGACTTTTTTTTTTTTTTTTCTAATAGCAGACAAAATGGTATATTAGGAATTGATTCATTAAGTATCATTAAGTAAGCCATTAGGGAAGGGTGGTGAATATTTTTTACTTAATGATTAACCATCAGATCATTATTAAGAAAAGTGAAATAATTGTCTTCTACTGACAGATGCTTCTAATAATGTGTGTGTATCATTTATATCAGTTAGGATAGAATGATGATGCCTTCCTCCTGAATTATCACTAGTATAAAGCAGAAGCACATCATACATGGCCTCAGGCTACGGTGCTCCCATATAACAAACTAAACACACACTTTAAACAGGGCTGTGTGGAGAATGTAAAGGAGTCGTGAAGTGGATTCTTGCCTTGAAATCAATGCCTGCTGTGAGTTATTGAATGTGATTCTTCAATAGTTAGCAGTCGTTTGTATAGTAATAGTTTACCAGTTAAAACCATTTGAAGTGTGATTGCATCATCGTTGTGGGTTCCTTTTTGTTTTGGAATTATATCAGTAGTGTTTAATGAATGTCTGCATCACGTGAGCTAATCAGAGGTCATTAATGTACAGTCAGCAGCTATAGGTTGGTGCTTTAATTTTTATACAGAAAATAATTACAGTACAACTCCGTACATTATATTCTCCGTCTTATATTCGGGCCAATACGTTATTTGAAGTACGTAATTAAACAAAAGTTTTATTTTTTATGATCAATGGGGACCTTGGCCAAACAAAACATATCATAAGTTACAATGTGCTCCATAACAGGTGAAGTGATGCTATTGTAGACATCGGTTTGAATCCATATCAGCGTCATTGTACAGTATAAATACAGTGATCCCTCGTTCCTCGCAGTTAATGCGCTCCAGGAACCACACGATTAACAAATTCCGCGATAGAAACTATTTAAACTATTTATCTTATAATTTATGGTAATTTAAACGTTTCTGAACCCCCCCATACTGATGTTAAACCACCTTCTATCTGTATTACCTCTAAAACACTGTTTTAAGCACTTTTGTGTCTCACGAAAGTCTGAAAATAATGGTTTGTGATTTTAGAATGCAGATAAAAAAATAAGGCAAATATTTTTATATATTATATATATATATTATATATAAATGTATATACTGTATTCGGCGAGCGACAACATAACAAGCCAACATTATTACATTTATTTATCAAGAAATCATCTCAAATGAAGATTTATGGCTTTATTGATCGTATTGTGTTGTAATTGCTGCCCTGACTGATGAAGCGACGGGTATCGTCGATGACGCATGATCCCACGTGACGGAGCTGCTGCCATGCAGATTTAAAGGTTTCCTGACACCAGGGATGATGCCAGAAATCAGGAATTTATTTTATTTTTTTATAATGATAAAGAAAATATTACTTTACAATGACTTTCTGTCCCTTTAAAGCAGGGGTGTTAAACTCATTTTCACTAAGAGCCACATCAGCATCATGGCTGTCCTCAAAGAGCCAGATGTAACTAATAAATGTAACTATGTCTAACTTAATGTAATGTTACATAAGTGAAACTAATCTGTCAGGATAAATAACTCTGAATTTATTACTTATTCAAGTTACAAACATTACATCTTTGTTTGTTTCTCTGTTCTAACATAAATCCTTTATATTTATCAGGTTATTAAACCCACAGAACTCCGTCAATCAAGGATATAATAATCCAATGAATAAAGAAAAATAAAGACATTAACTTTGTTTTTTTTGTCAAATTTAAAATGGGCTTGATTAGTGCATTGTGGGAAATATGGTTTTTGGTCAAAGCACGCTTTTGCCCTTTGTATTTTTTGACACTTTTTAGAAATTTTGTGCTCTTGCGGGCCACATAAAATGATCTGGCGGGCCACATTTGGCCCCCGGGCCTTGAGTTTGACACATACTGTATACCTAAAGGGGACGCCACCAACCAGGCAGCAGACAACAGGGGTGATTGACTGAAATTCACAGTGTGAACAATTTCCATCTTTCACATGTTGCTTCTGACTGCCTGAATCTCCAGCTCATTGTGGGGGAGAAAGCGTGACTAGCAGAGGTATCAGTGCTCAGTGAGACAGCACAGGGCTCCTCAGGGGTCCTCAGCGGTGGGCGGGCTCTGATTGGTTAGTAACAGCAGTGAGTGGTGGGTGGGGCCTCACTGACTCATGGATGATCCAGCAGAGCTCATCAGCACAGCTCCAGTTATATTTTTAAACTCATACTTTTGAAAGATTCCCTTCGCTGGTCCTTCTATTTCTTCTGCTTCACATTAAAACTGCAATACTTTGTGTTTATTCAAAGCTCCTCTTGATTAAAACACGTCTTCTTGATTCAACAATTCTTCCACCCTGGTGAGGAGAATTTTTTAAAATCTTTGGCTGCTCTTTTTTTTTTTTTTTAATCAATTTCCCCTATTCGATTGAAAAAAATGATGATAGTTTATCTCATGACTGTGGTCTATTTCACATGAATAAACAGACAGAAAAAAATGATGGTGGGATTACTAAAATGGGATTGGAGAAGATGCAGGCAGGTGCATGTAGGAGGTGTGCAGTCTAGCTTCCACTACTCTTTCCCATAACTTCATTGTATGGCTCATCAGCTTTATTCCTCTGTAGTTGCCACAACTCTGCACGTCTCCCTTGTTCTTAAAAATGGGCACCAGTACACTTCTCCTCCACTCCTCAGGCATCTTCTCACTATCTAAGATCCTGTTGAACAACCCAGTCAGAAACTCTACTGCCACCTCTCCTAGACACTTCCAAACCTCTACAGGTATATCATCAGGACCGACTGCCTTTCCACTCTTCATCCTCTTCAGTGCTCTCCTCACTTCATCCTGGCTAATCTTTGCTACATCCTGGTCCACAACAGTCACCTCTTCTAGTCTTTGTTCTCTCTCATTTTCCACATTCATCAACTCTTCAAAGTACTCTTTCCATCTTCCCATCACACTGCTGGCACCTGTCAATAGACTTCCATCCCTATCCTTAATCACCCTAACCTGCTGCACGTCCTTCCCATCTCTGTCTCTCTGTCTTGCCAGCCTGTATAGATCGGTCTCTCCCTCCTTACTGTCCAACCTAGCATACAAGTCATCATAAGCTTCTTGTTTGGCCTTTGCTACCTCTACCTTCACCTTACGCTGCATCTCCCTGTACTCCTGTCTACTCTCCTCAGTCCTCTCAGTGTCCCACTTCTTCTTAGCTAACCTCTTTCTCTGTATACACTCCTGTACCTCCTCATTCCACCACCAAGTCTCCTTATCTACTTTCCTTCCAGATGACACACCAAGTACTCTCCTACCTGTCTCCCTGATCACATTAGCTGTAGTTGTCCAGTCATCTGGAAGCACCTCCTGACCACCCAGAGCCTGTCTTCACTCCTTCCTAAAAGTCACACCACAACACTCTTACCTTTTCAGCTTCCACCATTTCGTCTTCTGCTCTGTCTTTGCCCTCTTCATCTTCCTCACCACCAGAGTCATCCTACACACCACCATCCTATGCTGTTTGGCTACACTCTCACCTACCACTACTTTACAGTCACTGATCTCCTTCAGGTTACATCGTCTACACAAGATGTAGTCTACCTGTGTGCTCCTACCACCACTCTTATAGGTCACCCTATGTTCCTGCCTCTTCTGGAAGAAAGTATTCACTACAGCCATTTCCATCCTTTTTGCAAAGTCAACTACCATCTGTCCTTCTGCGTTCCTCTCCTGGATACCAAACCTGCCCATCACCTCCTCATCACCTCTGTTTCCTGCACCAACATGTCCATTGAAGTCTGGCCCAATGACAACTCTCTCACTTCTAGGTATGCTCTGCATCACTTCATCAAAGTCCAACCAGAATTTCTCCTTCTCCTCCAGCTCACATCCTACCTGTGGAGCATACCCACTAACAACATTGACCATCACACCTTCTATTTCTAGCTTCAGACTCATCACTCTATCTGACACTCTTTTTACCTCCAGGACATTCCAAACAAACTCCTCCTTCAAGATAACTCCTACTCCATTTCTCTTCCCATCTACACCATGATAGAACAACTTGAACCCTGCTCCTAAACTTCTAGCCTTGCTACCTTTCCACCTGGTCTCCTGGACACACAGTATGTCTACCTTCCTCCTCTGCATCATGTCGACCAACTCTCGACCTTTTCCTGTCATAGTTCCAACATTCAGCGTCCCTACTCTCAGTCCTATACTCTTGGCACTCCTCTTCTCTCTCTTTCTACGAACACACTTTCCTCCTCTCCTTCTTCGACCAACAGTAGTCCAATTTCCACCGGCACCCTGTAGGTCAACAGCACCGATGGTGGTCTTTGTTAACCCGGGCCTCGACCGATCCAGTATGGATGTCATAGGTGTGATTCGCATGTTTGATTTGGCAAAAGTTTTATGCCGGATGCCCTTCCTGACGCAACCCTCTGTATTTATCCGGGCTTGGGACCGGCGCAATAAGACACTGGCTTGTGTCCTCTTGCGGCACCATTGAACCCTGCAAGGACCAATGATCATAAAACAATTTCCTACAGTATATGACTACAATATTCATAAAATAAATGCAATACAGGAAACATCAAAGCACTGTTTTCTGGGCTCATTGACCGTTGTGTGGCTGCAGTACAGTCCCCCTGCCAAAGAGGGCGTCCACATTCTCAATGAAACAATTTTTGGCACAACTGTGTCAAACAGTTCGAAGCCCCGTGGGGCGCCATTCAGACATCACTAACCGAATGTATGGAACCAATCTGATGTGTGACGGTTCGGTATTCGTGCCATGTCGCTCTGCTATGCTGGAGTGTGGCAGGAGGCGGGGCCAACCTGTTGGGTGGAGCTTCATCTCCACACCTGTGCCTGATCAGGCTGATCAGTCTGAGGCTTCTTAAGCCGGCTCCTCCTTTGGTTCGGCGCCAGATTGTTTTGTACCTTTGTCTTGTTTTGCCCATGTCCCAAGTTTGTTGGACTTCTTGTTTTTTTTTTCTTCTGGATTTCTGGTTTTTCTGAATAAACTATGACTGAAAGCGTCTCCACTGGTGTCCTGCATATAGGTCTTAACCCTACACCTCATGACACTGATGTGTGGATAAAGAACTAGAAGGTGGACACCTATAGAAACACTAGTGATGGGCAGATGAAGCCCCATGAAGCATTGAAGCTTTTCATCTCAATCGGTTCACGCTGGTTTGAAGCTTCATGAGGCTTCATTTGCTGTAGTGCGACATCTGCTAGATGGTAAAATATCAGGTGGCATGAGTTTGAAGTGATTTGCATTTTGCAGAGAGCCTGTGAATAAAACTGTCAGCAAAATAAAGAAGTATACAAAACGTATATTTTTTGTAATATTGTAATATATATATTCGAAGCTTCCATCCCCAGCGTCACATCACTAAGAAACACCAAGAAAAAATTGGAAGTTCTGCCAAGAGCTGCTTCAAACCAGTTTGTCACAGCCTGTCATTCCTGTAAACTCTATATTTGAAGCTACTGGCTGGATTTTACATACGCTTTTTCTGTCATGTAATGTAGATAGATAGATAGATAGATAGATAGATAGATAGATACATAGATACATACATACATACATACTTTCATAATCCCGGAGGAAATTGCACATATCCACTGCTCAGCCAAACACCAGGAAAAAACAAAAACCAAACAGGACAAACCACAAGACATACACTACACTAACAGACACATGTAGCATTAACAGGACTTATACTAAACTATAACTAAAATATAAACAGTAACAAAAAAAGTTAAATATAAACAGTATAAAATTAAAATAAAATTAAAATATAAACAGTATAAAATTAAATTAAATCCATTTAACCCCGTGCTGACCTCGCCACCCCCCCCCCTGCTCCTCCTGAGACGGTTATTGTACCCCCTGATGGCACGGGGGGGCACGAAGGAGGACCTCAGCCTCTCTGTGGAGGCGCTGTGTGACAGCAGTCTGCCGCTGAAGGTGCTTCTCTGCTGGGAGAAGGTGGTGTGCAGGGGGGGCTGGTGTTGTTCATGATGGCCCTGAATTTAGACATGGTCCTGCTCCCCAGAACTGTCTCCACAGAGTCCAGGCCCAGCCTGACCACTGAGCCCGCTCTGCGGATGAGACTGTTAAGACGGTCCATATCTCTTTTCCTGGCCCCCCCACCCCAACACACAATGGCGTATGACAGCACATTGGACACTACGGACTGATAGAACATGAGAAGGAGCTTAGGACAGATGTTGAAGGAGGCCAGCCTCCTCAGGAAGTACATCCTGCTCTGGCCCTTCTTGTACACACAGTCCCAGTTGAGTGACCAGTCCAGTCTGCTGTCTAGCTGCAGTCCCAGGTACTTATAGTTACCTACCACCCCCACCTCACTGCCCTCGATGAGGACAGCCTTGACTTCCTTTGTGACCCAGGTTTTGTTGTTGGGGTAACACCTGACTGTCCTGACAGGGGCCACGGTGTCCACACAGAAGTTCATGTAATCTGTAAAACACTGAGCTGTCCCCTCAACGTCCTCCCCATGTGAGCCCACGATGACATCCCAGTTGGTGGTCTGGAAGCAGTCCCTCAGCATCTCCTCCACTTCCGGGGACCACCTCCTGACCTGCCGTGCTGTTGCTGGCAGCCGTTTCACCAGCGGAATGTAGGTGGGCAATGTATGTGGAAACGTCCTGCTGGACACTGGACTACAGAATGTCAATGCTATTGTACTGTATGTTATACCACATTTAATAGTCCAATGTCATCCACTGTCTAAGGATGACATCTTTAATCTAAACAAACAATTGTTCTGGTGTGTTTGAATCATCAGATTTTAATTTGTGAGGCTCAAGGGAGATAAAGATGGAAGCTGAATGATAATCTCTTGGCTTTGATATGGTGGAGGAATCAGCAGGTAGGTGTTGCTCTGGAAACAGACTTGTTAATGCTCTCCAATATGGCAGAAGGGTCTGGAGTCAATTCTGGTGATAGTGTCCAGTAACTCCAGCTTGCTTCATTTATTGGGGGTCTGCAATGCAAATTCATCCTTCTTTGAATCAAAAACACTAAACTTAATTTCTGTTGGGCCTCTTGACATAAATACTCAATAGATATACCAATAATTTAAACGTCCATATAAAAATCAAGAATAACCAGACTGTCTTAATCATCTGAATCAGTTAACATCAATGCTGTGGGTGCAAAAATGTCATCCTCTAGATTTTCTGCTTGCTGAGTAAATTTCAGTTCTATTCTCTTCACTTGAGGGGAAATGTACCAAAATAGTCACCTGATGAGAAACTGTACTTAGGATATAACAGGTCATTTATATGTGCAATGATGCTTCTCTCCTCTGTGGTCTGTCACTGTGAGTTTGTGACACAATTTTAATGGTGCATTTAAGTGCACATCCTTTACCCCACATTGGTCTGTCTGGTATTCAACAGGAATGAAGCAAACCACCATGAAAAAGTATGCAAAGCTATGCACATTATGACTTTCCTTTGATGGGACATTAACCCATCACCACCATTCAGGTGGTGATCAATTAATTCTAACCTTAACCCTAACCCCATTGAAAAGATTTAAAACCTAACCTTGATTTTACATATGACTAGTTAACAGTCCAGAGCTGTTGCATATTAAACCAGTAAACCTTTCAGCATTGCTACTCAAGAAAGTAGATAAAAAGGATTTTTTTTAATACCATAAGGTCCAACAAGTGCTTCCAAGCTCAAAGTAAATGTAGGAAAGGGACATCTGCTCTGGTGTGAAAACTCAAAAACATCTCCACCGGTCCCAATGCAGCTGTTTGGAGATTTTACCTACGGAACCTATCCTGGTTTAAGACCATTTGATGTGCTTCATGAAGGGCAGCTTCTGCTTGATACTGGGAACATGATGGTCCTCTGTTGTCTGGCGTTAGCAAGTAAAGAGACCTCAAGCAAGCAAATATGGATGTGGGAACTGTGTGAGCAAAATCAGCAAAGCATCAACTTTGTTTGAGAGAGACTTCATTCCACTGTTTGTTAGACTACATTGCAGGACTTCAAAATGTAAGTTTATCTTTGTCTCTGTGATTCATTTTGTCCAACAACCAAGATAAGGAAACATTGTCATCACTTAGCAGGACATGCTATTAGTCACTAAGAGCATGTTTGAATCTCTCTCTTTGGATTGTTCTATGCATTAATGTGAAAACAAAATGTCAATATACCAAAAAAAAAGAAATGTAATAGAATCTTCTTTTCCTTTCGGCTTTTCCCTTCAGGGGTCGCCACAGCGAATCAATTGCCTCCATCTAACCCTGTCTTCTGCATCCTCTTCTCTCACACCAACTACCTTCATGTCCTCTTTCACTACATCCATAAACCTCCTCTTTGGTCTTCCTCTAGGCCTCCTGCCTGGCAGTTCAAAACTCAGCATCCTTCTACCAATATATTCACTATCTCTCCTCTGGACATGTCCAAACCATCTCAGTCTGGCCTCTCTGACTTTATCTCCAAAACCTCTAACATGTGCTGTCCCTCTGATGTACTCATTCCTGATCCTATCCTTCCTGGTCACTCCCAGAGAGAACCTCTGGGACGTTCATTTATTTTTCACACTGCTTATTCCTCTTTCACGGGTCACGGGGGTTGCTGAAGCCTATCCCAGCGGACATACGGGCAGTAGGCAGCGAGACTCTCTGGAGACATTGTCAGCACATCACAGAGGAGTCTTAGTTGGAAAAACTAATACACATAATAATAAAATTCATCAATGTTTTAAAGGAGATTTAGCTATAGCTTTCTGATAACCAGTGAAACCCTCTTGAGTTCTTCTAGTTCTTGGCTGGTCAAGCAGCATTAAGTCAGATTGTTGACTCCAGATCTCTAGAGAGATGTCTCTACTACTGTAAGCTGTGGCACTGGACACAGTTCCCTTGATTTGAGCTTGAGCAGCGAGGGAACCACCAACTTTCATTTTGGAGTCCAGCTGTGTTTTTCAAAGCCAAATAAATTAATTATTTAATAAGAATCGAAAACACTATCAAAAATGTGAATTTTTGGGTTTCGATGAGCTCCTGCCAGGTGGTGAACTGTCTGTCCCATTCCTGACCGATCCATCTGTATTTTCTCACCAGGCATTAAAAGTGTTCATTTACTGAAAATCTCCACATGCTTCTCATCGAATGAAGTGTGCAGCTCGGTGTTGTGTGTCATCCCTCCAGAGTTCCTTACTGATGGAACATGAGCTGATTTTACTGCAATCCTTTACGTCTGATGTGAAGGCACAAAACGGCAAAATGACGATGCACCACGTTGGGATTTAGGACTCGTTCATCTTTTCTCTGTGTGTGTGTGTGTGTGTGTGTGTGTGTGTGTGTCACATTTAAAAAGAATACAAGCGGAATCATAAAGTCCCTGTTTCTTCAACAGCTCATCTTTTTACAGGACTAGAGTTCCAGAGAAATAGATGTTCAGTTCTGTGCAATATTCAGTTAATACAATATCATTGTCACTGATGAAGTATGCAGGGATTTTGTATCACCATACATCAGTGATTTAACGCAGCATTCAGGCTATTTATGGTCAAATCACACGAGAGACAGAGCGACTGTGACAAACTCCTTCTGGATCCAGCACACTATGGCCGGAATGCTTTTCCAGCTCCGTGTAGATCAATATTTGAGTAGCGAACGCTGCAGCAGGAGTGTGTTTGTGTTGCTGCTTCTCTCTGTGGGGAAACAAGATATAGTGCCAGATCGACAGGGTGGAGGTTATTGTTGAAGCGAGGCAGCTGTAGATGATCTGACAACATAGAAATGTAATGTGTGGTAACTTGGGCTTCCAGTGGGTGTGTTGGAGCGATGTGGGTATTACTGCACCTTCTACCTCCACCCCTCTGAAGCTAATCTCAAGTCCCCTTGAGGCTTCAGCTCTGTTGCACCGATTCATGGACCTTCATTCAGGATAAGTAAAGTATCATCCTCAAACTACTATTTAATATTTTAAGATAAACACAAATGTTCAGATATTTAAAGACATCTCAGCTCAAGCTGTAGGAAATATTCATGTTTAAATAATCTTTGCTGTCAAACAGCTGTCATACAAAAGGTGTTTTACGATAGGCTCATACTCTCATTTCTATGCAACATTTTAACATGTTACAGTTCTACAAGTTGGGAACATAATGCTTACATTTTCAATCTCCCTGTGGATGACAGGACAGGAAATTGGGAATTATATATATTATGTCTTTTCTGTAGTCAAAATTATATATGTGCAAAAGCATTACAGGCTTCTGTAAAGCTTTATGGCTGCTGGGAAATAAACACACCTTAAAAATATAATTTGTTTGAGGTGTAATTATTGTAAATTCGAGCCAGCTTCTAAAGGGGAGCATCCCCTTTGACATATTCGTACATCTACACCATCCACAAATATGACTCCTGCAGTCTTTGGGTCTTTTATGGGTGGCAGTAGCTCAGTCTGCTAAGCCCTGGGCTGGGGACCAGAGGGTCACCGGTTTAAGACCCGTCTTAGACAAAGAATTGAGTGTGAACTGATGGTGAGAGGTGCCAGGTCACCTGAGCACTGCTTAGATTATAATCTGTATCTTTCAGTAACCGTAAAGTCTTTCTTATGCCACTTAATTTTCATTTATGACTTGAAATAAGAATGTTATTTATTTAAGAATATTAGTGTAAAATAATATAAGATGTGCCCTTTTTGCTTTCCCTTCATTTTGAGACAGCAGAAAAAGGTCCAAAAAAATAAATCTAAAATAGGACAAATTGATGCATTGATATAATAGGTTATTCTAACTTAATGGAATGTAAATTACTGTCTACACTAAGTGAATAAAAAGGAATAAAGAAAGACAAGTGTGAATGTTCCATGTTTAATGCTCAGACTCCTAGGATATATAGTAAATGCTGTAAATACATTCCTCCCGGCTGCTGTGTGGTTTGCATCTCTGGAAGTTTGTTTTAATCTTGCTTTAATTTGCAAAATTCTTACTCTTTCTGTCACTGTCTCTCCTCCAATCTCTCTCCACAGACACTCCATGCAGCAACAGACCAACCAAGTCATCAAAAGCACAAGCCAACTCATCAAACAGCTCTCTGATATAATCAGCGGCTCTTCAAGGGTATTTTCTTTCACTGTAATTTTAACAAACAAACACGGATTACTTAATAGTTAACCTTGTTTTTCTTTTTCTTTTTTTTTCCACAGCAGGACCGTCTGTGTCTGAGTAGACTGAAAACTGAGCTGTCAGAGTCTGTACAGCGCTACGGGGATCTGCAGAAGGTATCCACATACAAATATCTACAAATGCTTGCATAAGTTCAATGACAGGGTAAATACTTTCAACTAATCACTGATTAAGACACTAGATCCATTAGGAGAAGTTATTCTTGCATAAGCAGGTAAATTGTTTCGCAAAGTTGGAATTGAATGAAAAATGGACTCTTCTTTGCATTCCACTACTTTTACTTCCTTTCAGAAACTTGCAGAGCGCTCCAGGGCCTTGCTCCTTCCAGCACAGAATGACAAGAGTAAGGTGAGCTGATACTGAGGCTGACAATCCTGCTTTTGTTTCTTTTCATAAAAAGAGCAAAACGATGAGATGGGATTTGTCGGCATGATTCCACTCTCACAAGGGCCCCTCTGAAGCCTTGCTTAGTGTCCTTCACTCTCTGACATTACAGTGGATCCAATTCATCCCATGCAATTCATGTGCACTGCTATTTTAATTGTGAAGCCTCGTAAAATGAAGCTTGTTAATCTGTATTTATGTTCAATACATTAAAACTAATTCAAATGAGCACAATGGTAATTAATTAATAATTAACCAATGGTAAATAAACAAGAATTGGGAATCACCCCTCTGTCAACCGCCACCTTACCATGGAGGGGTTTGGGGTACCCTGATGATAATAGGAGCTGTGTTGGGGCAATTTGCATTTTCTGCTGGTAGGTCCTGTCACAGCAATGAGGTTCTAGGCAATGGGTCAGACAAAGCATAGTTAAAAAGAGCCATAATGGCAAGTAGTATATCAAGTGAGTATATAATAGGCGTACCTGGCCAGGAGAGATACCAGGGACCCGCCCTGGAGCCAGGCCCAGGGAAAGGGTACGCCATCAAGCACCTGGTGGCTGGTTATTCACCCATGTGGTCCAGATGGGGTCAGCCCAAAAAGGGACATGTGTATAAATCCTCCGGTGGGCCCACGACCAACAGGAGCTGCAGGGATCTGGTGCAGTGTGGTTTTGGCAAGACTTTAATGCTCACGTGGACAATCACAACATAACTGGAGGAACATGACTGGGAGGAACAGTGTGCCTGATCTCAACCCGAATAGTGTTGAACTTGTGCTAGTCACAGTTTGTCCATAACTAACACCAAGTAAGAACATAAAGGTGTCACTTAGTACCAGGACAACCTAGGTCATGGATTATCAACCTTGTAGTCGAGGCCACATGTTCTTGACATGCAGATAAAGACAGGAGCTGAGCTGTCAACTGATCATCAACCCGTGGTGAGTTGGTGGGGAAAGATGCCAGACAGACTTGGGAGGCCCAAATGGATATTGTGGGTCACCTGAGAACATTCTGTAAAGCTTTATGGCTGCTGGCAAGTAAACACTATATATAAACACAGTCAATTTGTAGATCAAATTGACTGAGGACTCAGTCAATTTGATCTACAACTCCTCCTTTGGAAAAACTTTGATCAAATTCTGGGGGTGATAGGGGAAGCATGATGTTATTGCCGAGGTGTCTGCATGGAACTGTGGTCGCAAGATTGCCAGTGCTGGTTGGGGTAATAATCCTCAAACCTGCTGGTAGACACCAGTGGTGAGAGATGTTGTCAGGTTGAAGACGGCTTTCAGTCTGCCTAGTAGAGATTCCTGCAAACTGTTCAACACTTCAGAACAGGAAAGGGGCCCATTGTTGGGATGGGACAAATTGGGGTCTGCTGACCTCAGCTGGGGGGAGTAATCGGTTGGCGAACTCAATAATTTAAAGATCCCCTCAATCCCGCTGACAAAAATTCTACTCCAGGATGCTGGAGAGGAGAGTCTGGCTGTTAGTTGAACTTCAAATCCATGAGGTGCTGGATGGAGTACGGGAGTTTGCCAAAATTTGTGGTTTACAGCTTTTTGCTACATGGCACCTAGTCTCTGTATTCCCGGAGTTAGTCTGGATTGCAGTGCTGGCAGGATGTCAGATTTCTTACCAGTTGTGGGTGGACTCCACCAGGGTTGCCCCTTGTCACCGATTCTGCTCATTACTTCAATGGACACAATCTCAAGGCATAGCCAAATGGCGGAGGGTGTCAAGTTTGCTGGCCTTAGGAGTCTGTCTCTGCTTTTTGCAGATAATACGTTCGTACTGGCCTTGTCAAACAGTGACCTCCAATTCACACTGGAGCAGTTTAGAGTCCATTGAGAAGCAGCCAGGATAAGACCAGCACCTCTGAATATGAGACCAAGCAGTTAAAAACAAGATGAGACAAGAAATCTGGAATCATTAAAATTTGGGTCACAGCTACTATTGCATTGTTCTATTGGACATACCCAAATGAAACTTGGCAGTGTCTGAACCCAAATGCGGGCAAACTGGAGAAGGCAGGTGTAGTACATGGGGATTAAAGCAGGCAGAGGTAAAGCTTGGAGCAAGCCATAGTCCTCCAGGTGCAGGCAGGTGAAGCAGGGCTGAGATGGAAGTCAGGTCTGATGGTCGACACGAGGAACGCAGGGAAAAACAGGATTACTACTGCCAAAAATGAGATAATTGTTACAAGGTTAGACTCGAGCAGAGTACTGATGGCAAACACATTCTCCTCAATTTACAGCCCTGCATGTGTGCGTTTGTTTGGTTCCCTCCTCTCCCGCCGAGCCACACTCTGGACCTGGATCCTCCCATTTCTGATTTCCAGATCCTTTTTTTTTTGTGAAACTCCCCCAAGCAAAGGGTTTTAGAAACTATTGGTTTATTAAATCATTTTTTTAACCTGTATCACCTGGTTTTTATGTTACAACTTTCCTTTAACAAGATACATTGTAACAGCACACAGGACATAGTAATGGGTAATAGCTCCAGGCTATGTAAATAGCTAATGTACACAGAGTCCAACAAATGCAACTACTGAAAAGAGGCATGCATACAAAGTACATCCCCAAAATCTAGGATGGACAATAATGTGACAGGAGATTCTTATTATCTTCAGGATAATATATTTATGGTGACACGCTTAAGTCCAGTACAGTACAGTCAGATATCAGCTTAGTCTGACAGCTTAATTCTCAGGTACGTGATGACCGGGCATGAAAAGTGCCAGTGACTGTCAGACCCGCGGTTTGGACCCACATGTACAAAACCAAAAAGTAGTAAAGTTGGCACATTATGTAAATCGTAAATAAAAACAGAATGCAATGATTTACAAATACTTTTCAACTTATGTTCAATTGAATACACAGCAAAGACAAGATATTTAATGTTTGAATTGAGAAACTGTTTTCTTTTACAAATAATGATCAGCTTTGAATTTAATGGCAGCAACACATTGCAAAACAGTTGGCACAGGGGCATTTTTACCACTGTGTTACACCGCCTTTCCTTTCAACAACACTCACCAAACAGTTGGAAGTGAGGAGACCACTTTTTTAAGCTTTTTGGTTGGAATTATTTCCCATTCTTGCTTGATTTACAGTTTAAGTTGTTCAATAGTCCGGGGTCTCCGTTGTCATATTTTACGTTTTATAATGCGCCACACGTTTTAAATGGGGGACAGGCCTGGACTACAGTCTACTACCCAAACTCTTTTACTTCGAAGCCATGCTGTTGTAACACCAGCAGAATGTGGCTTGGCACTGAAATAAGCAGGGGCATCCATGTAAAGATGCTGCTTGGATGGAAACATTCTGTATGTTGCTCCAAAACTTGTATGTACCTTTCAGCATTAATGGTGCCTTCCCAGATGTGTAAGTTGCTCATGCATTAATACACCCAATACCATCACAGATGCTGGCTTTTGAACTTTGCACCTATAACAGTGGATGGTTCCTCTCCTCTTTGGTCCACCACAGAACACTTCTCCACTTTGCATCAGTCCATCTTAGATGAGCTTCCAGCGAGGCCAGCGGCGTTTCTGGGTGTTGTTGATAAATGACTTTTGTGTTGCATAGAAGAGTTTTAACTTACACTTATGACAAACTGTAGTTTCTGACAGTGGTTTTCTGAAGTGTTCCTAAGCCTATGTGGTGATATCCTTTACACAGTGATGCTGTTTCTTGATGACTGAGGGACTGAAGGTGCTGCTTATGTGCAGTAATTTCTCCAGATTCTCTGAACCTTTTCTTGATATTACAGACCGGAGATGATGAAATCCCTGAATTCCTTGCAATAGCTTGATGAGAAATATTGTTCTTAAACTGTTCGACAATTTGCTCACACATTTGTTCACAAAATGGTGACCCTTGACTCATCCTTGTTTGTGAATGACTGAGCATTTCCGGGAAACTGCTTTTATACCCAATCATGGCAGCCAACTTCCCAAGTAGCCTGTTTGTTCACCTGTGGGATGTTCACCTGTGGGATGTTCACCTGTGGGATGTTCACCTGTGGGATGTTCACCTGTGGGATGTTCACCTGTGGGATGTTCACTTGTGGGATGTTCCAAATAAGTGTTTGATGAGCATTCCTCAACTTTCTCAGTCAGAGAGGAGTGTTGATGGTGACTCTTCTCATTGTCAGACATTATCCTAAAGAACACTTGTTGCAACAGTCAATTAAAAATTAATTACAGTCTCCATTAGTTGGATAGCAGCAATTCTTTCAAGAATCACAAAAGTCACAAAAAGTCTTAAACGTCTATTTCTACTGCAGGAATAACCCGATGTGTTACGGTTCTATGTCTTCCTGATGAACTGTTATCAAGCTGTTTTATACTGACAGTATTTAAGGTAAGGGTGGGCTTGATGATAGATCGCATCAGCAGACATTTCAAAGTGCTTTTACAGTGGTTAAGTCAACTGCCTTGAATGCAGGAGGTTGTGGTTTCGAATCCCGGTCGGGACAAACACTATCCAGTCAACTTAGACAAATGCAGGAGGGGCATGGTCTGGAATGTAGGAGGGCGTGGTTTGGAATGTAGGAGGGCGTGGTTTCGAACCCCAGACATGGCGGACACTATCCAGTGAGGGTCCTTAGGCAAGACCCCTAATGCTATACCAGCCTACCTCAATCATGAGCGAACACAATAAAGATAAAGAGTCATAACGGCTCGGACATCGCCCGTGTCAACAACGTCCGTGTCAGTTGCTAGGGAACCAGGGCAATCTGACGAGAAATGGGTTACTGGAACAAGACACACGGACAAGGGCAAAGAATACGGAGTTGTTGGAATGCTACTACACGAGTAATCCCAGAGAGAGGGGATATATGGGGCGGATGTGGGACCAATGGATGCTTCGAAACCCACAATCAAGGTTAACAAAGAAACAGCTGTTAGCCCAGTGTTACAACATCTGTAACCGAAAACTGCTGTCACAACTAGAGATCGATGAAATACTACAACAATGCTACGGCAAGGGGGAGCCAGGACGCCAGGTCAGCGGGGGGATTTCACCATCCCCCCCACAATCCGAGATTTGGTACCGAGCCCTAACAAACATAGACAGCCTCAGTATAAGAGCTGCTGACCTGAGAAGGAAGATCGTGACCCAAATGGAAACCTGGAGCCTCCGACAAATACCGAAGCTAAGTTGTCAAGTACCTTCAGAAGATCTGCCAGAAGATGTGAATGCTGCCATAAGAACCATCCCCACAGGGAACATAACTGACACTAACAAGCTGATTCACAGTACAGCAACAGTAATCCTCGAGATGCTGGGATATAAGATCAATACAGGGCATAACAAACAATACCCTCCATGGAAGAGACGGTTAGAGGCCAAGATAAAGGCGACAGCCAGCTAGCCGAGCTAGCCGAGCTACAGAAGGGGAACATGGTGAATAAAGGGGTACCCAGGAAATACAGCAAGCTCCCCATACCTGAAGCACTCAAAACTGCCAAACAGAGACTAACAGTCTTGGCTACCCGACTGAAGAGATACACCAAGGAGATAGAGGCCAGGAGAATAAACAAGATCTTCTCCACTCAACCAGCAAAGGTGTACTCTCAGTGTCAATGAAATAACAGCAGCCGGTCAGACCCACCAAGAGCTGAGGTGGAGAAATACTGGAAGGGCATATGGGAAAGAGAAGCATCACACAACACCGATGCCCAGTGGCTAGTGGACCTGAGGACTGACCACAGCTGCCTCCCAGAACAAGAACCAGTAACCATCTCAATAGCAGACATCCAAGAAAGAGTGTCAAAGATGAAGAGTTGGTCAGCACCGGGCCCCAATATGATCCATAAATACTGGCTAAAGAAGCTGACAGCACTCCATGAGCGTCTAGCAGCACAGATGAACCAGCTGCTAAGGGATGAGACGCACTCAGAATGGTTGACTGAAGGCAGGACAGTCCTGATCATGAAAGACCCACAGAAGGGATCCACCCCATCCAACTACCGGCCAATGACCTGTCTCTGTACAACATGGAAGCTCCTGTCAGGCATCATGGCCGCTAAGATGAGTAGGCACATGGATCAATATATGAGTGGGGCACAGAAAGGAGTTGGTAGTAACACCAGGGGAGCCAAGCACCAGCTACTGGTGGACAGAGCAGTACACAGAGACTGTAAGAACAGGCAGACCAATTTGTGCACCGCCTGGATAGATTACCAGAAAGTCTACGATTCAATGCCACACACATGGATACTGGAATGTCTGGAACTGTATGAGATCAACAGGACACTAAGAGCCTTCATCAAGAACTCAATGGGAATGTGGAAGACAACCCTGGAGACTAACTCCGAGCCAATTGCCCAAGTTAACATCAAGTGCGGCATATACCAAGGGGATGCACTATCACCACTGCTGTTCTGCATAGGCCTGAACCCCCTCAGTCACATCATCACAAAGAGTGGCTATGGATACCGATTCCGAAGCGGGACAACAATCAGCCACCTCCTCTACATGGATGACATCAAGCTGTATGCCAGGAATGAGCGAGAAATTGACTCATTGATCCACACCACCAGGATCTACAGCGACGACATAGGGATGTCATTTGGATTAGACAAATATGGCCGGATGGTATTAAGGAGAGGCAAGATGATCAGAACTGAAGGGGTTGACCTACCAGGGGGCAGGATAGAAGACATCAAGGACAGCTACAAATATCTTGGAATCACACAGGCTAATGGCAATCATGAGGAGGCCGCAAGGAAGTCATCCACAGCCAAATACCTCCAGAGAGTAAGGCAAGTCCTGAGAAGTCAGCTGAATGGCAAGAACAAGGCCCGAGCCATCAACATGTATGCACTGCCAGTCATCAGATACCCCGCTGGGATCACAAGCTGGCCAAAGGAGGAGATAGAAGTCTGTGTAGGTTCTCAGTAATCCAGGTCATGGTTATCCAAAAGCTGTTGAGTCGATCCACTGGATGTTTAAGAAAGTTCTTGAAGACGTTTCGTCTCTCATCCAAGAGACTTCTTCAGTTTGAGGAGATAGAAGCCACAGATATCAAGACTAGAAAGCTCCTCACCCTGCATGAAGGGTTTCACCCCAAGTCCAGCACCCTGAGGCTGTACACTAAGCGAAAAGAGGGAGGCCGAGGACCAGTGAGCATCAGGGCCACTGTCCAGGATGAGACATCGAAAATCCAAGAGTACATCAGGAAGATGGCCCCAACAGATGAACTGCTCAGTGAATGCCTTAGACAGCAGAAACCTGAGGAGGAAGAGGAGGAGGAGGAGGAGACAACATGGAGGGACAAGCCCCTACACGGCATGTACCACCGTCAGATAGAGGAAGTGGCTGATATCAGGAAGACCTACCAATGGCTGAATAAAGCTGGACTGACAGACAGCACTGAGGCACTGATCATAGCAGCACAAGAACAGGCCCTAAGTACAAGAGCAATAGAGGCCAATATCTACCACAGTAGATCTGACCCAAGGTGCAGGCTATGTAAAGAAGCCCCAGAGACAGTCCAGCATGTGGTAGCAGGGTGTAAGATGCTCGCCAGCTCAGCATACATGGAGAGGCACAACCAAGTAGCTGTGATAGTGTACAGGAACATCTGTACCCAGTATAGACTAGAAGTACCCAAATCCCAATGGGACATACCACCAAAGGTGGTTGAGAACAACAAGGCTAAGATCCTGTGGGACTTCAGCTTCCAGACTGACAAACAGCTGCTGGCTAACCAACCGGACATAGTGGTGGTGGACAAAGAGCAGAAGAGAGCAGTGGTGATAGATGTGGTGATTCCAGCTGACGCCAACATCAGGAAGAAGGAACACGAAAAGATTGAGAAGTATCAAGGGTTGAAGAACAGCTGGAACAGATGTGGAAGATCAAGGTTGATGAGGACCCGAGCTTGAGGATGACACACAGATACCACCCCACAAGGGTGGGGATATAATTTTATATATATATATATATATATATATATAGAGAGAGAGAGAGATAGTTTACTACAAAGTCCATTAATCAAGGAGAACATCATGGGACAACAAAATGGTTATATTTATTTTAGGAAATTGAGCATGAAGAATGAGTCTGTATCTTCTGATGTAAGTGAAACGGCAGGTTCAATCAGTTGGTGGATAGCAAATGATGAGAAGCCATCCTAGTGTTTAAAGTATCTTACATGTGCATTTATAAAAACATTTTGTTGATTATCAGTCAGGAGACTCATGGAGCGATGTAAACTTTTTAGCCGAATGTGAACTCATGCAATAAAGTGTCAGAATGCTTGTCTTGAGAGTCTTTCCCATGTGTGTGATGTATTAATATATTTATGTATGTGTAGGAGTTTGTTGATGAGCAGTGAGTCATATCATAGCCAGTAGACAGAGCACTGACTCAGCCTGGGTGAGTCTTTGTGCTCTGACCCACACTGGCCCCTGCATCAGGAATTTGCTGTGCAGTCAGCCACACAAAGGTGGAATACATTAGCAATGCAAGAAAAACAAACAAAAAAATTAACCTGGCCTTCCTCTCTCTCTCTCTGTCCTTCATTCTGTTTGGAGACACAACGAAATGTCTGAATACAGACAGAACAGGTTTTAATCCAACTCCCCATGAAACTGTCTGCCCCAAACCCAGCATTTAACCTGAGTGGAATGATTGAAGTGAAATAAGCAGTTTGATTTATTATTATTCCATTATTTAAAACACAAGTGGATTCTTTATGTCATCACTGTTGTGGATACGGCTATGTATTTCTCTGGCAAGAAATATAATGAAAACACACACACACAGACAAACACACACACAAACACACACACACACACACACACACACACACACACCAAATATATGTATATTCTAACCTCTGCCAAAATGTGAAAAGGATTGATCTCCGTGTTCCTTTATAACAACAATACAAGACAAACATACACACTCGCAAACACAAATAATCAATAATTTAGGGACAAAGCATCAAAAGCGACATATTATCAATAGATCCCAGTCAGAAAATGCCTTCACTGCATTTGTAACAGTGTAGAATGACCTGTGTGTGTGTGTGTGTGTGTGTGTGTGTGTGTGTGTGTGTGTGTGTGTGTGTGTGTGTGTGTGTGTGTGTACTCAGAGTCCTCAGACTCCGTCCACTGAACAGGGTGACGACGGCCCACTGTTTGGTGACGCTGTAAACTTGGAGAGAGGAGCTCAAGCCTTTCTGTCTGAAATCAGTGAGGAGGATGTTGAGGTGCTTCGCCAAAGAGAAGAGGCTCTGCTGCAGATTGAAGTAAGAACACAAACATTTCATTCAGTTTCATGGGCTTTAATGTCCAGTGAACCCCTGAATCACAACCTACTGTACAAACACATCGAAGTCTATAGTGTCAAAACACATAAGATGACATAACCTGACATTTAAAATCAGTTTTCAATGGCTGAATGTGTTGGTCTTTACAGTCCACAGAGAAAGATCAACACGATAAAGTACAGTTGTACCTCTACTTACGAAATTAATTGGTTCCGGAAGAAATTTCGTAAGTAGAAAATTTTGTAAGTAGAGACGCTTTTTCCATGTAAATGTCCTAATCCGTTCCAAACCCCCCCAAAATTCAGACATAAATGTTTTATAAAGCATAAAAATGCATCAAAACATGTAACAAATACATGTTACAATTAGATTATTATACAATAAATGAGAGTTGTGCATAATGTAAAAAACAAAGAATAAAGGATAAAAATGATGGTCATTAACCTTTGAACTGCTGTCCTCATTGTTTTTTACCCTCTTTGGTTCACGCGCTCCTGCCTCACCATGAACAACAGAGTGAATTCCAGTCCTCCTTCTGAACTTCTCCAACCACCCACGCCATGCCTTAAACTCCTTAAACTTCCTTTAGTTTTAATAACGTGGTGATTGTAGATGCATTACGGCCATATTCTTTGGTGAGATCAACCAAACGCATCCCTTTTTCATGCTTTTCTATCATCTCTTGTTTTGTTTGTACGGACAAAAAAACTCTTTTCTTCGTCTTTTCTTTTCCTCTTTTCTCCGTCACTTTCTTGGGGTCCATAGTGAATACTCTAAAAGTTAATATATTTACGTAAAACTATCAGAACACCTCATGGGTCGAGGGCCGAATGACGAGGACGCTGCATAGACACCTATCTAGCTCCACACAGAGGTCCCTCTTAGCCAATGGGATGCCAGGATGATGCTAGGTAATAGCCAATGGCAGAGCAGCTATGAGAATGTTGTGTTCAGGAACCTGTGGGAGCTGCGAGTATCAGCCCATACTGTAATTTTACATTACGTAAGTCGAAATTTCTTTCGTAACTATCGGTAATATTTTCCTGTTGAGAAGTTTCATAAGTAGAAAATTTCGTAAGTAGAGACGTTGGTAAGTAGAGCTACCACTGTACCTTTTATCTTTGTATAACTTCATCACATTCTGGTTATTTTTAGATGTAAACAATTAAAAACTTGAACGCAATTAAAAATCCTCCACAATAAGAACAATTAATATGATACATGTGTTGTCTTCTGTAGAATAAGAGAAAAAGTTGAAATGTTACTGTAGACCACAACTACTGCAGTAAAGCCCCCCCCAGTATACTTTGGTCCAGAAACTTCTAGCATCAGTTGTGTTGATGGTTCTGGTTCTGGTCCCGATTGCTAACAGACGTTTTCTGGCTATCTCTGGTTGGTTTCAGTCTCACCCTCCTCTTCCAAGTCAGTGTCAGAAATATGATCTTCAGAAGAAACAGAAATATATTCTTCACATTCATAATGTCCCACAGCTTCTCTCTCTTCTTAGATAATATCTAAGGGTCACAGTAAGGAGCCATGTAGGCAAAGCAATTTCCATCCCGCTCCAAAGTGGTGATGTATTGTAACTGTCAGTGTTCATGTGTTCGTCCGTTCGTTTGTTCGTCCGTTTGTTGCTCTGTTAGTCCACCAAATATCTTCACAACCGCTGCAGATAGAAAGAGGAAAAGTAGGTCCCCTGACCTTGAGAAACGTAGGTCAAGGTCAAATTTCAACTTTTGTACACTCAGGAACCAGATAAGACAGACAGACAAGAGAGAAGGCCAGTGTGAGTAAGACCATAGATCAAAGCTATTTATTTGTTGTGTTCCAACACCACTTTGTAGCGAGGATAATTTAAAGACATTTTCATTTGGTGTTTGTCTTTGTGTTATATGCTTCACTGTTACTTTACTGGTTGTAAAATTGTATGGAAGCAGTTCCTAGACTGCAGAATCCGTGTTCATTCACTGGGTGACTGCAGGTGTGAAGGAGTCGGATGTGGCTGTGAAGAGTTGTCTGAAGTGGATGTGTGATTGTGGAGTCCCTCAAAGGTTTGCGTGTTGTTGACATGTCCGTGTCCGTGTTGTAGAGAAATATCTCACACATATTCACACATTCATCCAGTTCAATTTTGAAACTTCAAATTCTTAACGTAACCTCAGTCCACCACCCACCCTCTTTGTTTAATTCTGACCGTTGTCATGTCGGAGCCATTCAGCAGCAGCCACCTCACAGGGTAACCACGGTAACCACCAAAGGGTCTGAGAAATGTCTTGAATTACAGTCGTGATGAAAATAAAATACAAAATAGTAGCACTGAGATGTATTTCTGCTGCTGTGTGACATTATTTGGAATGAGTCTTCTCAGAATTATTTTGTACTTCAGCATTTAGTATTTTCAGTTACTTTGTTTTTTTAGTAGTAGAAGTAGTAGTTGAGGTAATTCTTCTATTGAGCTGAGTTGTACACACACACACACACACACACACACACACATACACAGTGCATCTTCGCGTGTCAACTCACCTCATCGCGGATTTTTAGTAGGAAGTCACGGGATACCGTACTGGCATTCTATTGGCTGACGGCATCAGGAAGTGCGCTACGTTCTGTGAGTTTGGGACTTAGGTGAGACACGAAAGTCTTTTAAACAGTCTATCAGAGTGTTTTAAAGGGAATACAGATAGAAGGTGGTTTAATATCAGTATTGGGGGGGGGGTCAGAAACGTTTAAATTACCGTAGATAATAAGATGTTAAGTCCTTGTGCCCCTGGTTTACACATCTCTGGGGTCTCTGTCCAGCACCAGTGGTTACTGGAAACAGGCCTCACCCAGATCTGTGCCGTTACCAACAGAGGTAATGTCAGGGTTGTGACACCCAACCTCCACCCAGTGATCCAGAGGAGGACCAAAAGAATGAGGCGAGGAAGGGAACTCCAGCATACCATAAATGGTTCAAAGTGAAACCCCCCCTTGATGAGATCATCACTGCCTGCCAGGCTCACTACCATCTGTGGAGGGAGTTGGCGGTGGATGAAAGAATGGCCCAGTAAATGAAGGATAAGCCAACAAAGTGGGGGGGGTCAAACTGTTTGTGTTGGCCGACTCCAGCAGTGGCTACAAATCAACTTCAACATCTACGTGTACAAACAGTCCAGGGGCTCACACCGTATCGTCTGCCTGTACGTGACGGCCCGGCGTTGGAGGAGCGTTTTAAAGACTAATGATGATGTTTGAACAGAACTTTAAAACATCATGAACGTCTGTTGGAGCTACGTAGAAGGGAAACCAAACATCAGAAAACTGAGCACCCATCTGTCCTCACACACTGGAGCTGCCCCGCTGTGAACCACGGCTTCATCTCGTTGCCGCTGTTGAGGTGAGCCAATCAGACGACGGCGCTCAGACAGGGTTGTCTGGTCTGGCTGTAGTCACAGCAGCATGGGTAAATGTCATCGTCAGCGCTCAGGCAGGTGCTGGGGGGCTTGACGTGGTTCCTTTAGGGAGAGTGATAGTATCTGACAATGTGCCTGCCCCCTCCCTCACCGCACCATTCTGGCCTCTGTTCTCACTATCTCTACATACCGCTAAATCAGCAGCATTTGTTGTGAGTCCCTACACACCTCACTTTTCTGCACTGTTATCCTTCTGTGGGACCTGGAGAGTCTGTCACGGTTATCTGCCCCCTCCCCCACCCCCCACCCCCCCACAGGAGAAGGTTTGAGCGTTTGATTCTGAGGTTAATTTGGCCTCAGAGACTGGATGTATGTGTGAACCGTTCCAAGGTCGTCTTCCTGCAGATGGGGTGGTCAGTCAGGATCCGTAAGCAATGTTAGGTTTTAATGTTTAGAGCACCTTCACCACTTTAACTTCCTCTCTGAGGTCAATCTGAAAAACTGTATTTACTTAAAATAATTAAGTTCTCTAAGATTCTTGCTAGCTTAGGTATGCTGGTTCTATTTTTATAAGTGTCAGATGATAATAAAATTGCAATTATACAAAAAAAAAACAACTTTTGGAACACAATGTAATATTCTTAAGCAGTAATGTTAATTTTGTAGCTCATAAGATGGAATACTAATGATGAGAACAGTGTTCAGTCAGGAACTGGTTTATTTTTTAGATGTGTGCACAGACACCATGTCTACACAAAAACGTGCCATACACTCGTGTTCAAGGGAAATTTCAGATGTGTCAAGTGTAAACATGTCTGAACTCCATTATTTCAGATCAAATAGAACCATTCATACAATATTTACAGACGAACCTCTCCCAGCAGGCTGCTGTGACACGAATACAGTACATGTGTGTAATGTAATACACCTCACCCTTATGCTTGTCTGACTCTGTCAGAAGGGCCTTCACCTCGCTTTCCAAGGAATTATTCTCCCGTCTCATTCTTTTGTAATTTTCTGATTATGCAGTGAGTGGAATGGTGGGAGCAGGGCTCATTTAAATATGATTTGCTCATTTAAATGGGGCGTGGACAGGGAGGAGTCAGGTCTTCCACTTTGTGAGCTCAATCCCACGTCAGTGGGGACGTGTAAAGAGAATGTGTCTGGGTTTGTGCTCGCTCACATCGAACTACTTTTGTCTGTGTGTATGAGGGTTCAGTTCCACGGAAAATGTTTTAAAAAAGACAAAACAGACAAGTGTATTTTACATTTAATTTATTGAAATTTAAATTTCAGAATAGGACATACCATATTATTTGAATTATCAGGTTATGTCATGTCAAGATGTTGTCCTCGGTCACATGATTAACTTCTAAAAGCGGACCCTCTGGCCGGTAAAATAATACAGTACCACTAAATAGAAACTCCCCAGCTAGTAGAATCAACAAAAAGCAGTCGTCTTTGGAAAGTTTCTTTGAGTGGGGTCAGAGAGCCAGATGGAGACCCAAGATCGACCTATGTCTTCAAAGAAAAAGAAAGATGCATAATACCAGTTTTTGTGCCGGTTGTGTCATTTTATTTTGTTGTATTTACCCTCCACACCTTTAAGACCAGTCTGTGAAAATATTGTCTGATGTTAAACTGGTCCATGCCGCAAAAAAGGTTTCCCTGGCTGAAACAGGCTGAAACCTTGAGCAGAACCAAAGACTCATACTGTGTGGCCCTCTGCCTGGACTGGTTGGGGGAGACAGAGAGATTTGATTTGATTTTTAAGAGCGTGCTTATTCACAAAAAACCCCAACAAATTACAAAGTAATCACATTCACACGAAATCCAAAAGATTCACACAAAAACATAATCATCTTCAAAAAACATGAATAGTAGGAAAATAATAATTAATGTCAGAAAGAGACCGACAGAGAGAGACCGTTAAAGAGAAGGAGAGACAGAAACAGAGTGACAGAGAAACGACGGTACGGCAGGAGGGAGAGAGACAGGAGGACAAGAGGAACAGAATATAATGCAGTTAATAATACGCAGTGGCTCATGATGATGTTACTCCCTCTCCTGAGGGAGGGGACATGCCGGTGTATGGGAGGGAGACACAAGCCAATTATCCTTGATTGTGAAACACAACAGACAGTTGGAATCCTCCCACTCTGCACGCAGCGATCACTGGATGACATACAGTTTGATTTTACCCAAAACACGTTACAAGATTCAGCTCATGTTTTAATGATGTGATTGTAAGTGGAACAAACAAATGTGTGGTCTGGCTTGTTTCCTGGGGATGATGTAACAGTACTGAGCACATGTTTGAACATAGTGAACTTGGATGATTTTATTTTTTTCTTTGTTATCTACCTTTTATTTTTTGTGTTCTCTGGGAATAATCTGTTCTCAATATAAATATGAATAAGGATGCTTAAGGGGTATGCATCTATATGTAGGTGCACTTTTGTGCAGACGGGGTGTGTACCCTATCTTGAAGGAGCTGGATTGGAATTATTGCCCAGTGTTGGCTGCTTTGATATCCCCCAGAGTGCAGTAATTTAATAGTTGGACACTTATCTTTATATTATTCCACATGTTCCTGCAAGTTTATACATCAGAGTGTTAGCATCTAGCCTCTGCAGCACTTTCTACACATTTCCGTCATCTGTCACCTCTAAACTGCACTTTATAAGCTTTGGCACCAGGGATCATTTAATCAAAAATGAATTCATAAAAGAAAAGCTCAGAGCACGACAGAGGACAGCTTTCAAGGGGAATCTGAACACCTGGATCAGTTAAAGGAGAAAACAGAAGGCCCCAAGCAAAGCGTGTCTGTCCTACCAATGCACCGTCAGGACAGTCTGTCCGCTAAGTTTACCCTTGGCTAAGGCAGGAACCTGGAAACAACAGAAAAAGATGGTTCACTTTAAAACCAGCAAGACTTCATTCAAAAGAAAATCAGAATGAAAGGTATCTCATAGTAAGAGTATGTGTTACTAATTGTGGTAAAAAACAAACCAAAAAAACCCTAAAAAACAAATGTTTTCTTATCTTTACAAACTGAAGCAAACATCACGATATGTTAGAGACCGACTGAGGACTCCAGCTGTCTGACAAGATATTCTGGTCAAGCTTGACTTTCCACTAGGTACTACTGTCAGTTTGTAATAACTGCTGAAGAAACTCTCTAACAAGAAAACAATGGACATAATGAGCACATGTAAACACTGTAGGTGTAATCACATTAACAATGTTAGCATATCCTGTTAATGAGCTGCCACCTGCCACTGGAACTGAACATGAGAACTTAATCTAGTGAAATAATCACTTTTCTAACTCAAAATTAAAAAAAACAACAACAACATTATTCCTGTTATCTTGTCTGCAAAGCAAAAACATGGAGGACAGAGGTTTGATTAAAATTTTAATTAAAATTACTGACCCTGTTTTTTCCTCCTAACAAACAATGACAACTTAAAACATCCTTATAGCTCATATTCCTCCAGTCCCTATTCTGGCTACATGTAAGTTAAGTTTTATCAGGCATTGACAAACACATTGTTACACTTGTAAATAGTGTGGGCAGGAGCAAACTTTCATACATATAAGCATAGGTCAATGTGCACCACAACAAAAAGATTAAAAAGAGCTGACAAAATATAGAAAAATGATGACTGAGAAATCTGAAGTTGATAATAAAGAAGCTGAAAGGTGTCTAAACAGGACAATTAGGAAACTGGAATCCAAAAGAACAATAAAAACAAATACAGGGTGAAATTAAGCAGGAATAAAATACCATAGACAGAAGGTCAGAGTGACATCGTTCCAGGGGTTGTTTTTGTCAGAAGAAAGAAATGATTACCTAACAATGGATGTAAGTTTGGGTGTTTTCCTGGAAAACCAATCTCACACACACACACACACACACACACACACACACACACACACACACACACACACACACACAGGTTTTTTTGATAAGTGAATGTTAAATATCAAGTATGCCTGTAGTAACCTGAACATGCTCATACATGTGAGCATGTATGTAGAGTATCCTAAATCAGTGAGTACTAAACATTCACAGGGTGAATAACTATGTGTACACTCTAATTCTTATAACATGCAACACATTTTTAGAAGACGAGGAACTAGACATGAAGCAAACAGACAGATAACTGGTACTTTACCATTCTCACTTAGACTCCAGCAAATGTAAAACATCATATATTGAGATCTGTGTCTTCTGCAGAAACTGTTAGCACTTATGAGTTTTTTTGGGCAAATCGTTGGCCAGGTGACGGCCGTACGGTAAATGAATGCAGCAGCTGAGATGGTGGCTAACTACGTTACGATGGGGTTATCCTGTAGGGACACTGATGTGGCCACTTTAAACTGTATTGTTGGTGAAAAAGTGATGATGCCTGAAATGATCAGAAGGATCTCTGATACTGTGTGGCTCCTCAATCCAAGGACACAACACCATCATCTGCAAAGTGTTTATGTTCAAGTGGGTTCCACTCGTAGTAAGGATTATAACTACAGCACACACGGGGGGAACACCTGCATTGATTTTTATCTGAACCCTGTCTTCATAACTGTAAGAGTCTTTTTTATTTTATTCTACTACTTTCTGAGAAATTGAGGGAAGTGATGGAAACACCAGTGGATTTGCTCTCTACTCTGATGGGCACCAGGTCTGAATGGTTTCACCAGGTTCATGGGACACACAGGCGTCCTGTGGGTGTCCTGTGGGTGTTCTGTGGGTGTCCTGTGGGTGTTCTGTGGGTGTCCTGTGGGTGTTCTGTGGGTGTCCTGTGGGTGTGCTGTGGGCGTCCTGTGGGTGTCCTGTTGGTGTCCTGTGGGTGTCCTGTGGGTGTCCTGTGGGTGTCCTGTGGGTGTTCTGTGGGTGTCCTGTGGGTGTTCTGTGGGTGTTCTGTGGGTGTTGTGTGGGTGTCCTGTGTGTGTCCTGTGGGTGTGCTGTGGGTGTCCTGTGGGTGTTCTGTGGGTGTTCTGTGGGTGTTGTGTGGGTGTCCTGTGGGTGTGCTGTGGGTGTCCTGTGGGTGTCCTGTGGGTGTTCTGTGGGTGTCCTGTGGGCGTCCTGTGGGTGTCCTGTGGGTGTTCTGTGGGTGTCCTGTGGGTGTGCTGTGGGCGTCCTGTGGGTGTTCTGTGGGTGTCCTGTGGGTGTCCTGTGGGTGTTCTGTGGGTGTCCTGTGGGTGTGCTGTGGGTGTCCTGTGGGTGTGCTGTGGGTGTCCTGTGGGTGTCCTGTGGGTGTCCTGTGGGTGTTCTGTGGGTGTCCTGTGGGCGTCCTGTGGGTGTCCTGTGGGTGTCCTGTGGGTGTCCTGTGGGTGTGCTGTGGGTGTGCTGTGGGTGTCCTGTGGGTGTTCTGTGGGTGTCCTGTGGGTGTCCTGTGGGTGTCCTGTGGGTGTTCTGTGGGTGTCCTGTGGGTGTCCTGTGGGTGTTCTGTGGGTGTGCTGTGGGCGTCCTGTGGGTGTCCTGTTGGTGTCCTGTGGGTGTCCTGTGGGTGTTCTGTGGGTGTCCTGTGGGTGTCCTGTGGGTGTCCTGTGGGTGTCCTGTGGGTGTGCTGTGGGTGTCCTGTGGGTGTCCTGTGGGTGTCCTGTGGGTGTCCTGTGGGCGTCCTGTGGGTGTCCTGTGGGTGTCCTGTGGGCGTCCTGTGGGTGTCCTGTGGGCGTCCTGTGGGCGTCCTGTGGGCGTCCTGTGGGCGTCCTGTGGGCGTCCTGTGGGTGTCCTGTGGGCGTCCTGTGGGTGTCCTGTGGGCGTCCTGTGGGCGTCCTGTGGGCGTCCTGTGGGCGTCCTGTGGGCGTCCTGTGGGCGTCCTGTGGGCGTCCTGTGGGTGTCCTGTGGGTGTTCTGTGGGTGTCCTGTGGGTGTGCTGTGGGTGTCCTGTGGGCGTCCTGTGGGTGTCCTGTGGGTGTCCTGTGGGTGTTCTGTGGGTGTTCTGTGTAATCCTATTAGAGGTCAGACCTGTATGGAGGGAAACACAAACTCCTTTGGGGGTGTAAAACGCTTTGACCTTTCCTGTGTTTCAGTCACACCTCACTACTCCAACAGTGCTCTCACTGGACCGGTAATGGTCCCGCGCTCCTATTGGTCCACAGGCACAGTGTGTGTCACCATGGAAGACACGTCATTCCTAATATCACAACAAGGTCCTGTGTTTGTCAGGACATGGTGAGATGGTCCACATACATTACAAGATACCGTCTGCAGGGACTCAACACACACTCCTATCAGGCGTTACTCTCAATGATCACTTTGTGAAGCAAACACACACACACACACACACACACACACACACACACACACAGTCCTAATCATCAGCAGTAACGGGAGTGAACCCCTTTAGTTGCCTCTATCCTTGTTAGTTGGAAACCCTGTTTGAGCCTCACAAACTGTAAACTCTGTCTTTAGTCCTAATCTAATCTAATCTAATCTAATCTGATCTAATCTAATCTTTTTGCTGCCCTTTGGGTGCTGTCTCTTCTTCCATTCTGGGGGGGTTCAGTCATTGGGCTACTGCCAGAGAAGAAACATGATTTTACATTTATAAACCGTTTATTCAGTAAGGGGTAAAAAAGAGATGTCTTTCATGCTGTTGCTGTAGGAAAAAATGTCATCATCTTTTTCCATCCCCCTTTTCGCACCAGTAAGCACACGAGTAAATCTCCTTAACAGTTTTTCTGCTGTGGCAGTGACACTGCGTCCTGTTGCCCAATGCCTTTGGGCTCGGCTAGATGTGGGGAGAATTTCATATCAGCGTTACGCACACTTATCAAAGAGAGTGAGCGTCTGTTGGGGGTGGGGTTGGGCGGTGGGGAGCCACTTTGATGGTCCATATCTTCACCAGTATGTTTTTATAATCTGCCATCACATTGTCTGATTAACTTATGTACTTAGACATTAGTATGAACACTCGCTGTATCGTAATGTGATTGGACCACAATGTGACAAACTACAACAACATCACAGGCATTAAACTCCCTTAGCTCCAAAATACAAATTAAGATGAAAAAATATACATAACAACATAACTATTTTTCTGTTTACCATAAAAAAGAAATCATATAAAAAAATATCATCTTAAACATTACATTTATTAAAAATAATTGTATTAAAAATATTAAAAATAAAAAAAAAATCTTTAAAGTATATATTTAATTTTTTTAAATATATTAAAAATATATAAATCATAATCCTATTTGAGAGCTGGATTTGAATTACCATCAGCAAACAAACTACCCACAGCTTTCTAATCTGTTTGCCTGTTTCTGGGCACTGCTTGTGTTTTAAAATCAGGTGATTTGTTTTATCATGAAAATGAGGGAGAAATTCCCAGATTATCTTGTCTCGGATCACAAATCTCAAATATGTGCAGGATGCAAAATGAGAAAATAATGACTCGTTTCATACGACAGGGGGTTATTATTACTACAGTGGGAGCGACGCACCAGTGTGAATGATTGTTCACCTGCAGACCAAACACAAATCACAAACTGGTCACACTCTTTTTGTGTCATTTGTTCTGAGGGTGACTTTCAGTTTCTGGTACGATGCTAATTAATATTAAATGAATGAGTACTTTTACTGTAACACCATCAGCTGCTCCACAATGACTTGCATTGGTTGATATAATCCAATCCAATCTTTATTTGTTGAGCACTTTACCACAACCGCAGTCGACCAAAGTGCTGTACAGACGTATAAATAAAAAGAACACACATTATAGATAAAAGACAAAATGGCTCAAATATTGTAAGTAAAATAAATTCATTAAAAACAACTTTAAAGAAACATCTCCTGGATGCACTGGGACGCATCTTCAGTGATGTATCTTGAGGTCATTGGGTGTTTCAGGTCTTGCAACATCAGACACCCTCACCCAGGTGATCCAGCCGGGGTTGATCATGCCCCGACTTGCGTCCCAGTAGCAACCCATGGATCTGCCCTTTTGAGCCACAGCCACCTTGTGGCTTTCTCTGCAGCTTTGCGAGCGGATTTAATGGCCCTCTTCTTGGCCGCCCCTGTCACGCCCAAACGGCCTAGGACTTTGCAGAGAGAACGTCCTGCAAAGCTTCTACAGCCAACTTCTACTGGCTCGTAGAATGTCCTCCAGCCCCTGCCCCCTGCACTCCTCTACCAGTTCCTGACATTTGGCACGTTTCCTTTCGTTGGCTTCCTCAATGCTATCTTCCCAGGGCACTGTCAGTTCCAGCATGGTCAGGTGTTTTGAATCCTCAGAGGTGATGATCATGTCTGGCCGGGGAGATGTTGATGCAATGTGCTGGGGGAACCTCAGCTGTTTTCCCAGGTCAACGTGCAGCTGCCAATCAGGGGCTGTGTGGGGGAGTCCTGTTGTTATCTTTGGACATGCCCGGGGTCTCTCTCACAGCTTTGATGAAGGGGGCTGTCTTCTTCGGAGCATGATGGTGTTTGCTGGTGCTGATGGCCGAGGCTATGCTCTCAGCAACTGCTTTCAGAACCTGGTCGTGGCGCCAGCGGTAGCGACCATCAGCCAGGGACTTTGGGCAGCTGCTGAGGAGATGTTCTAAGGAGCCTCTTCCGGCGCACAAGGAGCAGGAAGGTGTCTCGCTCTTCCCCCATACATGGAGGTTCGCTGGGCTCGAGAGGGCGTCGTAGACTGCCTGCACAAGGAACCGGATGCGGTGGAAGTCTTCCTGCATGATGTCTGACCAGGTAACTTTACGCTGCAGCACGCTCTCCCATCTTGTCCATGCCCCTTGCTGCCGGAGTCCCACTGCCCTACTCACTCGCTCCTCCTCCACACCTGCCCGGACTTCTTCCTGGAATAAATGGTGTCTCTCCTTTCCCCGGGCCTGGCGGAATGGAGTTCTGGTAGATCCAGGCTTTAAATCTACCAGGCAGGCCAGACTTGTCCACCCTGGTGAGCCACGCTCCTAGTTCCCTCAGTGGATCGCTCAAAGTGTTCTGGAGGAAGTGGTTCACTTCTTCTTTTGAGAACTCGAGCCGGCCACTGCGTTTATCCCCAAGCAGCTGTTTGGCAAACCAGAAGAGATTGGCAATGAAGGCCGCGCGCTTCCTGGCTCTCTCTCTTCCCTGCCTCCAGTGCCACTCTGCTCTGCGGAGGGTTATCAGCTTCTTCTGCTGGATTTTATGCAATTCTGCCAATGGTTGCTTCTCCTCCTCAGTAGCTCTCTTGAGCTGTCTGGCTTTTGCTTTTGGATAAAAGCAAAAGCCATATAATCAGAGCAATAAAAATAAGATAAAATAAGATACGATAAAATAAAATCCAGTGTCTATCTGGATGTTAAAAGCCAGGGGGAGAAGAGGCCTGTCTGATTTGCTGAGGCAGATTATTCCATAATTTAGGCGCCACAACAGCAAAGGCACGGTTTGCTTCACAAAGTTCGGTCTTGGGCACACTCAGGAGCAGCTGATCAGCTGACCTGAGAGAGCGAGCAGGTACATAGAGGTGTAGAAGTTCAGAGAGGTAAGGCGGGGCAAGAGCATTCAGGGATTTAAAAGTAAGTAAAATAATTTTAAAATGGATTCTAAAATGTATGGGCAGCCAGTGGACTGAGGTTAAAGTGGGGGTGATGTGCTCATGTTTAGGGGTGCTGGTCAACAGACGTGCAGCAGCGTTTTGGACCATCTGGAGACGGGAGATGGAAGAAGCACTGACCCCCACACAAAGGGAATTGCAATAGTCCAGCCTAGTGGTGACAGAGGCGTGGATGACTGTTTCAAAACTGTTGCCTCCAGAGAATTGGTTTTATTTTGAACAGCTGCCTCAAATGATAAAAGCTTGACTTCACTACTGCCCTGATCTGGATGTCAAGCTTGAGACCTGAATCCACTTTTACCCCGAGATTGGTGATGCTTGGCTTAATAAGCTGGGCCAAAGATCCCAGATCTGGAAGGGGTGTTCCAACAGTGCCACCAAAAAACATCCCTTCAGTTTTCTTTTCATTAAAACTCAAAAAGTTCAGATCCATCCAGGCCTTAATGTCATCAAGACACTGAACTAATGCAGCGATAGAGTATGCATTATTCTTCTTGAGCGGAACATAAATTTAGCTGTCATCTGCATAACAGTGGTAGTGAAGCCCATGCTTACTAAGTATGGAGCCAAGCGGGAGCAGATAGAGAGAGATGAGAAGAGGGCCTAGAACTGAGCCCTGTGGGGCCCCACACAAGAGAGGGGCAGAGGAGGACACCGAGTCGCCAAGGCTGACACAGAACGTTTCATCTGCCAAGTACGACCTGAACCACTCCAGTGCAGTGCCCCTGATGCCCACCCACTGTTCCAGGCCAGAGATCAGGATTTCATGGTCCACTGTGTCAAATGCAGCAGTTAAGTCTAAAAGCACTAAAATAACACAGTCACCAGAGTCTGTAGCTAAAAAGATATCATTAAAAACTCTTAAAAGAGCTGATTCTGTGCCGTGCAGGGTTTTAAAACCGGATTGGAAAACCTCAAGAATGTAGTCTTTCAGAAAGGGAATTAATTGACTGTAGACTATCTTCTCAGGGATTTTTGAGAGAAAAGGTAGTTTGGAGATTGGCCTGAAATTGGCGAGAGCTGTAGGATCTAGCCCAGGTTTTTTGATCATGGGCTGCACTACTGCATGTTTAAAATACACAGGGACGGCACCTGAGGAGAGACTGCTATTAATAATTGTGAGAACAGAAGTTCCACCAGTGGGGAAAACGTCTTTAAGCAGTCGAGGAGGGACAGCATCATTTGGAGAGCCTGAGGGCCTCAACTGACCAACAATCTCCTGTAAAAAGGAGTGTCACGGCTCTAACTGGTCAAAAACAGCAGAGCAGGTGACAGAGACTGAGGGGTCGTAAGCAGGAGGTGAGATGAGAGTCCTTGTAGAGGAGACCTTGTCAATAAAAAAGTGAAGAACATTTTCACAGACAACAGGAGAAGTCTCTACACCGACAGTCTGCTTGGCATTAAGAGCTTAATCTATTGTTTTAAACAAAACATGAGGTTTATGACAGTTAGAGAGGATAATATTAGACAAATGCTCTCTTTTAGCATTTTTCACAGTTTTTTGATAATGACGCCAGCAGTCCCTTAACATTTGAAGAGACACCTGCCGTTTGTCCTTTTTCCACTTGGGCTCAGCTTTACGGCACTCACGTCTGGCAGCACGAGT